>VZSV01000070.1:2357407-2406123 GCA_013398735.1 Nothocercus julius
CGTGCCCAAGGGACTCTTTTATAATTCCTAGCGGACTCTTAATGCTACCAGGTTGTTGTTACAGCTCTGGAACAGGTCTCTTTACTAACTTCCTTGATATTTGAATATACCCTTGAACAGCATTGTAAGGAGGCATATGTTTTCAGACTAACCTTTAAGACCTATTTTTTTTAAAAGGAGGATAAAGAATCATCCCATCAGCTCTATGTTTAAAAAAAAAATTAAAAAAAAAAACGGATTTCTGTGGTATATAGCAGGACTGAATAGTTTTGTAAACTAAAATGGACTCTAAGACCCGTTATTTGTTTGTGAATGTATT
The DNA here is from genome assembly GCA_013398735.1 of Nothocercus julius. Taxonomy (NCBI): domain Eukaryota; kingdom Metazoa; phylum Chordata; class Aves; order Tinamiformes; family Tinamidae; genus Nothocercus; species Nothocercus julius. Next base: position 2,357,727 of record VZSV01000070.1, read on the forward strand.
TTGAATTTTCAAATTCGTTTTTTTGTTTTGAGTCTTTGCATCCTTATTGTCTGTAACTAAGGAACTAATTTCATTTCTGTTGGAGAAGTTTCAAATGTATTGTATGAACAGATTTTAATGTGTCAGACTTTGTTTCTAATTACTGAGTAACCTAATAGGAAAATAAAGCACATCAGCACTGGAAAAAGGTGATAACATTTTTATCTCCTGGAAATACAACTTCAGGAGATGTAGAACTGATAGGAAGCTCATTCTGGCCAGTGTGTTGTAATATTTTCCTCCGTATCATCACTTTAAAAGCTTTTCATCTTTTCTCTTTTTTAAGCGGGTGCCAAAACTAATTTGTCCTCTAATTTGTTACAGCTATTCTAGTTTTAGAAGATTGTTTCAGAGCAAGCTCAACTATTTTAGATTTCATTACATATTAATGAGAACTGTGATATGCAGATTAAAATATGCTTATGATTTCTTTCATGTAATTTATTTGAAGTTAGCTTAAATAAATACAGTAGGTGGTTATTTGATGGTGTGTGGTATTACACTTTGGGAGCATTGATTCTGTGCAGATAGCATTTGGCTTGAATTTTGTTTTTTGCTGTTTTTAGTATCAGATATGCTTCAGAAGTGTTCAAAGTATTTTGATATTTGCTGGTATCATAATGTACAGAGTGAGTGAGTGGGCTTGTATTTCTCAGTCTTAAAGCTTCAGAAATTATTCTAAAAACCTTTAAAAAACATAACACCATAATTAGCAATTGTCTCTCCCTATTTTTTAGAATACAAACTGTATACTAACCTTTAATAAATTGGAATACATGGTGTCATCATCTCAGAAATATGTGAGATATCACATTTTATACTAATGAAACAAGTGGAAGGAAGTTATTCTGTTTCAATACTAAACCAGTAACAACAACAGAATTTTTCTTCTAGACTTGGTTTCAAGATATCAGGTAACTCCTGGCTGTTCTTGGGAGAAATTTGGTTTAGGACAGGTATCAAATATTTTATTTGGCACATCCTCTGTTTTTCTCTCTGTCTCTTTCCTCCCTCGCTTTTCTCTTTCTCTGCAGGAAATACAAGTGATTTATAGATAATTGGAGTCTTCAGTTTGGAGTCTTGTCTTGGGCAGAACTTTTATCCAGGATCCACTTTCCTACCTATTACAAAGAAAAACAATCAAAAATGAAATAATGGATTGTAACTTGATTCTTTCATTTGGGGGAGTCGTCACTTCATGTCTTAAATGACAAACAACTTCCGTAAACAATAAATAACATTAGACTAAAGCACTTTACCCCAAAAATCCCCTCCCAAGCCTTGTAAAATCAGACATCTGTAAGCATTCCTAGCAGCCTCCATTCCTGCTTGTTAGCTGAGAATTTTAAATACACAACCAGGACTCAGAATTCTTGAGCTCTTTTATTACAGCTGTCTCTGAAAGTAAAATCTTAACCATTTGGGAGTTGATTCTTTATGAAAAATAAAGGTACCTGTGGATGTTTTTTAAACCAAGTGAAGTAATTTTAAAAGTATGTTTTGTCAACTGAATTCCATTTCTGGAATTCTAAAATTGGGAAATAATTAAGATGATTTTTTAAAGATAAAATACATTAAAAGTTCCTGGAATCGCTAAATGAGATTTACTAAAGATTTTTGATATGTACTGAAAAAAAAAATATTCCTCATTAGTCTTTAAAACACCACATTATCCTTGGAAGTGCTAGTTCAAGTAATTCAAGAACATAAACAAATACTGCCCATGTATTTGTACTATTTGTGTAATGTATTTAGCAGATTTTATGAAACTTTCATAGTAAAATATTTACATTGTTCTCTGGTAGGCTTACTAAAATGATCAGAAAAATTGTGTATTAATTAAGTCTAATGTGATGAAAATTTGATGCGTAGTTCTTATTTGAAATGTACAGCAGTAGCTGCTGTGACTTCACTATTGGGAGTCAGCCTGTGCTTCTTTAAACAGTCGTTAGAAGTATTTTCCTGATCTTTTTACTGCCTCGACATGGTCTCTGTGAAAAATAATTAGTTTTAGATATGCATAATAAGCCATGATGGATAGGATGTAAAAAAAACATATTGTAGCCAAACATGAAGATCAGAGTTCAAACATGCTTGCAGAGTTAAGTACTTCTGTGTGGGTGGTAAGTAGTAAAACTGCTACATGCAGGATTGTGTCTCTCCTTCCATTGTGATGATTGTTAATTCTGTATTTCTTAGCATTAACATTTTGAGAGAAATCACTTGCATAGAGCAGGGGACCTGCCTGTGTGGAATCGTGTTATTCTGCAGCCTGGTAGCACTGTCCCCCAGGCCTGTCATGAGTTTGTGGCAGTGTTGTCCCCTGTACCAGGGAGCCTGTCAGCAGGATAGAGGGCATGCAGTGGATCAACCCTCTCCCTGGCAGCAAGCGATGCTTCCAGGATGTGCCAGGAGCTCTCCTGGGATGGCTGCTTGGGAGTGTGCAGTTGGGGAGATCAGCCCTAGGGGGAAGCCGGGCGAGGACGTGCTCTTTGCCTGCTGTGCAGGGCAAGCACGTCCCAGAGCAGATGGAGCCTGGCGGTTCCCTGGGGAGACCCGTGCGTCCCAGGCCCCACCAGTGCCTCCCTTCTCACACCCTTCTGAAACTCCGCTGTACCCCCCAGGGTTGAGTGTCTGCCAGCAGGCATGGAGGCATCTGGGGCACAAACCCTGGGCAGCGTTTTTCTCCCTTAAACCTCAGCTGCCTCCATTCAAGGAGGAAAGGTCTTTCTGCAGGACGTGGCCTTTCCTTGCTCTGGTGTCATCAAATATGGTCTATGGAGTATTTTCTTAGTGGCTTTAGCAAGTCGTGGTGGCTTCAAAGGACAGCTTGCGGTACAGAACAGGGACCCTGGGGACTGTCCTGTTCCTAGCTTCTGCCAACGCTTTGTGTTACTGTCAGTGAAGAAACTTGTCCTCAGTTTGCATCATGGTGGGGACAGTAATTCATCTGGATGTTGTGACATCTCTTTCCTGCTGGCTGATGAATTTTAGTCTGAGCATGAGGAAGAGGTGAAGAATTTGAAAGTTGTTCATAAGAGGTGCTGTGAGGGGGTGAAGTTGCAGTGCTGTGGCAGTGAAGATGTACAGAAACATTTCTGTGGTATTGGCTGTACAATGTGTAGAGTTTCTACAGTAATTCTACTACAAAATGTCTGTGTGGAAAGGTTCACCTTTAGCCTTAAACCGTAGACTAAAAGCAGGTCAGTTCCTAAACACAGATCAGGTAAATAGTCAAACTGTCAGCCTGCCCAGCAATGAAACAGAACATCATAAACTTCATTTTTGAATTAAGTGTGGGCAAACTGCTTCTGGGCAAATGAGAACTAAGAAAAACATTTGAAACTCTAATATAGTAGGCATTTTGGTTTGAAATCTTTTGTTGTTAAGTTTCTGTGTTTTCATTCCCACTGTGCTTTCTTGGCATTGCCCAGAAATGACTGTTGCTGAATATTATTACAAATTCTTTTCCCCAGTATTTCTTGCATGTGTTTCCCTGTTAAAATTCTAGGCTGAAATTCAGCTAGGAGGCAAGAAATCTATTTTGTTTAGAATAATTGAGCAGAATCTTGTCATTTTTTGAACTCACGGCAGTGTTGTTAGAGTTTGGCAGAGTTCAGGTAAGTGCAGACTAAATGGTATTCCCATCTGCAACTCCCTAAATGGGTTCACTATTTTAACATCTTACTTCTGAAGTCAAATTCAATAACTGAGACTTGAGCTGAAGCAATTAGCTAGCATTTCGGATTAGGTCTCTGAGTGCTGTCCAAATGCAAAAGATGGGACAGAGAAAATTAGAGATGGTTGCATGAAAGGAGGACAGATAGAACAGCCACTTTTTTCATGTGTGGAACGTGTCAACATCTGATGTGACACTTGATATATCCTTCTCTATCCTCATCTATGGAGTTTTAGGATATGTATTGTATTTATATTTACTTTAGTTTGAATCTGCAGTTTAAAATGTTCTAGTTAGTGCATGCATTGTGGTTAGTATTACAATCTATATAGCAGTAGCAAACTATTCAGACATTTCTTTCTATTGAATAGCCTGAATATAAGATTCTTTTTGTCTTTCCCAAACCTGTAAGGCATTTTGCACAACCCAAATTTGCCCAGGTTTTGTATGAGGGATCACAAAACGATTGTAGTCTTAGTCATTACCCAATCTTCTGCTTTTGCTTATTTCAATATATCTGCTATAACTGTATTTATTTTGAGAGCCTTAAAATACAGGAACTGTCATACTGAAACTGGCCCCTACTAGAAAACTCCTGTAGATAACTACGAGATAACAGAGTGGGTTACTCTGTAGTAGTGACTTCTTAGCATGCCCAGGACTGGATACTTTGAGGAAAATACAAACCATCTAATTGCATCAAGCTATATAATGCTATATTGCTGTCTAGGTGAGATTTCCTTCTCATTGTCCAGTGCATGAGGTCAGATGATAGAGTGAGAGGTAGAGCTCTGCAACAAATATTCTTCTCATATTGCAAAAATGTCAATGATTCCAATTTCCCCTATATAAAAGAGGTATATATTTATTTCCCTACCAGCATAGCCATGAGCTCAGTAGTGATCAGAGCACTTTCCTGAGCAGGAGAAGAGCTAAATTGATATCCCTTCTCTGAAGCAGAGTGAGAACTTTAATGTGAATCCTTACTTTCTGATGGTGATAGATTCCAGTTCGGAATGCTGTCCAGCAGTGTCTTTGGCCATCCTTCAGGAGAGTCTCTCACTCTCTCCTGTTGGATAATCCACTCATTCCAATATTTGTTGTTGTTATTATTTGAGAGATCCATTTGATAGCCCAGTGGTCAGGTCACATGGAAAAGTAGGATCCAAGTCTCTGCTCCAAGAATACTCAAGATGCCAGACCAAGCAAGTATTTGATACAAGATTTTGTACTACCTGTATTGACCCTAACTATTCGACTGAGTTGGAATATGTGTCTTGAACACACACGTTCCTTCTGACAAAAATACTCTGTTCTCCATTCCATCCCATCCTGCCGAGTCTTTGCCATAGAAGTTAATCACACCTGGTGCACTTCCATGTTAAATTTCTATCTTGACGAATCCATCTTTTTCTGATTAAAATGCATGGCAAGCTGCAGCCAGGTGGTTCATCTCCCTAGTAGTGCAAAGTTGTTCCCCACAGTCCTCAGTGGGCTCTACCAGTTTGAAGTTACCCGCTGCCATGCGCTGCTTTGTTCTGGGAGCCGCACACAGCAGAGCCTCGTCCGTTCCTCTCCTCCTCAGTGCGGGTGATCAGCAGGTGCCTTCAGTAAGCTCTCCACAGAAACCACTGCTCGTTTGGAACATGACAGTATCTGTCTGTTAAACCCTTCCTTCCAAACTTGGTTCTTTGCTCTTGTTATCGCAGGCAAATATCATCTACCCTTGAGTTGCCCAGACACTCTTTAATTTCAATCCTAATGAATATTTTTTATCTGCAAGCCATGTATCTTAGTATTAATGATCTGCAAAAGCAGGTGAACCAAGATATCGATTGCTAGTCACAGTAATGAAGGGGCAGCTTGCTATTAACCTCTTTCCGTGGAGAATTATCCATTTATTTCCAGTCTTTTTATCTTATCTCTTAACCACTTTTTAATCCATGGCAGGACTTTATCTTTCACCATATGGTTGCTAACTTTTCTTAATAGCCTCTTGCTAAGGACTTTATCATCAAAAGCCTTTTTAAAGTCTAAATAAATTATATCCACTGATTCATCTCAGCCCCTCATTTGGCTAACTATCTTCCAAGAAATCTCACAGGTTTATAGAGATAAATGACAAAGATGAGTTTGTTGGTTCATATCATAAATTCCTTATCAGATTCTGCATAAAGTTACATTTTTTTTCTCTTATAGTTTTGCAGATATTTTTCTTAGGAATAAGCTGTAACATTTTGCCATTTCACTCTCTCCTCTTTTAAACAACACAACTTTTTTTTTTTTTTTTTTTTTTTTTTTGAGAGTAGAACTCAGGCTTTGAAACAAATACCAAAAAAGTTAGGTATTTTTTTCAGGGAAAGGAATGTATGTAGGAATTATGGAGGCCTAGGCTACAAATCTGCTATTAGAAGCTAAGAAGTATATATCAAATTGTATTTAAGCAGAAAGAAATTAGATACCAATAATACATTTATATGGAGACAGCATTGTAAGGAATTATAATTCAAATCTTATGTGTGAATATAAGATAAATGTAAAATGTGTAAGAATTAAAAAAGATCTTTAGAAAAATCGTAGAAATGAGTCCTCAGGTAAGTGCTGGCATCCTTACTTAAACACAAAAGAAGTAGCATAAATATAAATGCAAAGACTTCCTAATATGTAGAGAAAGACAAAGTTAAAAAAAATGTTTGTCATCTAATGACCCAATCATTCATTGCTTTTATGTATATTAAAATGAATAGAGGAATTCCTGTTCTGACTGTATTTTTCCCAAAACACAAGTTGGGTATTTCAGAATTAGTCAAAAAAGCTTCTACTGACCAGTATTTTTTGTTGCTTTTAATAGTAGGCTAGCTTTGTGACATGAACGTGACATGGCAATTTAAAGTAATGCAGTGTAACTAAACTTTAAATACAGGAGCATTTAATTACTAAAAGTATGGTACATGAAGCCACATGGAAGTGTTGCTGAAACAGTCTCCAACTGGCAAAGAAGGACTTCATTCTTGTTCACGTGGAGTCGGTTCCTCTCCCAGAGAGCATGGTGGACTAGATTTTTACCTTACGACTTGAAACGTAATATATGCCAGCTTTGCTGGACTGAAGTGGGAAAGTATTTCAGAGCAGAGAACCATCCACATCGAATTCTGTGACCCAAGTGAAAACGTTTGAAGTCAGTTCAATCTCAGTTGACCTTAGCTGGAGGTCGAAACACAGGGACCGCAGTGACCACTAGATTACATAGAAGTGAAACCTGTGAGGGATTCGTAAGCAATCAAGCTCTTACGTTGTATTCAGAACCCAAAGGGAAACTGTGGGGGCAGCTGGGAAGGGGCATGTGGCTGGTGTTGCACTTGCAGAAAGGATATATTTTGCTAATTTCTATATTTCTTATATCCAAAATAAACTATGTAGAAAAAATACATTTGGGTAGCAGGGGCTACCTGCGAGAATAGGCCCATTGCTGAGCTCAGAAGAAGAGACAATGCTGGGCTGACACTGTCCTCATTCTGTTCTCTGCTCAGCTAGCAGTGATTAAACAAAATGCTTCAGATATGACTCTACTGATCAGAAAGTGCCTTTCCTCATGGAACACGTATTTAAAAGGCTTCACTCTAAAGTGAAACTAATTTACTTCCAGAGCAGAACTTTTACCAGTATTTCAACACTATGCAAGTGTTGTGAAAGGAGTGAAGTGTGCTGGTTTCGTTGGAGCTTGGGGCAGATTTTAGGAAGATGGGATGTTATTATCCAAAGCATTATTTGGCAAATAAAAGCTATTATTTTCCTTCTTTGAATATGTGAGTAAATCTTAAACGCAGCCTTAAGCAAGTACAGCTAGTCAGGACATCAGGCCTATGTTTCATCTAAACGATGCTCCCTCGGCATGGAGGTCCCGGCCGCTCTGTGCTGTGGCTTTATTCCCTCATGGTTCGGGGGCTTGGGGTGCAACTGGTTTTAGAACTTTAGTAAAGATGAGTCCCCAGAACAAGTATTTTTCCCAACCCCTTTCAGAGTACAGACTAGTGGCTCTGTTTTTCTTCTCTTAGCCTTACAACTCTCATTAATTTTGGACAGAAATGTCATCTACTTTTTGTATAGTCAAATTAACACTCTTAAATGATCATCGCTTTTGGAAATATCCTCAGTATTTTCCCCCCCCCCCTTTTTTTTTTCCTTATGAGAAGCCAGTACTTGTTTGCTAAAACTTACGCTTCTTTTGGCAGTTTTATTTGTCTTATTGTTTTGGTAATTTTTTTCTTCAAAGTGACTAGTAGAAACATTTAATTTTCATTTTGTCTTTTGCTGTCTTTTAAAATTAGCTCTTTTATTTGGCCTGTTTTATCTTGTACCTTTCTGCTTAATCACCCCATTTATTTTCCTGCATCTACTTCCCATGTTTAGCCTTGGGAATGCAAATCTTCTTTGACTCTTTCACATTCTTAAGCCTCCATGCTGATTCTATGGATTTTAATTTCCTTACTTCAGGCAGGGAGTTTGTAAGTTACTTCCTCTTCTAAAAAAAAAATACCCTTCTTGAAGTTTAGTATCCCAGAGGGTAGGGCTTCTTCATGTATTTCTCTCCTGCAATGAAGCTGAAATTATTTATGTGGTAACCATTTCTCAGGGGCTCATACACAACTTTCAGTCCTTGACAGAACTAAGTCGAAGTTGTTTGGATTAGGATGGAGAGCTGCATGCTCGCTGGGCATTCTTGCAGTGCAGCTCTCATTCGACTAATACGGGGTTACTGCTGGACCAGTGTTGCCCTCCTGTTCATTTTCCACACTAATTCCACCACTACTGTGTTTATCCAGAAATCAGTATTTTGCTGCCGTGTTTATACGGATACTTCATGAGCTGACTCTACATGCAGGGGTCTGTGCCTCTCCCTACCAAATCTTTCTTTTCCGTGGACTGTCTATGGGATTCCACAACCCAGGCAGACACACAAACTGCTACTCCCCCAGCCTTGCAGCCTGGCTTGTCCTCCCTGGGTAGTTTATAGCTGGAACTGGTGCTACACCACTGATAATGCTCACTGCCCTATGTTCAAAAATGCTGTTTTTTTTTTTTTTTTTTTTTTTTTCTCTCCATGATGAAGTCCAGATCACCCATCTTTTACACTTAGGTTTCTTTTGCTAGTTTGTGCTTTTATTTCTTAGCCATAAGATGACCTAGATGAAAACTGCAATCTCATTAGTTGAAAAGCCTGCTAAAGGCTTTTTTTGTTTGTTTTTACTGAAGCACTTGCATGGCACCTCATTCTGATTTTCCACTCTGCCAGTGTGAAAAATCCTTGAAATAGAAATTGGATTTAAACTAGATTTAATAGTTCTTTACTTTGTCAGAGCGTTGTGAAGAGGCATTTAACTGAAAGTTGGATACATAGGATTTTTTTTTAAGCAATGACTTCAGACTGTAATATGAAATGTAATTGTTTATTGTAAATGTTCTTTACATCTGCACATAAAAGGACTGAGTATTTTCAAAGCTTACCAACATACCATAACGTAACATTTTCTATTTCCCCATATGCTTTTTAAATTGTAACAGAAATGGTCTGAGTTTATTCTTGAGTAGTTAGAAGCTAATCAGGAAATTACCACCTGCCCTTCCAGTTCAAGAGGGATATCCTATTTTCTCCTACTTCAGCATATGGTTGCAGCAGCCCTGTACTTGCCCTGCACAAGCTGGTTTTTTTTTTTTTCAGTAGATCTGGCTAAGCTTTCGTTCTCTTTTCCATCAGTGGTGATACTTTGTTGGTCTTTCTCTTCTTATCTTAATCACACTTTCCTTACAGAGCTACTTAACAGTGTCTTCTGCCTTTTTGACTTCAGTCAAATGCTGTTGTCCTGGGAGGTGAAGATCAGCCTCTGCTTTCACACTTTGCCTGTCTACGACTGAGATTGGAGGCTGCAACACTAAATGCCTTAATTGTGCCACCGATGACCTAGCCCTGGTGGTCCAGCCCTCTGACAGTGATTTTCAAATCCATTGGTTACATTGCTAGTGATATTTTTAGCTAGCATAACTGCACTGCGAGTGACAATATTATGCTCCTTCCATCAGAGCTTTCAGAAAGCATTAATTGATTCAGCCTCTCTGTAAAACTCGTGACAAGGCTGCTTTACAGATGGGGAAGTTCAGAGCTGTGGGAGTGTAACCATGACTAACTCAAAGGCAGACAGTAGGTCAGTGTCAGAGGCAGGATCTCTTGCTAAACCAGCCAGACTCCTAGGAGAGGAAACCTGTTTTTCTGTACTATTCCTGGAAATGGAAATATGGATGAATTTCAGAAACAGTATTTATATGTGGATGCATGCGAACAATTATATATGGTACTAATTATACACTTTTCTGTGCGCTCAGCTATGTATGTGCACACAGTCTGTATGAAAAGAGCCCTTTTCTTCATGCTCTTTGCTCTCTTTCCGTGTCGCTCAGAGCGCAGGCTGTACCTGGCGCCACCTCTGTCGTTCCTGCGAGTGCGGATCAGAGGTGATGTCCTCCTTGCCGCGAGATCTGTCTGTGTAACGAGCTCCAGTGAAGCTGCTCCTCTCTGTACATTTCATTTGGGATGAGGAATATTCCTTTTGGAGCAGCGTGGAGAGGACACTTGCAGTCTGGGTTGTTGCCCTTAGTTTTGTTCCTGTTCAGACTTCTGCAAGGTTTTGTTTTAGGAAGATGCTTCAGCAAAGGCAGAGGTGTGTGGCAGTGAAGCAGCCCCATGCGGAGTCCCTGTGGGAAAGGGCTTCACCGAGTCTCTTCATTGACCCCTGGGTACTGCTGCTGTGGGGCCTAACAGAACTGCTGAGTCTCTTATGCTTTTTCTTTCTTTTTAGTGTACATATTTTGCAAGTCATAGTTAGAAATGGATGGAACTGTGAGTCTTTGCTCTGTTTCGTATCAACCAAGATGTTTGCTTTTGATATTTGAATTCTTCTAGCGGTGAGAACACACGTGTGCTCGGGCTCCTGCCATCTCACTTCATCCCTCTCCTGCAGGGAGCATTAGGACAAATCCTTGATAACCGATTTCCTTTACCTGCTTTCCTGGAGTGGTTCCCTGTGACTGAGAGCCTGTGTAGTCAGCTGTTCCAGCTGTTTGCCTAAGGGGTCTTCAGGGAGACTGAGAGCAGTGAACCTGGAATAACAACGTTTTACTTCAGCTCGGTCCCATGAGAATTTAGTTATTACTTAATGGATTGAATTGGAGACATATCTTATACCAGATAACAGCCAAAGGTTGCATCGAATTAACCTTCGCAAATGTCTAGTCATTGATAGAGTCCTTAAAGAAAGCTAGGCAGTGGACAACGTGCGTTAGCTGTAGTTAATACCGCTTTTCTTGCCTTTACATGTTAATAGTATCTGTACTGTCTGGGTGAAAATTTTCTCAGATTAAAGGTCTTCATGGTGCTTTTAGCCATGTAGTGATTATGTGTCCTTGTGTTTGCGGCACTGAGCGTAAATCCTATCCTGTAGCAGCAGGGGGGCTAATGAGGTTTGTCCACATTCTGCTCTCGTCACACGGGGACCCAGCAGAGAGAAATGGGAGTCCATTAGAAAGAGGAAGAGAAACTGGAATCTTGAAGGACGTGGAAAAACTCTGAGTTGCATATATAAACTTTTGTTTTTAAGGAAGGCTTTTTATTGATGAGACTTATAACCTGCTTTGCTTATTTAAGGAAATTTCTGCATAGTTAGGTTTTGATTTTGCCTTAGTCTATGTTTTTAATGCTACATGTTTGGTAAAAGGTGAGGGTCATGTTTTTAATTTACACACTCAAAGTTATTGGTCTGCTTCTATTTAAAGGTAAATAGAAGAGCTCATTTTTCATGCAGGCATACATTTCTGTAAGGAAAAGCTCACCAATCATATATAAAAAATATTAAAGTCAGTGAAATATTGGCATTATTTTGCTATACTTCGAAGTGTTTTATTTGCTTGGGACTGTAATGAGCTCTTGCAAGAACACTTTACATCCAATCTTAGTCTTAGCACCACAGTGTACTTTGGGGTGTAAATTTGTTAGGTGTCCAGGCACAGCAGGATCCTTTGACAGCTTAAGCCCAGTTCCTCCCGATCTCTCCTATGGATAATAGAAACTCGAATGGCCTGTTCTGGTTTTGTATATGCAAAACCAAGGCTAATCAACAGAAAAAAACTAGAGAACAGAACAGAGCCCTGAGGCAAAGGGGTTTAGCTAAAAGTTTCTTTCCTCCAGAAGTAAATAAATCAAGATTTCCTAAGCCTCCTTATTGAATAGTTCCTATTTCCAGCCTGAGGGAGGGATTTCACTGTGGTAGTGAATAGGAGGAGAGGTGCTGTGCTCCTTAGCATCTTCTTGAAGAGCAAAAAGGTTTGTAAATTAGACTTCTGGGAATTGTTATCTCGCAGCTTCTTCTAGCAAACACAACAATTTGTTTTAAAGGCTTTCACCAAAGATGTCATAAGTGGTAATCCCGATGTTGTAAGTGGGTACTTAATGTGTTTTAACTTAATGCTGATGATGCCAAGCCATTTTCCCCCAAAGCCCATTAAGAACATCCAATTTTCTGGTAGACTAACACTCCTGCTTACTATCCTAGAGATAAGCAACTGTTTAACCAGCGTAAGTTTTGGGGCCAAGGCTGCAAAACTGAGCACCATCTGGTCTTTGTGGAAGTTCAGACTTTGAATGCAGACTTTGCAAGGTGGATCTTTCTTTTCTAGGGCTAGCCTGAAGTTACACTTACAAACAAGTACATGTGCTCACGTGCAAGTGCCTTATTGAAGGTACTAGTTAATATTTGTGGTATGTATTAGTAAGCGTGGTTTAGGTGGAAGGGACGATGCAAACCTTTTATTTAAACTAAATAAAGGATCTGATAAATAATAAGTTTGATTTCATATAGCCTGAAGCGTAGACAACGAGAACAGTTTATCCGAGGGAATGCTTCTCAGGCAATTGGCTTTTTTTATATATTCCTTCATTTTATTTTTGTAGAATCTGTATGTGTGAAATGACACAAAAGGAGATGTCACTGGGCAACATTTAGCAAAATGTTCTAATATTCAGATGCTGGCAGCATAGAAACGAGGGCAAACTTCCTGGGAGCTTGGGGCTGCTCGCTTGGGTCTAGTACAGAGTTAGCACTTTGCAGGTCAGTGGCTCTGCTATTTGTCTCTGACCTAACAGATCTGGAGTTCTTCACATCAAAACCAAGTCTTGCTGAGCTGAGATCAAACATGTTAAGGTAAGGATCTCACCAGTGATTTATTGTGCGAGGGAGGGTGATCAGGCCATAAGGGGCCACTGCGAATGAAGTTGACATTCCAGCAATTTCTCATGTGTAGTTATAAAGTAATTTTCTCAGATGGAGCTTTTAAGTCAAAATAAGCTTGTCCACTGTATTTTTATATGTTGCTTATAGTATTGGTGATCTTAGTAGGAGGATGTATTTATGCAGCGTAACTAATTTGTAAGTGAGAACTTGTTCTTTGGTGGTGAACATTTTAAATGGCAAATACTTACAAGTGATCTGCTACAATCTTTTAAAGGGCAGAATGTGTCTCTCATAGAAATAAATGAATCACTTTATTTTGTCGTTGTTAAACATAGCGTGCACACATGACCTGCAGTGCACAAGCTAGGCACAACACAGGAAAACTACACAGATTAATATTAGATTTGTTTGTACAAACCCCTCCTCGTTCCCACAGCCTTAATGAGAGCTCGTGGTCGAAGGGTTTCCAGGATCAAGTTCTTAATAGCCACAACTTCATTAAAGCCCAGTGACAGCTTAAAATTGATTCTGTAAACAAATACTCCCTCCTTTGCACTCCTGACTTAATGGATTTTTAGAAATCTTTCATTATTTCATTTCTAAGTTGCAGTAAATGCAATCAAGCAGATGGTTGTGCTCCATAAAAGCGCTGCCATCCTTACCCAGACCATTCGTGATGGTGTTTCCTTGTTATCAGTGGAAATCTAGAGCACACTTAATTTTTAGCACCCAGCCTCAGCAGCAGTGTTTTGTGATGCAGTGCAGAGCAAGGAGGCGAGTGTTTTTCTCCAGCAGTTATTGGGAGCTGTACAAGTGAAAGGATGACTGACGTTTAGGAACTTCATTTCTAAGGAATACATGAAATATTGCTTGGGCTATGGGAAAATGTTACTGCTGCTCTATTGTGCTACTAACAGCAGAGAAATTTCATTAATTGAAACAGTAGAAATTACTTGGACGAAAGCCTTTGTGTGCTGTGAGTAAAGTTGTTTTCCCCCCTCACAGATTGTAATAAGACAGCCAAAACAAATGAAATGTTTGTGATGGGTACAGTGTTACAGACAATGCAATCTGAATTTTTTCTCTTTGGATTAATTTTCTTGAAGAACCAGCAGCAAAATAATCCACTTAATGAGACTAAGTTGAAATAGCGGATGCTACATCAGCATGTGGCACAGTGAGAAATGGAACTAGAAAAGAGCATAATCACTGCCTGGCAGCCTGGGTCCGTGCGGGAAATAGTCATGGAAGAAAAGAGAAAAAACCCACACAAGCAAAGCATGCCTGCTACGACATGTTGTTAAGACTTATTTAATCTTCTCAACTAATTACTCAAACCTCCTAAAACTGGAAATCATACAAACAAAAACGTTTAGATAAGCCGGTAGTTTTTTGAAATGGGTGCCTCCTACAGCTTAGAAAATAAACAGGGCAGGTTTCCCGCCTGATGCACTGCCATTGCAGGAGAGCAGAGCACCTCCCAGAAAGGCCCAGGACTAGTAAAGCAGGATGCTGGGCAGGGCAGGCGTTTGGGATGCTGGGATGGGGGGGCAGAGCAATTTGTTGCGTCCTGCTTGCCCAGCTGCCTGACAGGAGTGTCGAGCCCTTCTTGGATCCCCGCTGCTGCTGGATCCCCGCTGCTGCTCCGAGGGGCAGGCTTCCCCGTGCTCCCCCATGGCGGCTCCGCACACCCGTCCCCGTCCCCAGTGCGGCTGGGCCCAGGCCAGTGCTCCCCGGAGGCACCACTCCAGGCGGCTCTGCGGGGCTGCTGGGACCCGCTGCCCTGGGCGGATGCCCCCGGCTCCGTGTGCTGCGCACAGCCTGGCCGAGCTCAGTGCAGCTTCAGTTTGGCTACCAGGCCGAGCTTGGCTCGTGCCAAGGGCTGCGTCTGATTTCAGCAGGCTCGGTCAGGCCCTGCGGCGTGTGGGTTTCATCCGGAAGGGCAGGTAGGCGGCTGTCCCCGTGCAGCACGTGCCCTCGGCACGTGAGCCGGCTTGTGTAAACAGCACCAGATTCCCAGGTAGTGCTGCGCGGGCAGGGAGCTCGCGCGTCTTGAGCATCTCCAGGCCGTTGCCACTTCTTTGGTCGTTCTGCTGTCGCATGTTTGTGAATGTCTGAAGTTGCCAGACTGCTCAGTAAACTTGTTGAAGGAAACTTCTATCTATGGCAGTTTTTCCAGAGGGTGGGACATCAGCCTCCCTGTCCTGGGGTCCAAATGGCAGTTGGAAAAATAATTTCATACTTTAGGAAAGATCTCTTTGGCTTTTCCAGTTCTTGTTCTGTATTTTGGAGGGGAGGGAAGGGGCAGAAAGAACTAACATGTTAAGAAAACATCTAAAGGGATGGGGGTGGGGGGAGCAGGAACTTCTGTTTTTGTTTGCCCCTCATATCTACTGTAGCTGGTGTCAGTCCCAGTGAAGTGAGTTTAGCCCCCCAGTGCAGCCCTGTCACCCACCATCCCTGGGGCCAGATCCAGCTCCCGCGGAGCCTGTGTGGCTCCCCCAGCACGATGGGGCTGGGGCAGCGGCTGGAGGCGGCTCTGTGCACAGCACCTGAGCGAGCACCCAGCGCTGCTCTTCCTGCGCCAGCTCCAGCCCGGCCGCAGTTGAAGGCACCGGCCTCGCCTTGCATAGCTGCAGCGCTGGCGGGTGGCACTGTCTGGCGCCGCCTCGGCCACTGCTGCCTCCAGAGAGGGCCCCGTGGGCTGCCAGCACGCGGGGAGGCTGCTGTGAGTGTAGAAGGCCCAGCGCGCGGGGGCTGCGGATGCCAACAGAGCTCTGCGCTCTCCCCGCTCGCCTGAGCAAGCCCCAGTTTAAAGATAAATCTGAGGGGGTTACTGATCAGTCCCGGCCCTGTCGTCAATCAGCTGGCTGGTGCCCTCTTGCTTTCGTAAGCCCGGCCCCTGCCCAGCTTTGCTGGGCCTGCTGACAGCTGCTGCCCCAGGAGTGAGCACCCTGTGGGCCAGCACAGGAGCAAGACAGCCATAAAAGTGAAGGAAAACAAAGCTTGAGAAAATAAACACGGTGCACCTCTGGTTGGCAATCCCCTCCACTTCATCCCCTTGCAAATGCACTAATCATTAAGACTCCTGAAACGTTTCCAAAGCAGAGGAAATGAAGTTGCTGAGATGGGAAAGGATATGAAATTTCCTGACCAGACTAAGGCACAGGTGCCCGATATCTGTGGTGTTATGAAATATTTACCAAGGGAAATGATGCTGCCGGATTTTTTGCGTGCCTCTCCAATTGTTGTGTCCCCCACCGCCAGCGAGTGTCATTAAGTGCGTGCTGCGGGCGCCTGCAGCGCAGGGAGCTGCGGCGGGTGGGAGAGCTGCGCTGCTGCGCAAAGCGCTTTGGCATCTGATGCCCCCTCCCCCTGCACGCAGACCTAACGGCAAAGGCTCTCCAAGGAGAGAGCCACATATGAAAAAGGGATCACTTTGATGGAATGAAACTATAACCAGCTACTAAATCAATTGAGTTAGGAAATTCCCATTCATTCCTCCATTCATCCAGAACCGTAACTCCTGTGGGAAGCCATTATTATTTGGATGTTAAAATCCTCTTCCTGTACCAAAAAACATTTCTAGAGCTGCAAAAGTACAAAAACATTGTTTATTAAATCCCTGGGAAAATAATTGCGCGTGGGCAGCGCTGAGGGCCGGGCCAGGGGCTGCCCGCGGGCTACAGCCCCCTGTGGCGTAGGCAGGAAGGCCCCCGCCATGCGACCAGGCGGCCGCTCCGCGTTGCGCCCGTGCCTCCCTCCAGGGCAGCTTCAAGAAAGGAGATGAAAGTTTTACCGTTGCCACCTGTGTTGATTGCTCTTCTGAATTCAAACAACCCTGTTTTTTTCTCCAGCATATTTTTAGAGGAGAGGGGGGGGGGAAAAAAAAAAAAAAAAAAAAAAAAGCAGTGAGCATGCACAAATCCCTAGTGAATTAAAAATCACTTCCCCTTTCCAAACCCAGGGCTAGCCGCTGGGTAAACATCAGAGGGAGTCTGTAGTGCATCGAAACCAAACCTCACTCAGCTGAGAGCTGCAAAGGAGTTATTAGTTCTATGCTGCATTTTAATTAATTGCATTTATATTTGTATACACAGGGATGGTTGTTTCTTACTTCCTCAGTAATAAACAGTTATCAAAACAGACCATCCTGTCTGTGTTCTCTCAGTTCTGCATTTTGTTATTACTGCATTGCATGTCAGGTTGCTCAGCTTGGTTTTGTAGACACCCTTTCTGTCTTCATGCTTATCACTTGTGTTTTATAAATTTAATTACCTGTACGGTTTGAAGTGAATATAAAGTTGCTTTTTATTATTAGCAAGCCAACTGGGACAGATGACTACATAAGATATTATAATTGTTTATTTGTCCAGCTTAATTTGCTTTGCTCTAAGTGAAAAACATTTACCCGTGGCTTGATTTCAAGACTGATAAACATCCAGAAATGCTATTGAACTGAGTGCATAGTTTTTTTTAAAAAAATTCAGGTCTCATGTAAAACGTAGTATTCCATTTCCTTCCCCCCACACAGCAGTAGAGAGTCAGTTTAACTACAATTTTTACAGGATGACTTTGAATTTGTTTCGCCCATTCTGTGCTGTTTGGTACCACGCAGCATCCCGGGGAGAGGCTCAGCAGCCACATGTGCCCTGCATGAGGGGCCTGTCACCTCCTGGCTGTAGGAGACATTTGGAGGCCAGCAGTGCCTGAACCAGGTACCAGGACAGAACCTGGACCTGGCCACGAAGCGACTGCTCGTGCAGGCTGGGGGGGCTCCTGCTGCGCTCGGCTCCGTCCCACTGGCGCAAGGCTGGTGAGGAGCACGTGTGAGAGCAGGAGGTGCTGGCAGGGGCAGTGCCTGTGTGTCTGCAAAGGCCCTGCCATGCCATCTCCTTTGCGGGGAGGAGCAGGAGCTCCTGCGGGAGGGTACACGGCTGGCACAGCCCCGGGCATCGGGCGCTGCTCCTGCCCCGGGCCACAGCGGTGCCCCTGTGGTTGCTGCCCCAGCTGGATGCGCAGCGGCTGCTGCCTGCTGGGCTCATTGCTGGTGGAGCTGCCACGCGGATGGGGACTCTGGGTAAACGGGGTGCTGGGCGCTGCTCGTGCTGCTCCGATGCCACTGTGGTTCCAGATGCTGCTGCGAGCCGATGGCAAACAAAATGCTCACGCGGTTCCTAACCTTTTCAAGTGCTCCCTTCTTCCCTTTCCATTCTGGCACAGTTCTCTTGATAGCACCCAACAGGCCAGATTACTTAACTCCTCACAATACCGCATAGCAAATACATGACATACTATATACTTTTTCTTTTCCCTATTGCAAACCACAGAAGGTAACTCCAGGATTCAAACAAAAACAAATTACCTCAGTAACTCCTGGAAAACTCAAGTGGTTAATCAGTTACCTTTTATTTACATATATATGCTTAATGCTGAATTAAGTTGTAAAAACCAAAGGCTGATTTATGGCCTCAGTCAGCCTTAATTAACATTGATTCCAGGGGAATAGTAAATGCGACTAGCCTGCACAATTGCGGGTGAACAATGAACTCACTGGGTGTTGTCCAATTTGTAGCATGATTTACATGGAAGCAAGCCCTTCTTTTTTTCTAGGGTTATCCTTTTTTCATCTGGTGTTTAGGATGGGTTATATATAATCCATAGATTGGAACACTCCCTGTCAAATATTCTCCCTGATTTAGAGCTAGCCTGTACAATGGTCACTATAAATAAGGGAGAAAAAAAACCCAATTTGAGGCTTTGCAGGGATTCCTTGTTCTTGCAATGTGTCATCGCTTGTCCATTTCATGGCATTTTTACGAAGTGGCCATAATGAAAGTCAGATTAAATGTACACGATATATACATTTAATCAACAGCCATTGGAGTCAGTAGTGCTGGAAGAGTTATAAAAGCCCCTGTGAATGCAAATTTATTGCAAAAAAATCTGAGTCTTGGTGGTAGGAATATCTGCTGAATGGTACTACCTGACACAGAACACCTAAAACTTTCAAAAGTGAGTTATTTAAGTGTAAGGTTTTGCTTGTAAAGCCGCCAGCTGCTGGATTTCAAGACTTGAAACTGTTCCAAAACATGGGGCTAGGTACTTTATATGTGCACTAGAGTAAATACTCTGATTTTACTGCCAATTTAAATGTGCTCAGTTTACAATAATGAGCTTGTATAGGCAATACCTTGTTTATAGAAAGTGGAACAGGAAGAAACTAACATTAACCATTAACAGTAGCAATTTCTCTTGCCTTCAACTCCAGCTTTATGCCAAATAGATCTTTCCCATGTCCTATCTGAAATATTTGCTATTACTGCTCTTTTACTACTCTGTGGGATAAAGGGAGCACTCAATAAAACCATGCACCTTATAGTTGTACTCAACTTGCACTGCAGCCACTTTTGTAGTTCTAGGGCACTACTTATTCCTGCCCTGAAATGTCTTGTAGGAACATAAACATGATGTCCTGCGTACTGGCAAACTTGAAGACAGTTGTTCATCCTGGTAGAATATAGTTAATGTTTTTAATCTAACATCAACAACAAAATGCTGTTGTCTCTGCTTCTCAGGTTTAGTCAACCGAAATTTTTTTTTTTTCTTTCAAGACAGAGCTCACACAAGGAACTTACGTGTTTATGTACATACTGTACCCTTAAACAAACATCCTCACAGCTCCTTCGGCCATGTGCCTGTGAGGCTGCAGGCTCCCCTCGCACGGTGCTGGAGCCAGCCCCGCGGCAGGCAGTGCCAAGGACACCAGAACATCCTTAGGCACAGACTCAGGCTCTCTCTGTTCAGCCATGGAGGGTCTAAAAAGTGACAGTGAAACACCTGAACATTTCTGCTATTGTTGGTCCCTAGAGATGATACTGATGGTTCTTCATTTTTATTAGCTCCCAAGTGTCCAACCTCCTCCATGAAACAGCATAGAGCAGAGCTCAGGCAGACACAGCCCATGTCCTGAAAACTTTATAGTCCAAGTACACAGACAGGTTCAAGATAAATATAGAATGCAAAGAAAGTGGCAGGTAGTTAGTGGTGTGTGAAGGGTTGTGAAGGTGTTTGGTTCCTTTAGAAAGCTAAAAACAGAAATGAAACAACGGATACAGAAAGGGCCAGAAGGGCACAAACCAAAAACTGACTGGGGCACGCGCAGAGGCAGGGCCAGTTATGTGACTCCATGGGCATGGAGAACACGTTGTGTGAGCTCATGTGTAGCAAGAGCAAACTCCATGGTCAACTCTTCACCTTAATGGGCAATCTCTTTAATTGCTTTAAGACGCATGACCATCCTGTGCCTTCACCATCTTCTTTTCTTTTACAGACCCTTTATACTCTTCGGTATTGCAATATTTCATCTTGGGCTTTCTGACTGTATTTTCTATAACTATTTAAAAAAAAAAAAACCACACACACACACACACACACACACTTTTTTTTTTTTTTTTAACCCAGCTCAGTCTCTTTTCAGCAGTGTAGGTCTCTCCATTTCCCTCACACATGTTCGCATTTTGGTGCTCCTCTCTGAGAAGCTTTTGAGGCTGATGCTTTTTTTTGTCTTCAGACAGGGCATAAATGTTCAAGTTACAATATTCAAGCTATAAATTTAATTTAGTTGACAGGCTGGTGCTGCTGCCTCAAATTGTACTGATCCAACCCTTGACTCTGATCAGCAAAAGATCTATAGTCATACATACTCCTCTTTGATTAGAAAAGACAGGTATTAACTAGCGTCCACGAGAAGCAAGTAATTTTTGGCTACTTTTGTCCTGCTTTTGCCATATCCCGTTCTTCTCTTTAAAAAAAAAAGCAAACAAAACCCCCCAGACAATGCCCAAGACAGTGAGTGCTCACATGCAACTCTCTTCCACTGTCTCCCTGTGTTCTCATGGCTGACCCGAACCATGTGTCAGTGCAAAGGTAGCAAATTCTGCACTGTCTGGTGAGAGACACAGCGTGCAGGGTTGGAGAGGACACGGAGTGCGGTTTTGGACAGGGATGTGACATTTAGGCTGCCAAATGGATGGGACAGACTTTTGTCCCAGCAGATATGGTGGTTCTGTGAGGAAACTGGGCCGCTACTAAGCATGTTATTGCTTCCCGTTAGGCAGTTCTGATCTAGAAAGACCGGCCGACTCTGTCCGGAGTGTCTGGTGGGAGCTGAGCCCCCTGCCCCTTCAAAGGGGGCTTGGCCGTCGCCCAGCCACAGCTGTAGGGCCTGTGTGGGGTATGAGGCTGTTCTTGCTTTAAGCAGAGAATGGTCCCTGTCTCTATAAAAACAAGCCATCTTGCAAAAAGGGCAGTAAACTTTCCTTCTATCTAGGGGTGAACTCCTGGCCCCAATCAAGTCAGCGGTAAAATTCCCATTGATTCCAATGAGGCCAGGATTTCCCCCTAAGCATTTAAGTTGTATTTCATGGAATACCATAAAAGAACATTGATACATGAACTCCAAGGAACCCATATGGTGCCTGCCCTTTTTGAATGCTTTCATCCTTTGTCTTAAAAAGACCTCAAGGACAGAAAGAGTCTGAGTACCAGAAAGATCTTTCACAGTTCTTTTCCTGGAGTGACTTATTTCATATTTGCTAATAAATAACTGCATCCTGTTCTTGAGAGTCACTCAGTAGAAAATTCAACTTACATGTGCGTAGCTACCAGTAAAAAAAAATTAAACAAACTCATTTGTCACTACCTCTCTCAAGACAGCTGCTGTCAACACCATTAAAATTCAAATTTGATTTGCCCATGACAATTAAAATGATGTCAACACTGAGAGAATTTAACAGTTTCCATTGTTCCAAGCAGATAAGCAAGCTAATTCTGTTCTGCAAGCCGTCAGCGTAGCCAGAATCAACTGTGTATTGAAAACCTGTGATGTGAGGAGATTATTCAGCCTTGACTGTGCTGTATCAGTGACCAAATGTTTACTTACTGAGATCGGTACTGAATGATTAGTCCAAACCCTTGCCTTCAAACTCCGGAGTTTCAAAGGCTTCTTCCCTGATATCATCATTTCTTTCTCTAGTTTGTGACAGTGCTAGAATCAAATCTGATAGTTGTTAATCAAATTATTTAGTCTAATGCTGCTCCTATAGTGACACTGCCACAGGAACACAGGAAGACATCAGGGGGCTGTTGCTGAACTCTTGAAATCTTTGATTTTTGGTCACACATGAATTAGTTTCACCTTTTGTATTAGAATCAGCAACCTTTCCCAGGAGTTTGTTACTATGTACATTGCTCTGTGTTTCTGCAGAAGGATTAAGTTTTACAATGTTTTTTTTCTTACTTTTCTAGATTTTTATCAATAATGAGTGGCAGAATTCTGAAAGCGGGAGAATATTTCCAGTATATAACCCAGCAACGGGGGAGCAGATCTGTGAGATCCAGGAGGCTGACAAGGTAATGCATCCTGTGAATGGTTACAAATGGACCAAAAACAAAAATTACAGAATAATACTGTTGGAGAATTCTTATACTAATTCCAGTTCCATTACCCACTATATGACTAAGAGGTTGTACAGTGAGCAATTTCATAAGCCTGGCCATGTTTTATTATTATTTACCTTGATGTAGTAATTGTTTTTTTTCTTCTTCCTCAATAGGTTGACACAGATAAAGCGGTGAGAGCTGCTCGCCTGGCTTTTTCCCTTGGGTCAGTGTGGAGGAGAATGGATGCATCAGAGAGAGGCCAACTTTTGGATAAGTTAGCAGACTTAGTCGAAAGAGACAGGGCAATTCTTGCTGTAAGTAGCACAAGAAAACCCATGCCAGTTTTACATTCTGAGAGCAAACTAGTTCATAAATGCTGTAGCATGAACGATATTTGAAAACTAAATTCGCCTGATGATGACTAAGATGTCTGACTGTTCAAGAAGTGATCCACAGCTCATCAAAGTCAATAACAATTTTGATTGACTCGAATGGCCTTTTCACTGGATATGACAAAAGTAAATAGTTATGCCCATGTGCATGCTTGTTACATGTACTACTATCTTTTCTGAAATAAAAAATGGAAGAGTTTGTGAAGTTACTGGTGCAGATATTAATAAAATGACAGGTGAAATGCTTACTGATACTCAGCTGGGGACATAAATCCTGGGTATGACGCTATTAGCTCATGTATTAAGCATCTGAACCATGGCATTGTTCATGTTGTTTTCCGCATGTCAAATGCTTTGGACTAAGCTGGTGAACGTCTTAATTCTAGCTTTGTCAACACTTAAATCATCTTACCACCAATGTATACTGTAAAAATCACCGCAGGGAGAAGGAAGTACACAGCAAATCAAGTTTACTCTGCCTGTCATTAGATTTGTATTTCTATAGCCAAGTTCTTTACTGAATTGCACCACAGGCAATGCCATTAATTGCTCCTGAGGATATAAGTTAGTGCAGAATTAGGCTTCCATTTTCCTCTACAGCAATTCAGCCCATGGTTAGCATACACTCATGCATTACACATTGGTGTGCTTTGCCCATTCTTAATGATGTCTATTAGACAGCTATTGAGAGTCAGTTAAGCCACTCAGTATCTTAGAGCATTTTATTGGATTTTTTTCACTAAATGATCTTAAAAAATCTTAAGAGGATAGCTTATAAGGTACTTTAAAAATAGGAATATTAACTTAAAAATAAGGACATTAGCTTGTTAATTTATGAGCTTCCCTAGGGGAAAGTTTGTTTATTTGATGGTAATAAATAAACTGGCTGTACATTATAGATATCTCAGACCTCAGCAGGAGTCTTGGCAGCCATATAGAGAAATTTTTATATTCACATCAATTATATGAAGAGGGATATGTCCAGTCTTCTCTTTATGGATTCAGATCATTAATATGGGGTTACAAGGAGCCCCTTCTCAGCTGTTATCATTAACATAACAGAACCTACTTTGACAGGCATTTTTATCTTGGCTCGTGATTAAAGCAATTTCGCATTTATGTATCTGGACCAAACACAGTGGCTATTAGGTCTAAACTACACACGCACACACGCACACACACGCGCACACACACACATTCTTAAAACCAGAGTAATTCCAGAAGGTTTAAATAAGCTAGATTTTAGGAAAAACCCTCTAAATTCACCATTACAGAAAAAGGTAGCAAAGGAGGTCAGAGAGCTATTCTGAATGGATTAAGACTATACCAAGAGTACGTAGCTTGGTCTTCACTGAATTTTGTGATGACTGAATAGCTACTGGACTGTGAATACTGAAATGCAACAGTCTAAAAATACTTTGTTTATGTTTTAACTTTTCATTGTCCTCTAGACTATGGAATCATTGAACAGTGGCAAACCTTTCCTGCAAGCCTTTTATGTGGATCTTCAAGGAGTAATAAAAACTCTGAGATATTATGCTGGCTGGGCAGACAAAATCCATGGAATGACCATTCCTGTAGGTAAGAGATTAAAGAACATGTGTGCACCCAAACCTCTGATGGCCAAATGGATTAATAGATTACAGAGTAATTTTTTCTTGTCCAAGTGGAAGTTGAACTAACTTTATCAGTGTGTATTATGCTGCTGAAGGTGTTTAAAGGTCAGTAAGGGCTGGATTATGATACATGTATGATGTACTTATGTATGTAGATGATGTATTAATGATGTATGTGGTATAAGCCTGACAAATACTCTGAACAAACGAAAACACAGTCCTGCCTAGTTTTAAGAAAGTAGTGTGCTTACAAATATATATATTTTTACATGTATCTTCCTACTGCCCATCCATATCATTTCACTTGGGACCCACACTGGATTAAAATTAACTTACACATTGATGGAGTTTGTAATGCTATTATAGAGAGCTGTATGTAAATGTAAGATGTATTTTATGTTATAGTTGCTTCTTCAAACCGTTCAGCGAGGTCTGTCTTTTTATGTGTGTGTGTGAGAGACAGAAATCTTTACGAATGCTAGTAAAGAAGCTATTGTGCTCTTATCTTTTGATAGACTAGAGAAGAAAAAATCCTTACGATCATTTTTATTCAACAAGTCTCTTCCTCCTGCCCCTCCCTCACAGCTGCTTAACAAATGCCGGCAGCATTTTTGATTGTGCACATCTTCATTTGCAATCTGGACTAAATGTAGCAACTGCCATAATTATGCAAAATGGAACAACACAGCACAAATCATTTTACACAGGTGCAGTCACTAAGATAAATGTACTCATCTTTTTACCTACAAAATATTAAATCTTTTGAAAAACTTGTCAGGAAGAACAACATTTACTCCATACTTTTCAGTTTAATGCTTACACATTACTGTCAGTGACCAGGAAGGAACATGCACAATAAGTGAATTTTGCTGTTGTCCTTGTACAGTAGGCACCTTTACAGCCGCCACATATTTCCATAAAATTACATAATGTATCATCTCTATCTGCAACACACTAGTTTTTCTCTGCAGTAAGTACAGCAAAGTTGACATTCAAAATGTGGATCCCTGTTTTCAAGAGAAAAACAGATCAGGTAACTGTTACTGCAGTGTTACTCATCATGGTATTTCAACCTGTTAAAAGTGTAGTGTGTAACTGACTGATACTTATCAACACTAGTTTATTTTCACACACACAAAAAAGACAATATTAATATCAGCTGTACACTCTCTTGTAAAGATTTACGAAGAATTCCACACCCATTTACGTTGAGATTCATAAGTCCTCTTTTTGCTGCTTGCACTTAACATTTATACAAGCAAAAGTGCAGAGCACATGATAAATTCATATATTCAGCAAATTTCCTGTTCCCTAATCCCTTTCTCCCTGCTCAGTGAATGCCTCCTTCTCACACTGACACAGGAACACAGAAGTTACATCAGTCACCAAAAGGCAGTACCAGCTTAAGGAAAATAAATATTCTCTACTTATTCTTGTTCTCAAACAAGAGTGAAGCAGATGAGAACCCCAGATTTTCAGTGAGGTGGGCTATGGTTGGGGGAGAGGAAGCCACATTTTCAGCAGGTTTTCTTAAATACAATCTCTAAAGCTGACAGTTATCAATACTGTGCAATCATAAGTCTATTCACAGGTTTTTAAGGTATGAATAAGTTTTTCCTCTTGGTTTTATACACCACTTTTTTCCCCTCCAGTTTCACACCATAAATCTGTCATTCTGCTAGAGTTATCTTAGAGCAAAGCCAGGGTTAAACAGTGGTTCTCTTTACATTCACTTACCATCAGCTTAGCAAAGGAAACCAAACAAGACAACGAAAACGAAAAATATTTCATCTCTTTTCCTGCTCAGTGTCCTAATAAATCCGAAACATCCCCATCTTTCATCTGTTTCTGTGGAGGGTTTCTTTTCCTCTCAAATAACAGGCACGTTATTTTAAATAGACAGGTGGAAGACAGAAGAAAAGAGTTTTTCAGTCATATTGCTTCTGGTCCCAGAGCAGACTGTCATTTGCTTGTTCCCATTAATAAATCCTTTATGATTTAAATTTCATCAGAACGAGGCTACAGTGGAATCCATTAAACTAACAAATTAAATTCAATCAGAAATTTATCCCAAAATGCAATATATGATATGACGTAACTTAAAGAACCAGCACCCTCTACTCACCTATGTGTTTGTATGAGACACAGTTCTGTATGAGGCAGTTGACTATCTGATGATTTTCATGCAAATTAGATATCCAGGCAACAGATTCCTGATGGAAATCTGAGCAAACACATCTGTGGAAGATATTGCTGTCCCTAAGTAAGTGAGATCCTTGGATAAACAGGGCTTTCTAATTAAAAAAATAAAAATCTTTGGGCCAGGTGCTAAGCAACTGCTAATTGACCCAGCTCTATTAATACCAGTGACTGCTTAAGAATGCCAATTTACATCAGCTGAGGATATTAAGAAAAAAAAAACTTTTAAAACAGAATTTTAGTTTGTATGTGGGATGAGACTGACAGGATTCATCTCAGTCTTCTGCTGGCTGCCAGCTAGTAGAAGCACAACAGTAACAGGTGTCAGCAAGAGCAGTACCATGAGTTGTATGCACTAAACTTAAAACTCTAAGAAGTTAATTAACAAGTTGCCTATTAAATTTCCCTGCACAGGGAGTTTTCTGTGCTTATTGTTCAATGAAAGTGATTCACTTTATTGAACTTGAGTTATTCTGGCATGATAACAATCTATTTTACAGTATGGACATGATGGCTCTTACATGTACCTTTGGCTTGTCCAGAATCACCTGAAGCATGCGAATAGCCTGAAGTCATATGCAGTAACAAATATGTTATTAGACAGCAACCTCAAAAGGCCCATCTTAATAGTTAAATCTGAGGTTGATGAACTTTGGAAGTTGATGTGAAAAAGGGCAAATGTCTAGGGTCAGGACAAGCAACCCTGAGCAGCAGGGATGGCGCTGAGGAAAGAACCTCAGTCCAGCAGAACAAGCCATCACTGCTCTGGCTTGGCAGCCACCTTCAAGTTATCCGCAACTTTACGTTAGGAAGCACACAGACATGTGGTAGCAATTATAGGGTGACAATCTAAAGTCAGATGGTGCTAACATAAATGTGTTACTGTTATGGTGCCACCATCTTTCTGGCTGAGAATCCACCTCACACAGTAATGCCAAGTACATCCTGGTATTTTTAGCTGACTCTTCTGTGTGCTTCTTGAGTGTCTGTACAATTTTTTCCATATATACATTTCCATAGTTTTACTTCTACTTTACTTCTGTCTGGTCCAATGACTCACTAGCTAGTGAACCACTGCTAGCCTCTGTGAAAGATAACCTAGAAACCTGACCATCTGAATTGTGGAACAGATATTTTCACTTCCACTGGAAAGCTGTTAAGACTCTGCAAATTGAAAAGATGCAAAAACATTCTGTCAGTGCAGAACAACTGACAGATCAACCATTTTCCTCCCCCTTTTCCTGCTGTGTAACTCTCTCTCTCTCTCTCTCCCCCCCCTTCACTCCTCTATTTTCTCTGCTCTGTCCCTTTTCTCAGCTACAACCTATTGTTACTTCTCTCATAATTATTCTATTTCTGGCACCCAGCTATGTATTAGATGCTCCAGCTCAAGTTTCTCCTGAACAAAGCCTGTGAAATAGATGTACAGAAGTAAGCAGACTTGAAAACAAGTTACTTCTAATCAAATCCAAGTTGAAGCCTTTGCTTAAACCCAGGAAACTTTATAGATCAACCCATTTATTGTTACCAGATGTACAGTACAGGACAGTACTGCAGGTTCCCAAAATGCACTCTCTGTTGTGATGCTGCACTGCAACTCCAGGCTGACTGGGGTGGAGGCTCCATGGCTGCCTGGGTGCTCTCACACCATGCGAGGGAAAAGCCCTGCATGAGAGTGAGGAAAAACTTGTAACCCGTTCCCCGTCTTAATCTCTGCTTCCCTATTTTCTATCCTGGTAATGTTCTGCCGTGACTGATCCCAGGTAACCTTTTCAATATCTTCTGCACACTTAGCTGAAATCACTTTCTAAATAAAAAACTCACCTTTTTCTACATGACCAGCACTATAGGCCTAGGTACACATCCAGCTTATGCCT
Source organism: Nothocercus julius (assembly GCA_013398735.1). Lineage (NCBI taxonomy): Eukaryota > Metazoa > Chordata > Aves > Tinamiformes > Tinamidae > Nothocercus > Nothocercus julius. The sequence goes on from VZSV01000070.1 coordinate 2,386,251, forward strand.
TTACTTTAACCGTTCCCTCCTTTTTATCCTTGCTAAAAACCATCTGATCTGAATTCAGAGATCATCTGAACCTCAAACTTAGGTACCGAAGTGCTTTAACTCTGCTTTCACAGAAGATGCAGGCCAAGCACAGTGTGCTGAGGGAGAGGCGGAGGCATTTGGTGAGGCCCGAGCTGGCACGTGCCGCAGTGGTGCAGAGCGGCCATGTGGGAGGCCCCTCTGCCCGCCCTGAGCCCAGCCTCAGAGCTGCTTATTTCATGGCCTGACTCAGGCTGCCCTGGGCTCGACAGTGCTTTAGTCAAGGAATCCAGACTTAGTGTAGCACTTGCTAAAAATAATAGCACCTTTCACCTCTGAGTACATTTTTTTTTTTTTTTGATTCTCCAGGATATTAAAAATAACTAGCACATCAGAGAATTAATTAATTCTGTCAAGCCGTGTACCATCCACACCTGCTGTTTGTGGGCATGTGATCTGCTTTTCCTCTATCTTTATTGTTAGGAACTTCATTACCCCATACCCTTATGCCCGTCAAAAGCCTAGTGAGAATATTCCGTATTTTCCAAGTTTTCAGTTACTCTGGCCATTTATTTATCCAATCTCTACTTGCCCGAGAGCTCTGTAAAAATTTCCCTTATCCTCTGTTGTCCTGTTTTCCAGCAGCTTCCAGCTTTTCTCTGTCAGCTCAAACTTACTGTCTGTTTTGCTTGAGGCCATTTCTGATACAGGCTTTGTTTTACAAGTCAGGTATCAGAGCAGTGTGAGGTGATGGCCCCTGTATTCTCCTTTGCACATCAGTGATAGGCTTCCCATCTGCATCTATAGATCTGTATGTATTATTCCATCATTATATATATATATTACTCATATATTTCCCCAAATCTGCTTGTATACATACTTTTATATTGCTGTGTTCTAGCCAGTTCCTTTTGTGACTCTCTCTCCTCTTCCCTCAGCCTGCAGTCATCAGAGGCCAGGCTGCAGCTTCCTCGTGCCTGTCCTTCCTTGCGCCACGCAGCCTGGCCCTTGGCCGAGGCATAAGGCAGGTTGTTTCTTAGGGGCCGCCTGCTGCCTTTGTTCGACTGTGAGCACAGTAAAGTTGCTCCTGAACCCAGGTTTCCCATGCTGGCTCATGAAAAAACATGTCCATGAGTTCTTTATTTCTTTTACTGCCATCAAAGGCTGATCCTTAGAGCTTTTTCCTCCCCTCTATTTTTTTTTTTTTTTTGTTCTGCCAAGTCAAACTGCACTTGAGGGTAACCATGCTCATCTGTTTCAGATGGAGATTATTTTACGTTTACAAGACACGAACCCATCGGAGTGTGTGGACAGATCATCCCTGTGAGTATCTCTACTAACGCCTTCTATTTATTTTCATTTGAACCAGTTCTCTTTAAAGACACATAAAACGTGGTCCTCAGATATGTGTGTTTTCCATTACGAAAAAAGCTGAGCTCATATTGTTGACATATCTTTAACAGCCTCCCTGCGAATGCTTATTTGAACATGCTAATAGGGTTTAGACTCTGTTATTAGGAGTTAAGTTCTCAAGTCATAGAATTCTCATGATTAAAACAAGCAAAGCAAAACACAGTGTTAATATGCTGTCACTGGTTATGGATGTTCACACAACTTAAGGAAAATTGATGCTTTGCTGTGGCAGTCTTTTTATTTAGTTGATTTTTACTGTGATTTAACTGGCTCCTCAGGTTCTGGGAAAATGGGATGCATTGTAATTCCTGCTATTTCTTTTACAAGGCTGGAGGAGAAGAAACTCCTAGAGACACATCATTACAATTAACATTGTGTAGTTAATTAAATACATGAAATATTTGTTTTATTTGTTATGAGAGAGAAACACAGCATTTCATCAAACTTAATACTCCCCCTTAACCCCAACACACACCTTTAAGACACTCTTGCTGAACACTGCAAGGCAATTACACTGAAAAACCTGACTTTTTTAGAAGTCCTAGTTAACTAGTTTTGGCAGAAATTTCAATGGGAGGCTCACATATAGCTATTAAAATACTGTGTAAAAGCTTTTTTTTCATTGACAAAACATTGAGAAACTATTAAAGCATTCTCTGAAATTTTTGTTGATGTTGTTTTTTATTTTGTTCATGCTAACCACAAAACCACTAAAGATCAACACACAGTAATTCCAGTAAAAGAGAAGCAGCCAGACAAGATTACTTTAACAATGTCAAGTCCTTTTTCCCCTATTTATATTTATTATTATTTCACTTCTTTGCTACGGGGTGGTTATTATGTTTGGCACTCAGCAGAGACTCGGAGAACCACGCATAGGAACTCACAGTCTGTGGTTACACTCGTCCTGCAAACACCTACACACCCGCCTAACTTCACTCAAGAGTGATCCTCGTGAATGAGTGGTTTCACACATCCTTCCTCTTTGTTCAGGAGACCACAAGGATGAGCATTTGAGAAATGACAGTCCCAGCAGCTACACCCCGAGCTGCCGGATGTCTCTTAGGGTTGTCTCCCTAATCTTGATTGATAGATCTAGTGAAGGAACTTGGCCAAGGGCTCAAGATCATGCCAAAAACAGATTTATTTAATTCAGATTTGTAAAATAAGATGATTGTCCAGTGTACTCTGCCTCTATCATACCTGTTCATTCTCTTTTTCAAGTTTGTCCCCTGAACTGTCCCCGCAGCTGTGACACACATCCATTCTAACGCTCCTGATAATCTGCCCTACATTCCCTCCACAGCTCCCACCGTGCAGCACCAGGACCACTTCAAGCACTAAGCTACTACACTAGCAAATATGTTACTCCAAAAAAAAAGAGCCTGAAAGCAGCCAGCTTAGCAGTTCATCCTCCTTCCCATCCAAGCTCCCACCAAAACTGACCCTCTGTGGCAGCTTTGTAGCATGAAGGGGGCCACATACTACCCCATAAAACTATTCAGAGCTCTCCTTGGAATAGGCATTATAAGTGGAGGCTGCGAGCACACTGTTGGCCCAACAGCTCCCCTCCCAAGTTTATATAATGGAGATAGAATTAAAACATCACTTTGTCTCGGGAGTTTATAAACAATTGAGAGAGTAAAAAATTGGGTGTTCAGTGAAGGAAAGACAGTTGTGTATTTTTTCAAGCTCACCAGGGGCTAGAGGGACGTCCATGAGAGTGGCAGCTGAGACGTATCAGGCAGTAACATGCCTTGGTCAGTGTCTGACTCTCTGTGACTGGTATTTTTTCTTCTCTTTCCGAACAAGATTGTGTTTTTTATGAGATTGACTCTGCAAACACAGTTATTTTATTCCTCTGATATTTCCAGTGAAATCAGTGGTACTATCCACTTAAGATACTAGGCTCAGGGCTTGACACAAAAAGCCAAAGTCTTCCAATGTTTACTCTTATCTTGACCAACAACTTTGTGCATCAAATTAATATTATTCACCACATTTTTCTGCTGCAGTTAAGTGAAACTGAAATTAATGGTGATGCACAATTTTACAACAGTAGAACTTATCTCAACTTGCTTTAATGTGTTATATATAAATTGCATGGTAGGAAGTTTTCAAGAAAATAAAAGATATGAATGAAATGTCTTGGCCTAGGAAAGACATTTAGGGAAGCGTATTTTATTATAATCCCATCAATTAGTGATGATATAATTTGTGTGTAGATCTTACGCCTTATTTAAGGACTGGAAATTTACATTTAAAAATGTGTTGGCATGAACAAACAGTTCTCTTCAAATGTACCAGAAGCAAGAACTATTTTTCATGGCTGGGGGAAAAGAAAGTGCCAATTGCAAAATAGTAAATGAAATTAAAAGTTGCAACTAAAAAAATTAACAGATAATGTAAGATTCTTTTAGGAAGGCTGCGGGGGCAGGGGGGCAGTTCTCTTTGAACAGAAGAGAAAAAAATAAAAGGTCACTATTGTCGCTTTCTTAATGGGGATAGTTAAAAAAAATCCTTTCTTTGTGCTGGGAAAGATTTATGTTGAGGATCAGCCTGAGAAATAAGTGAGGTAGCAGCTTGATATCTTGAAAACAAAACACCACTGCAATATTTTTCCATCTATCAACTTTTATTTTTTCCTACAGTGGAACTTCCCCCTGCTGATGTTTGCATGGAAGATTGCTCCAGCTCTGTGCTGTGGCAATACAGTAGTTATTAAACCAGCAGAACAAACACCACTCAGCGCTCTCTATATGGGAGCCCTCATCAAGGAGGTAAGAATAATTGACAGGAATAATGTCTCTGTCTCTCCTTTTGAGGACAGAGCTACAGCACATCTAGTTTAACAGGCTCTGTCAGTTTTCATAAATCATGTCTCCATTCATTCCTATTTTGACAGGCTGGCTTTCCACCAGGAGTTGTCAATATTTTGCCAGGCTTTGGTCCAGTTGTTGGTACAGCAATTGCATCTCATGTTGGCATTGATAAAATTGCTTTCACTGGATCCACTGAGGTAAGGGCGTTCCTGGATATGTTACTATAATATGCAAGTAAATAGTTAGTGAGCTAGAGTTATACCCGCGTATTGCATTCCTAACTGTCACTGAGTAGAAGAGCTATATCTAAATAACAGCAGTGTGTCCTTCCCAGCTAAGCTCAAGTGCTGGAAATGGCCTTTTCCTCCAGCCCCTGCTGTGCCCAGCACCTCAGCACAGGAGATAGGCCTGGAAAGATATTGCTGGGATTTCCTGTGGGCTCCGGAGGATATGAGTCACAGGCAAGAAGCAGAACATCCATGTATACCACAGCATATATAAATTCAGCTTTGTCATCCATAATTTGGGTATCCTGGCATACTTGGGGGAAAAGGGAAGCGGAAAAGGGCAAATATATTTAAGCTTTGCTGCTGCACTGAAATATATTGAGGAGAACGAAGTCTAAGAAGGAAGAAAGAGTGCAGGGGAGGAGTGGGGTTGTCCAAGGTGATAGTCCCCAAAATGAAGGAAAAATGCTGGCCAGAAAAGGACAGGAGCCAGTTGTCTCCTGGATGCCAGAACTGTCTTGCTGTGACTCTATGGTGCAAATGCTACAGAAGAGGTTAGGTTTGAAGGAAAAGGCTGTAATCTACAGAAAGAAAGCCAAATCTCCCAGAACTCAGACCATGCCTCGCTCTAAAATACGTGTAAACCGGCTGTTATCAGGGCTGGGGTGGGGATGATAGAGGGACTACAGACTGATATCACAGGAGAAGGAGTCTTATCATCTGAAGGCAGACAGAAAGGAATCTCAGTGGGAGTTTCAGGGCTGGTTATATTTAGAGAGTGCTAAAAACAGGCCCTTTTCAATTCAAAATCTGACAGACTATTGTATGGAGGGAACTAACTCCAGGGCTCAGGGTTCTCTTTGAGATGCGTGACTCCCACTCGTGGCAGGGGGAGGCTGTGTGTGTCATACTGCACTTCAGAGTGAATCAAACAGATTTGCTTTGAGTCGCTAAATTCACTGACCAAGAGCTCTACTAGTTTTGGGTGGTAACTCCCTTGTGTGTCCAGAGACTGCAGAGACCAGCTAGATTTTTTCAAATAAATGATTTTGGGGGAATTATACCTGTAATTAAGTTTAGATGTCACAATCCATGCACCTAAATCATCAGTAATTCGTGCTGCAGTTATATGCCTAATCTGCACACCCAGTTATCTTGCAATTACTATACGCAACTCTGCCTAAGAATTTTTATGGCAAGTTTTGATTATTACATACACAGGTTATATACTAAGTCAATGGCAACATTAGATTTCAGATTACTCTTAGAAATTACATCCAGTCATTACACATCCTGTAACTAATTTATATTAACATCCTAGCATACTGAAAATCTTAATATGAGCTGATTACCCCCCATAAATTAAGCTGAAACAATTGTTTTCATAAGATACGTGGTCTCTGTTTAAGTTAAATATTCTATTATACAGGATGTTGCACTGTTCGGAGGAGGAAGACTACAGATGGGTTAGGTTTCAAAGTTGTCTTTTGTAGCCAAAATAAATTTTTATTGTAGTTCCAGACAGCTTTAGTTTTAATAGGCGTTTAAACTCAAAAGCTGTGGGTTTTATACTAACTCAGTGCCTACCTTTAAAAGCCTTACTAATAGGAAGTGAAAAGCATTAGAGATGAAAAAGCAATTCTCTAAGAACCTCAAGCAAGAACAGATGGAACGTTTTAATGCAGAGTTAGTGTAAACTATTCCATATTGTTTCTGATTTCCTGTAACACTGAATTTTTGTAACAGCAAGTCAATATTGTAACATTTTAAACACAATGCTGCAGTATCAGCTGTACTGTTAGTGTGTGTGACTTCTCAGAAACAGTGTTTATTTTTTAACGAAATAGTAATAGAAATATTTTGTCCCTCTAGTCTTGTCTGTGGCATGTCAATTGTACGCTCCAGTGACACGGATTTTTGACAGCCATCAGCTATATCCTGAGCAAGATAGTAACTTCCATTCCTCCATTTATTCCAGGTGCTGGTTAAGGCAGTTATTATTTTTAGTCTGCACAAGTTACTAGTACAAAAGCAGAGATCTTCAAGTTTTAAGTGCCTGAAACTTAGGTGTTTCTTAAGTTTCCACCATGAAAAGCTCTTTTGGAAAGAATATAAATTGTTTACCTTATAAGCATAAATACTTAGAACTAATGAAACTCCCTGTCTGCCTGTAAAAATATTAGCACTGGGTATTATTGTCTCTTTCCTGCAAAGCTTTTCTAAAGGTAGAGAGGACGTCGCTCTTCCTACAAATAATTTAGAATTATAGTGTTTTACAAAATAAGAAAGGAGCAAAAGGTGGCCAAGTTTATGACTTTGACTCCATAAAGCCTGACACAGACAGGCCAAAGATCATTTAGTCTAGCACCTTACCTTCCACAACGACCAATAACAGATGCTTATAGAAGAAGAGAGCATGTGTAGGGTGATCCTTCCCCTCCTATAAGCTCACAGCAATTTAAAGACTTCCTGAGCCTGCAGAGGTTGCATGTGGACGACTTTATTTAATAGCCACCAATGGAGCTGTTGTCCATGTCCTAATCCCTCCTGAAGGCATGCACTATTGTGAAGTCTCAAGACCATGCCTATACAAGGACAACAAATAACTAACTCCTAATTTATGATACTGACATCTAATTTATTCAAGTTCCAGTTCAGGAAAATGCTGGTTCACAATTATCCGGGTTCCGGACAAAACTTAACTTTAAATACTTCCTTCAATATTCCTCTGGAGAGGGGTTTTACCTGAATTGAGAGTATAAAATCCAGATCCTATTTTCCAGTGATAAATTGAGTAAACTAGTATCATCCTGATTTAAAGAGCAATAAAAAAAGCCAAACACCTTGCCTTTACCTGTAGCTGTCATTGACAAAAAAAAAAAAAAAAAAAAATCAGCAGAAGATACACTGAATCAGTGGAGCTAAGTCACTTGGAAAATCCTGCTGATTGCCAAATTCACTGGGCAGTCCCTCCCCCCACCCCACCTCAGCAGAAAACTTGCTTTCTTCTGTGTAGCAGGAGAAAAGAAGAATATATGCATATTAGTAACACACAAAATAAAGAAGTCCAAGCAGACTCACTTAAGAGAGGGTCACATCTTCTCCCACTGACAGGCCATCAGCACATCCCCTCCATCACAGCGATAAAGCTCTGTGTAAGTTTAGGGAGAGGCCCGACTCCTTGGGAGACATTCAAACTATACAGAACTGTACATGACATAAAAGTACTGTTCTCCATCCCTCCTGTCAGTGGATCAAGTAGTGCACAGAGTGGAAGAAACAGGCTCATCGGCTGCACAGCACATCAGTTACTGGTCTGTTCATCCTCCTGGCACTGAAAGTCTTACAGTTTTGGAACTCTCTGGGCAATACAGTTTTTATTTTCAACACTGATGGGAGCCATTTGCTTCTAAGGGGATGAACAAGCCTAATAAAAATCATAACTCTGTGTGAGAAGAAGAAAAGCCATGCAGAATTTGCGTAGGACAGACAGCTTGTGAACCAGCCACTTACAGTGTGGTGGTTTGGTTTGCCAAACTATTTCTTTTCTGCTTCTCACGTTTTCTAACACTCTCAAAATTGTTTTAAGTACCACTTATTTGCTAGACTGCCTCCAAGTAATGTGTGGCATATCTTACTCTATTAGATAGACCTCTTTTTCTGTGGTACCATCACTGATCAATTCCACTTCTCTCCCTCTTTCTTTCCTTTTATGTCAGCTCTTGCATATTAAAACAGTCTTCAAACTCTTTCATACCTTAGACCACTTCTTACGAAACACCCTTCCTTGGATCAGCTTCCCTCCCAGTCTCCTAGTCCATGGCTCTCCAAATGCCTCCCTCTGCAGCTCCTTTGGGAAGGTTCTGCAGACAGTGGTGGACGGTGAGTCTCACTTGGAGAACTGTTGCACTATAAGAGAGAAAACCATACTTGAGTACATGAGCAAGCCATAGAATATTGTACCCCCGAAGATGTCAGCAGCTTTCTTGGCTTCTGTGCTTCCTTTGGTTCCTTCTCATCAGCTTGTCTGGTATGGACTTTTAAACAAAAGTGCTTATTTTTACTGTGTGGCTTTTAGTGAACCAGATCTAATCTACAATCCTCCCTAATTGTGGCAATCTCCTCTCAGGCTTTTTTTCTCACAACTTCCACAATCGTATGAAAGTGAAACTGTCAAAAAAACCACATTTGCAATGAATCTGACCACACATCATCACTTGCTCCTATCCTTCCCACTTTCCCTTTAAAAATCATAATCAATTTAAACATCTCTACTTCTTTATTTCTCCATAGTCCACCTAGTCCCTAGCTCCTGGAAGAAACTCTTGCTCACCAAGGACTCTAGAAGTACTTCTGTAAAATTCAGTTCTCTCATACTCTCCTAGTTGATCCTTATTCCCTCTCTCCATTTTTCTATACTTTTCTCTGCATCAGTTTTCTCACTGTTCCAGGTATTCCTCCGAGTTCCCTTCAAAAATGTTTTTTTTTTCCTTCAACTTAAAAGCAACAATGTTATTAAAATAGAATTCAGTTATTTATATTTCTTAGCTTAAGAAAAGATCCCAAATCTGGATGTCTGGTTTAGCCAAGGGGCTGCTGTTGGTTTAGAGTTCAGCAGTACAGGCGATGCTATACAAGTCTTTTTTTTTCCCTGCAGTTAGATGAACAGAGGATGTTATTTATTTCCAAGACATAGTCTGATGAGGGGACAATTATTTACACATATCAGAAAGGCAGAGAGGTTGTTCTTCCTGTTACTTTCTTATTTTTGGAAAGAACTGCTCATACGCAGCCTCTAAATAATAGAAAAAAACAGCAAGTAGAAATTGTTTCTCTCTTCCTATGTCTTTATTTCCACACAAGACTGCCGTCTAAATGCCACATCTGCTGTCAACTGTCTGGCTGTGCATGTACCTGTGTACTCCACTTGAACCAGAACTGGGGACCAGTAAGTAACAGGTGCACGTGGAATAGTTCCGTATGAAATAGCTTTGGGTTTCAAATTAGAGATCATGATAGAGAGCAACCGGCTATGCAATTAAAAATATGTGCATTTAAAACAGTGTCTGGATTAAAAATTGGTTTTGCCTATTGCAAAAGTTTAATGAATTCTAGTAATTTCTGTTCAAAAACGAATGTGTTACCTCCAAACCAGAGTGGCTTACAACTCCCTTTGGTTGTTAAATGCTCTCAAGATCAGAATCATAAATCGCACACAAAACATTTGAAGCCCTGGCCAACAAGAAATGTATCCTAAGTGGCTGGTTTCCATTTTGTTAAACTAAGACCCATTCAAAGCCAGACAGATTACACACAGGTTCAGGTCTGTGTTCATGCAGTTCTGTATAGTAACCCAAATAAATATTCAATAAATTGTTTTGGATGCCTGTGTAAACATAAGGTCTATAAACAACTTCAGATAAACCCAACAAAGCAGCCTGCATTTTGCTTGGCAGAATGTTTTCTTTATGCACTCAGATTAACAAACTATGATCTCATCGTTAGTCAACAAGATACAAGAGAGACCATCAAAGCAAACTACAGGAGAGTCAAGATTGATTCACGCCAAACAAATGTTTGCAGCTAACAGCTGTATTACCACTGATTCTAATTTACTCAGCAGGATTCTCCTTTCATTTCCGAAATGTCAGAGAACATGACGTAGACAGCATGTCTTCCTACTGCACAAGTAACGAGTTTTGTCAGCTCTCTTGGATTATGCAATCTTGGGTTGATTTTGGACATCATGAGGAATTACATGCTGGCATTTTCACTTTTAACAACAGTCCTCAAGGTGATTTGTTCTGCTTTAAAACTGTTAGCTAACCATGCTACAGAAATGTTTTATTCAAAATAGAGGGGATGTAGGGAGGCTACATTATCATTCATTCTTGCTTCTTCTGCACATTTTTAATCATGTCTTAGACAATCTGTGCTTTTCTTTTCCTTCTTGATGATTTTGGTAGAATTTAAGGAGCTGTCCTTGGACAACTGTTTTTCTTCTTTGCCAACAAAAGCTACATGTCAAAGGGATTCCTGAAACTAAAAAAAATGGGGTGGTGTATCAGCCTGTCAGAGCTGACAAGAGTTCAGCCATGGACTTCCATGGTGCCAGGATTTTTCCTAGCATACAGCTAAGTCCTTTATAGCTAAGGAGTCTCGACAGTCACTTCCACTTTATTTACACAGAACTATCCACTGTGGCCTCTCCTCATTCAGGGCACTACACAGCCCAAAAAAAAGCTGGATCATGCAATGCTCTACTTTATGACAGTACTTCAGTAATCTTTGCTGGATCTGAGGACATATCCTGACCATGCTGTGTGGTCCTGAAATGCTTCTCAGAAAGATTCTGCAGACAATCTCAAATTAAAAAAAAAAAAAAAAAAAAGAGTAAATCACACAGACTAAGCAACTAAGCAGCAGCGTGAGTGTGAAGGTTGTGCCACAACACTGACACTTTACACCTCAAGAGCTACAGAGGTAAAATTGTGCAATTACAGGAATTGTTGAATTCTGTATATGACCATAGCATCTACCCAAAACTTTTTCCAGCTCTTGAAATGTAATACACTTACTGTTCTTCAGAAACTCTCCTAAAATCCCAAACAAGGTACAGCGGTGAAGATGGGTAGTCCAGCTACTCAGAACACCTGAATAACCAAAAATTAATCCTTCCTCTGTCAGTTTTGGCACTGTTCATGGAAACTTTTCATCTACAGAACTTTCCTATTCACTCAAGCTTATCTCTGCAGTCTTGTCTATGGCAGTGCACAAAGAAATCACCTGCTGTCCGCTAGACAGCTGTTCCTGTTAATTCTGGTGTTCCCTAGCAGTTTACTGCCTACCTGGGATCACAGGAGAGTCAGAGCAGAGAACAACCTGAACACTCTGATGGAGCCAAAGAGGAAATATCACAAAGTTTGGAGGCTTGCTTTTGATTTCTGAGATTTCCAGTTCCTTAACGGTAACAGACAAAAACTTTTGTACCTTTTTAAAACATACATTTCCATCTGAAATGAGGAAATGAAGAGAATATGAACAGCAATATTTAGAATATGAAAGATACTAAAATAGCTATATTTAAAAAACTGTAAAAAACTCCTGAGAAAGACAGTGAACTTCTGAACACAGCAGGCACAAGCAAATAACAACCAAATCTTGGATACCACAATATGCTCTCAATTCCTAACAGCACACAGCTCACAGTCCAGAAACAGACCCTTCCAAGACTACCCTTCAAATAGCTTTTTCTGCACATGGATGCTACAGAATGCTGCTTTAATCTTTATTGTTGTTGTTCCGAATAACAAATTGTTTTCTTTGAGATGGGCCAAATTACATCTGCCTCACTCTACATGCAGCTTAAAAGGTTACAGTACTTCACGAGTTATCCAGGGATACTCCTGATATCAATCTTGAAGCCTATTCAAAACAAGGATGGGGAGTCAGGGTTTTCTGTGCCAACATTCCTGCTGAATAATCAGCCCAGCTCCATTATCTGTGGGGGAGGCTTCTCCTGCAGCCTTCCCTTGCGGGGCGGCGCTGCCTTTTGGGAGCTCGCAGATGGAGCTTGGAGGCACCCCAGGAAGCATGTACTAAAAGACCATACAGATTGGAACACTATCACTTATCCCTTTCATGCTGTCGCTCTCCATAAAGAGAGAGGCAGTTACAAAAGGCTGCTTTTGTCGCTAAATAATCACAGCTCTGGTACCCTCCCCACGACTTCGGTGAACCTGCAAGTGTGCAGGGCACAGTGGGAGCACAGGGAACAGTAATGGTGAGCAGCAGGAGCCCTCCCAACCTCAGGTCTGCACTGACTTCTCCTGGAAAGGACACAGGGAAGCTGTCCAACATGTTTACATTTGGAAACTTGGCAACAACCTCCAGGTAGGAACAGCACTCTGGACAACACTTTTCCAAACTAAGGCCATTGTCTCCAAGCCTTCTGTCTTTTGGATTTCAGTATCTGCCACACACAAAATATTTGGATTCACTTATTTCCTAGACAAGCACTTGCTTGTACAGAATTCGTTACAAACCTTTATTTACCTCAGCAGAATATTTCTGACATTGAAGTGATGAAATGGAAGGGAGAATCGATGGGCTGGACACACTGTTCTGGCTTCCTCAGTATACTCTGCTCTTTGGGGATTTATGAGAGGAAATGAAGGAGTGTTATTCTTTGAAAGAGGGAAGTGCAAAGCAGGGAGGGTGTGAATGGCATTGGCTGGCACTGGCTATAAACATAGCTCTCATAGCGCATTTTCAGCACAGTTTGAGAGGTTGGAATTTCCAAATGACATGTTCAATGTATATGCTGGGGGTGGAGGCCAGTAAGGGTTCTTCTTTTTCGTGTTCATGTCTGGCTGTCAGTCAAACATAGCAATAAAATCAGCTCCAATTAAGGGGGATATGCAAGGAATTTCATGATAATGTCAGCGCTCCATTCCATCAATACAGGGGTAAAGAAGATAATGTTAATTTCTTAAAAAAAAAAAAAAAGAAAGAAAGAAAGAAATAACTTCAGTCACACTTGATAGAGGGAACACCAGATAAACAGTTAATCAGAAAGGTACATGAAGTCGTTGACAATTCCTTCATTATCCTGCGGGCTTTTAGCTTTGTTTTTCTTCTGTAGGGGCCCTGGGTTCTGTTTCATTTGCTCTCTGATTACTTCAGTGCTGAGTTAACTTTCTCCAGCAAACTAACTTCAGTCCTGTAGGAGGCTGAGCTTCTCTTCCATTAACCCCTTATTGCAGGGAATCTCACTCACCTGACATTGAGAAACAGAAAACTGAGAAATCCCAATAGCCACAGCCCAGAGTTGGCAGAATTTTTAAGACAAACCCCTCATTCCTAGTGAATATAGCATAAGAGTTTGAGTTCTGGTCAGCCTCTCACTAATGTGTCACTTGATATCTAACTTTCTTTGAGACCTTAAAACGATGTTCCTGTAAAAAAATACCTATGAGTATCCTCAGATCTTTCAATATTCAAAAGATAACTTGAATCTTGTGCTCTACTGTGTGGGGGACTGAATCTTTCTTATTACTTAGCTACAAAAATAGGCATAATTACACTGCATTACACTGCAACAGTACAAAATCAGATCTATTTTGTATTCATTGTTCTAGGGAAGAATCTCCAGGGAGCACAGCTGCCTCTCCAACTGTCCTGGCTACAGGAAACCTGTCATAAACGTAACTGTTGAAGGGCTACTCCATTTAATCAATCCTTGTGTTCCTTGGTCAGACTGGTAAATTGAAGCTGCTCTGATTTCCTCTAAGGCTGCGTTCTGCTCCAGCTGACCTCACGATCTACAAAGGCATTTGACCTCCTCGACCCATACTATGATCATCTGTAGTGCAGTTGAGGGTTAGATGAGGATGGTGCATTTGTAACTTCTTACTCTTCTTGGTATTCTGTTGTACACTGCTAATCCTGCAGAGAAGGCTGATGATTCTGTCAGAATATGATATATGCTGGATTACAGTTTCACTATTAAAATTACTTAAATTTTTGGACACTGAAAACTGAATTTTGAGAATGGAAGAACTCCTAAAAACTGGCTTGGTTAGCAGTTTAGAAACTGCAAGTACTATGAGTGAAGTGAATTCTAACAGCAATGCTCATTTGGGGTAGCTAAACCCTAGACTATATAGAGAAGTGACTGTAGCTATTACTAATGATAGTAACCGGTACTTGCTTAATATATACTCAAATATCAAATCTATTTTCTTTCACATGAAACTGAAAATTGTATACCAAACTTAACAGTATGGAAAACCTTGTGCACATGCCAGTGATATGGATGGAAGTCATTCTAGTTACACCATTCCACATTTCTAACTCAGCCCTCCTATACAGCACTCTAAAAGAATACCTCTCTTTATGCCCAGCATTGTCCCCTCCGCAATTCTAGGAAAAAACTTGAAAAGCTGTCCAGAGCTGACATGAATCTGTTTGGATTGAAGAACCTGCTGGATTATTTAAAACATTGTTCCAGTGATGTCCAGCACTGGCTGTTAAAGTGAAGTGTATGACTACATTGCCTGTAAAATGCGTCTCCATTTCCTTTCAGGTTGGAAAGCTGATCCAAGAAGCAGCTGGAAGGAGTAATTTGAAGAGAGTCACACTGGAGCTGGGTGGGAAAAGCCCAAACATTATTTTTGCAGATGCTGATTGTAAGTCAGCACTTTCATATTTTCCTTAAGACGACGTTTGTGTGTTGTCATTTTAGGGCATATCTTTCATTCAAAGTGAAATGGACAAACATGGCCACATCTAACTACACTTCTGATATTACAGAAACAGCCCATCGTGATTCAAAACAAAACAAAACAGAACAACAGTTGTAGTCAGAGATTCACAGTGAACAACAAAACACAGAAACAGTTATAATCAAGCATATATATCTAATGTTAGTCAAAATCATGATCCTGTATATACCTATACATGGCCCTAAATTCTGCAGCACTTTAGATCTGGAAATTCTGTGATAGCAGATCCACAGCAATTATATATTCGAAATGGGCTTCATTGAAATCATTTGAATTATAATCTAGTCACTGCATTATTACTTTTTAAGATGCTCTGATAGTAGCTACAAATGGATATTACTCCATTTTTTAAATTTTCACGGTTGTGTACTGAAGTATGCTCATTGCCATTGTCAGCAGGGAGTGAAGATTTTGGCAGCTGGATGATGTGCAGCTGGGATTTTTGGCACCTGGGAAGGTACAGGACAGCAGTTTAGGATAGGATAAAAACAGGAACTGTAAGTTTCTGCTTGAATGCTCAGTAATGAAATAGTTAACAATGCTGATATTTAAATTGTCAGCAGGAGGTTTTGACGTTAACACCTCATTAAGATGAATGGGACAGTTCACACCTTGCTTTGAGCTATTGTTTCACGCTGTGTGCAGGCACACTGCACTCACCGCATCTTCTGAGAACTTACTTTGTAACCCAAAGGATTAGAAATTTAAGTTTTTTTTTTTTTTTAATTTAAAAGGGGAAAGTGCAGGAAGAATGATTCTTGTAAGAATGATCATTAATTACGAGCGTTGGTTACAATCCTATGTTCATTTAAAAAACTTATCATTGACATCTAAAGGTTGAGAACTTTCAGCAAAGGAAAGCTTACCATGTTGGAGATCTAAATTACTGCTGTAGTCATTTCTGTAACCTAAAAAAGGCTCCTGATTAACTGGGAGTGAGTTCAGATGCTACAGCCCTCTACTCCAATTACTCATCTGCACTTCTCACCAGAAATCACCATGTTCTCAGCTGTCCCTAACCTACTAATCATACATATCTGAGCACCTTCTGTATGTGCCAGGGCCAGGTCTGTGTTATGGCCTTCCGCAGGGGAAGGACAAGTACTGCTTAGCTGCTGTACAGAACTGTAGTTTATCTATGACTAGCAATATCTGCCAAAATAAGGCTAAGAGCCTGCAGAGAAGCCACAAGCAACAGAGGAATAACAGAGCAAAGAGAGGGATTAAAGCCCTCCTCAGGACTGTTCCATGCAGTATCAGACTAACAATCTCTGGCCTACCCATAATTACCACCACCAGCACTTGACCTCAGATTCAGACTTCAAAGCTATTTTTATTTTAAAACTGCAGACAGTCTGCTCACCATTCCAAAGGAGCAGTTTGTTCTGTTAAGGAACACTGTGTGCCGAAAGTTAGCAGAAGGCATGGCAAAGCTGCTGAAAGTACAGTGTACCAAAAAGCAGGAAGAGAATGTTGGAGACCTTTGCGATGCAAAACTGTGTTAAGAAAAAAGAAGGAAACATCAGTTGATCAGTTCTATCCACTCCTGTTTTCAAATTCTGTGGAGCTGCCTTGGGAAAATTTGAATGTGGTCCAGGGAACACCCTACATTTTTTTTTTTTTTTCAAGATCATGCTCAAGGCAGAATAGGACATTTTTGCTAGATGAAGTTGTCTAGGATGTGCTGAAAGCAAAGCACTGTTGTTTTGTTTATTCCATAAATAATTAAATTTAAGCAATGTTCCAAAGTGCTACAGCTGATAACAGAGGTTTTGCAGTGCTTTACTTTACAACAATAAATTCAGTATCATACAGCCCAAATTCCTCTCTAGTCAGTTATTATACCCAAGGGGAGAATCTAGCTCTGAATGTCTAAATATGGCTGGATTTTCCTCTCCTACTTGAGTATTGGATGTGCTGGATGTACCTCCAGGGAAACTGGAAAGGAAAACATTTATTGCTTGTTCCAAAATTGAGCTATGTTTTTAAGGCCTCACCTGGCCACCCGTATAGGCCAGGAAGATGCTTCTGTCTTGCAGAAAAACAACCTTTCTGTGAAGAATGTGTTTTAGCATTATCAAAGTTAAATTCTCTCAAGCACTTGGTTGGTTATAATCCTTCTCACAGCAGGATTAAACCAACTGCAAAGAGATAAATTTTTCCCTTTCCTACCATTCCAGTCAGCCAAGCTTCTGTAGTGTGGGGTAGCATTCACCTCCTAGGGGCCCCTTAGTTTATAAATGTTGCAGGCACATAAGATTTTGGTGAAGTTGTTCTGAAACAGCTACTCCTATGGATTGCTACAGCTGTTTACTGCAAACAGTTTTTGCTATGGGATATCAGGCAGTATTTTGTAGCTTGTGACATGAGATGTGGAATGAATTATCCATGGACCTTTTTTTTACATAAGCAGCAGCTGAAGTTCTGAGTGATCTGCTAATTCTGAAACAGTTGTAATACTTTTAGTATCATTCTAGCATAGCTGCACCCGGACTAGCATAAATGGGGGAAAAAAATCAACCCTAGACACCAAAAAAATCCGTATTTTCAGAGGGATTGTGACATAAAATGAAACAAACCTTCTTCCTTTATGACCTAACACAATAATACTATGTTTGTTTGTTTGTTTGTTTGTTAAACGAAATCCACTACTACTGCTTTGAAGTTTTGGGCATGTGACAGCATGTAATTAATACACGACTGCTGCAACAGCAGATGTGTCTATGAATCTCACAGCAGCTTGTGCTCTCTCTGTTCTATAGTGGACTATGCTGTGGAACAAGCTCATCAGGGTGTCTTCTTCAATCAAGGTCAATGCTGCACTGCAGGCTCCCGAATATATGTGGAAGAATCAATCTATGAGGAGTTTGTTAGAAGAAGTGTAGAACGTGCAAAAAGGAGAGTAGTAGGAAGCCCTTTTGACCCAACTACAGAACAAGGTCCACAGGTAAAGAAATAAGGCTTCAGCTCTACAGACCAGATGGTGCCTGCAAGCATTTAAACCATAGCAGGGCCGGGGTCTTTCACCGCAGGCTCACTGTAGGCTGGAGTAGCTGATGAGACAAACGGATGAAAGACCGTCTAGCCGCATCCATAAGGGGACACATTCTTAAAAAGAAAAGAGTCCTAGATTACAGTCAGCAGCCATTTGTAGATCTCTGTCATACCCAGCTCAAGCAGTAGTGAATATCAGCATGAGTCTACTCAGCGGGAGATGACTTGCCTAAAAATGTATTCTGTTTTGATAGTTAAGTGCATGACCTGCAAGTAAAACTGCTTTTTCTCTCTTTCAGATTGATAAAAAACAATACAACAAAATCTTGGAACTGATTCAAAGTGGTATTACTGAAGGAGCAAAACTTGAATGTGGGGGTAAAGGGCTCGGAAGAAAAGGCTTCTTTATTGAACCTACAGTATTTTCCAATGTAACAGATGACATGCGGATTGCGAAGGAGGAGGTATTCATGCACATGGGCAAAAGTACAATTCTGTATCTTTTATTTTCTGAGACAAAAACTTTCAAGTGAAAATTACCACTGTAAAAAAAGAGACTGGAATCTCTTCAGCACTCTTTCTGCATAAAGCAACTTACAATGTTGGTTTGGGTAAAGAAGCTCATTTTTTTGTCATTGGCTATAAAGCTTCAGACCTCAAAGAAGAGATAAGGGAGGAAATGTATGAGTTCCACTGGGACAACTGCTTTGGGAAAGCCATACAGTTTTACAGAGAGCTATTACCACTAATAAATGTTTCTGTGGGAATTTCTGAAGAGTTAAACAGGAGAAGGGAGACAGCTAAAAAGCAGTATAAATTAGGAGTAAAATGTCACCAAGTAGTCTGTTTTATGAATTAATGAATTAATCTTTGTTGCAGATTTTTGGACCTGTTCAAGAAATACTGAGATTTAAAACCATGGATGAAGTTATAGAAAGAGCAAACAACTCTGATTTTGGGCTGGTAGCTGCTGTATTTACAAACGACATAAACAAGGCTCTGACAGTCTCTTCAGCAATGCAGGCTGGGACAGTCTGGTAAGACCAAAATTATCACACTCCTGTCCTTGGAGATAAAGTTTGACTCACAATCATTGTGTCACCTCAGGTTTGCACCTTTGTCTCCAGTGTGTTTATCTAGACCATCCTGAAGGTGAATCACTGAGATAGGGAGCAGATGTAAGGGGGGGGGGCGGTTATCACTCTGCTCACTGTGGGTAAATGCTGCTGTCTGCAGACTTGCCGAAAAGTGGAAAGTGCCTTGGCAGGGCAGTCACTCTGCTGAAAGGCATTGCTGAAAACAAACAACCCAGAATATAAATGGCCCTTTCTGTGGAGCAGAGGAATACCATAAGGTTTCTGCTCATGGCACAAAGATTCATGCACTTGCTGTAAAACCAGCATCACAAAACCAAGGGGAAACCTATTCTCTCTAGCCCCTCGGAGTAGGCAATGCCACATCTAAAGTTTGATAGCTTACAGCTTGGTATGTCAAGCCTGAATAAACTAAAACTCCAAGAGAAATCAGGTGGGAAAAGGAGAAATTCAAATCTAATAGCTCTGTATTACAACCTGCCATTGAAGTTTGTCAGCAGATTAACAGTTCATTTACTGAAACTGCATCCAAATATTCAGTGTCCTCCTCCAAATCTTCACAGGCCAGGTCCTGTTCTCTTTTTGAATGAGGAGAACACTACTATTGCAACATAAATCCCCTCTCCTCTTTTTTTTTTTTCTTTTGTTTTTGTTTTTTTTTTCATAAATGACATATTTGTTATTATAAAAAGCTATACAGCAGCCTTAGCTCCATGAGCTTCAGTGTCTCCCTCAGACTTTCAAATGCCTTTCTGATAGTACAATCAGACTTGCTGCCTTTTCCTTTTACAGGATAAATTGCTACAATGCCTTAAATGCCCAAAGCCCTTTTGGAGGATTCAAAATGTCTGGCAATGGTAGAGAGATGTGAGTATTACTATCTTCTAAAATGTTTTCAGCTCTACAATCCAATAAACATAAGCAAATCTTTCCACACAGAGTCCATCTAGAAATACTCCCATCTGATGATTAGGGCACAATAAAAGATAACTCAGAGTTATTGCCAGTTGTATATGGCA
>VZSV01000070.1:2406146-2492084 GCA_013398735.1 Nothocercus julius
CCCCCCCCCCCCCCCTTTTTTTTTTGGACACAGCAAAATTGTTGACACTTTCTAATTCTGAAAGAAATTGAGAATTTCTGAGTATTTTGCCACAGTATAACTTGTGTTCCAAGAGAATTTTCCTTCAGGGTATTAACCAGTACTTTTCTAGAAAGATTCACTTTTTGTTACTTGTTGATATTTACTTTGGACTGGTTTGGTGTTACTTGTTTTAGAGTTCTTCTGCCGTATATTTTGCCTCTCTCACTGAAACTTTTTGTTTTTTCCTTCTTTACTTTTTTTACTACATTTATTAGTATAGATCCATCTGAATTTAATTAATCTTTCTCCTCCAGATTTAAAACAATGTTAAATGAAATCAGGCCTAGACAAGAATATACAATTGTTTACACCCCTTTAAAAAAATCACCTTCCATTTCAAAGCTTTCTGTCTTTTCTTATTCCATTTAGAACTGCCAAATATTTTGAAATGGAGGTCCACCCTCAAATGCTTTCCATGTGCCTAGCTTACAATCTTACTACTTTTTAATTCTCATTACAATCAGAAGGAAGTTTAACAATTCCACTAGCCCCAGATTAGTTATGCATTTTTTAACATATATATAAAGGATTCAATTAATTTCTACGCAGGAGGCGTATGTACCAGTTATGTCCCACCACAACTTTCAAAATAGCTTATGGCTAATAGCAAACTCAGCAGTAAACTAAAACAAGGTCAAACTCTTTAAAAGTTAAGTATGTTCAATTATACAACTTGATCTATAAAATGAGCTCTATGTAGTCTGAAATACTTTCCCTCATTAGGGAGTACTTTGAATAACACATTCATACTGTTCTTCACATTCATGAGTTATGAGGTGATCTCACACTGGCATAAATATGTCAGCTCATCTAACTCTTATCATTGTGAAAATATTCTAGAACTACTAAGCTCAATCGAGCACATGAGTAACCTGACACCGAAGATTGACCCTATTGACTTCAGGGAGGTTAACTGTGCAAGTAAAATATTCACATATTGATAGCGTAGAGTTTTTCCAAAGGGTGGAGAAACAGACAGCCCCCAAGCTCTCATGTAAAAGTCTAAGGGAGTTGTATACTCAATTCCCATCTACAGCTTTGAAAATCTTTACCATAAACAATAACTGATGTGAATAGAAATATTATCCCTGACACAAAAATGCTGGAAAACCTACTCCTGAGAATTTGCTCCATTCATTTAAGAACCTTTTAGTCAGATAACCTATCAAACATTCTAATTCTTCCCTCTACCCCATTAATTATTTGCCTGCTATTTATTGAAATGTGAAGGTTTCTTAGCAAATTCCTGTTTTTAAATGATCCAACGTGAATCATATTGAGATAGGAATTAAAGAACAAAAAAATAAGTACAGAACACGGCCATACATATATTCACCTTTCCTAAGCTAACACTATGTTACAGACAGATCGTATTTGTGGCACTGTGATGTTTGTGCTAGCACTGTATTAGCTGGGATTTGATTTGTTCCTGAATTTAAATTATCAGGTTTTTAAAATACACAGGAAAAAAAAAAATGAATACAAACAATTGAGATCTGCCACAGTCATTTTACACTGCCACAAAACTTCTGAGCACCATACAAGATTCTTGCTTACCTCAAGGCTCCTTAAAACATTCTTGTATTCCTAGAGGTGTATTAAAATGAGGAATTTCTTTACATTTTTTTAAAGCTTCTTATATGACTTGAGTGGTGTAAAACTCAACTCCTGTAACTAAAAATCAGGTGACTCATCCTACATGGCTACATATAACCTTTTTATGTTAGGAATAGTCTCTCAAAATTTTGATCTCACTCCAAATACCTTCAAGGGAAGGAGGTTCCATACCACTTCACTGAAATCCTTTACTGCCATGGGAATCATTATGGTCTGGATAGCTCTGAGCTCAGCAGTGCATAACTACATTCCCCAAAGAAGTAGAAACAGGAGAAAGGCTTGGAACTATAATTTTTTCTCTTATCTTCTCTTGACCTGAGAGAGGAGAGGTCATCATTTCTTTTTTGGAGAGCAAGTTATTCCCCCTCCCTCACACCTACACAAGCAAAGGATAGTATCACACAAACTTGACCCATAGGCTCCTCCCTCTCATGGATGCACCCCTTGTTCTCACCCTGTTACTGAACAGCAATTCAAGAAGACCCAAAGTGGCCATGAAGCACGATGTGACTGCTCCCTATTTTGCCTTATTAAGCTATGGGGACAACCTAGCTCTTTGTTTGAACATGCACTGACTCATCTATTCTGAATGTCCTGAATAATCCACCTTCCCCTTCAACAAGAGCAACTGTTTAACTTTTGAAAAATATTTGCTTTAGAATTCCTCACAGTTGCTACTTCCAAAGTTTCAGACAAAATAAAAAGCCAAAGATTCTGTATTTCTGTTTGCCAGCCCAAGACAAGATCCAAACTGGCTGTTGGAACATACATAAGGCACGGCACTCTCTGTTGGCTAGGGTATCTATTCATTCACAAAAATACCTAGGCAAGAAAAGCCGCTTCCAAGGAGCCAAGTCCGCTCTAAACCTCAGCAGAGTTGCCTAACAGATGAGCTAGGCCAGAGATAACTGCAATAAAATCCATACAGCATCCACAAACACCCATTTCTTAAGCATCATCTATCCAAGCAGAATATGTATCCCACAGTGTCAGGTAAATGGGACCTAGCAAATGGCTAGTTTCAATAATGCTGTGCCAGAACAAAAAGAGGTTTTCTAGTTAACTAGTGGCAATCTGAGCAGGTTGAACTCTCTTTCATAGTAAGTGTAAACGCTGGTTGTTGCTGCCGGGTTATTTTGACAGGGTAAAAAGAGCAATGGGTTAGGACACATGTTTAACTTTATCCAGGGTTGTGAGTAGTTCACTTATCACAGGATTCAGTTTGGAGCTCTTCTCTCCTGAGCGCAAATATACGCAGAGATTTTTTTGGACGGTGGTACAGGTCTTGTCATTTGGACATTTGCAGGATCTAGAAAAGACACAAAGCATCAATTCACTTGGAACAGTTCTGCTGAGGGAAACTGAGTAGTACTGTGGTTCTGTGTCTCCTTATCAAATGTAAGAGGCATCTGTTGTTCTTCAGACCTACACTGTAACTTCATATTCAGGTTTTCAAAACCGTGGCATAAATGCAAATCTTATATGAAGTAACAGTAAAACAGGAAACCCATGATCAGAAATTCAGGCTGTATCTTAACTTTCTCAAGGAATCACTTCATGGATTTTGCTCAGTAAGGAGTTAATGACCGGTGTAAGTTGACAGTTGCAATTTTTTTTTTTTTTTTTTTTTTTTTTAGGGGTGAATGTGGATTGAGAGAATATTCTGAAGTGAAAACTGTGACGATAAAGATTCCTCAGAAGAATTCGTAAAATGAAGAAAGACAAGGTTGTGTGGAAGAGCACATGATGCCACTCTATTCCTTATGGGGACCAGCACTCAGGAATAAAAAGTGTTACACAATATATATTTAAAAAAATAAGTTGCAACATATATACAGGCACATAATCACATAAGTAATGCAAACCAACTCTGCATGTTTTCATAAAACTCTTCTTTACGTCTTTAGTAACCAAACCATACAGACAAGAGATAAAGTTGCTATTGGGCATCATTTAATAACAGTTCTAGAAAATTGTTAAATGCAAATGCATGCACACGCACATTTATCTCTTCACTAGATGAACACAGTTAGTCTTATAGCTTTCAAAGTTGCCTTTTTAAAGGCCTGCCTTGTTGCTGACATTCTTTTTTCATATGGGGCTTTACAAGACAAATTTTAGCCCAAATGCTAGTAGTGAACAACATAATCAAAAACTATTGTTATCTTAAAATAACATACACATTAAAAAAAAAAAAAAGAGAGAGAGAGAATGTGAACTGTATCCAGCCAGAAACTGGAATATTGGTATACTCGACAGCTTTTAGTTAGTACACTCGCATAAAGAGGTCAAACTGGGGAGGGAACAAAATTATTGTATGAATAATGAAATTCTAATACTTATCAGTGAGATTTGGTTTTCAGACTCACAACTTTTTGGTTTTCAAAACTTATTTTAATAATTATTTTATGCTGTGCTTATTATAAGCAAAAATCCTCCCTTAGAGGACGTAAAAGGACTTCCAAAGTTTTACCTGCCTGAAAAAAAAGAGTATGGCCCGGCTCGATGGAAGGGTTCTAAGGAGAGTAGGAATGCATTTGAAGGCTTCACCGAGTATTTCAGCTTTCACTGCTCACCTATTTTTTTGTTGTTATTGTGTTGTTTTCACCTTTTTTGTTGTTTTTTTAAGAAGCATATGTACACACTAGCTCGGTAATCTTGTCTGCCTGTAAACTATCCATAATTACACCAGACGTTTCTACTTTTACCATTGGGAAATGGTTCATTACACAAATATCCAGCAACAACCCACCTGACACTAAGTTAGCTTGACTTCATTCTCTTTTCAAGTGATGGTTTGCCATCCTAAGCATGCTTGGGAGCCTGAGGTGAGTTTACCTCTTGGTACTTCAACTTCTCAATGATGTCTGCTCTTTCATTGGCCCAGCACAAAAATAGGAGCGAGTGCTTTTAAGAACCAGAGCTTTAAAACCACTGTCACACCATTCCCTGCTGCCTACAGAAGCTCTTCCAACTTAGAACTAACAAACTTTATCTTCTCTTTCTTCTCTCCAGCTGCAGAATTCATCAAATCCTCAGAGTTTTTTAAAAAAGGTTTTGCTTTATATTGTAACTTAGAATTAAGAAAATTTATTTTAAAAGTATAGTAGATCAAATAATTTACTGCAGCTACATTATGTGGCGTGCAAGGACAAAATTATAGACTTGTGTGTAACAATTTTCCTAGCTGCAGAGTCTGTAACACAAACCACTAAAAACTCCAAATCTGATTCAGCAAATGATTTCTGCATGTTCTTAACTTTCTTTGTCCTCTGAGGAATTCCTCTTAGACCTTAAACTAAATTTGTCCTTAAATATATTGCTGAATCAGGCCAAGATTATGCAGCACTTTGCAGTGTTGTGACCCTCAGATCAACATTTTGTATTTATATCTCAAGTCAATCTCTGTGTGTGTTTTTAAAGCAATATATATATACATGATGTTATTCCAAAATGATAGTACATTCACAGACATGGAGATAAGTCAAAATATTCCTAGTTTTTAAATGTGAATGCCATATACTCCTACTGTAGTGAATGTCAGAGTTAAAAAAGGAAAACAAAATACATCAAATAGTTATCTTTTTAAATGCAATATAATCTGTGAAAAAGCAGATTTTATGTCTTTCCTCGTATTTACTTAAAAGCAAAACTTTCTGTGCTAGCATCATTTACACTGTGTACTCTTTTGTATCCTTTTTGTGTGTTTTGTATGTTTTGTGTTATTCCCAGTACTTTCAGGTAAATAATATAGACCTGCCATTTTTTTTTTCAGTCTTTTTACTGCAGCTCCATTTGATGTACATGGACTTGTGAAATCCTTTTTTAATGTACCATCTGCATGGATCCAGCAAAACATTTTCCCAGTCCCTGCAGCTTTTTGTTACAGTGTTTAATCATGTATATAGTTGTATGTTATTAAAAAAGTAAAAGAATATTTTCTATGAAGTTTTTTCCATTAAAAAGGTTTAGAGAAAGACTTTACAGACTGTGAGACTCCTTTGTTGTTGACAGAGCTATAAAAATATTAAACAAAATATTTTCTTAGCAAAAAATCTGTTCTCACAGTAGCTTTATTTTCATTTGCAAAAGTGAATGAAGTAAAAGGCCAATTACATTTTCTGGAATATTATTGCAGCTGTATGAAAAACACTTGCGAATTGCAGATATAGGTCATAGCCAGAGTTCATCCTCATCCTTGTGGTCATAAAGTTTAGCTATTGGGGAAGGTCTGAAATCATCAGACCCAGTGGAACACCCTTGCAAACTGCTGCATCGCAGCTTGAATTTTGGATAATGTTGTAAAAAAAGTGATGCTTTTTCTTTCCCCAGTAGATGAGTCACAGAGATGATTAAATTAACAAGCAGATCATTATGAAGTGATATTCTACTTGTCTTTAATTTCAAAACCCCAGAAAGGGGGAAAAGGACTGACCGAACATAAATTCAGGAAAATTCACATGGCCAGGTACTATACAATTCCCCCTTCGGCAATCTCTGAATTCTACGGTTACTTCCATTGCCAGGAATAGCATTCCTCTTTTAAAATGTTGCCTGTTTAGATAGTATAAAACAGCTACCTGCTATTCACACTGAACTACTTCATTATAGGGTATTGGTTATACCTCAGCATCACAGCACAATGCCACTGATTTCATCAACGCTCCCGGGGCAGTCACTGCACATAAAGCAAATTGACTGAAGCAACTTGGCTGAAGCAGATGCCATAAAAGAGAACAACAATCAAGCGCAGCAGTGAAACCGAACTCTAGAGCCTTGGACATCAGCAATGCAGAAAGCGGGTTCTGTTCCCACAGGTCTTATGCAGTGGCAAAGAGGACCCTTTGCTGTGACCCCGTGAGGAGACACTAAGCACTCTTCACAGGCTCCCTGTCTCTCTGACCTGTTTGCAGCCTGTTTCACAACCTAAACATATCCCATATGCACAAGCAATGGAATGCTTTTTACACCAAATTAGAGGAAGAAAGGTTGTTCTAGAACCCATGGAAAACAAGGGAGAGTTGTCAACTAAGAAAATAAGCAAAATTCAGTTCATAGTAAGCATGCACACTGTGAACCTCCAGGTAAATGAGAGTAAATGTATCAATAAATGTGTATGTAGGTATAACAAAATGGAAATATGTCTATTTCTTCTTGAAAAGGATGTGAACGAAGGCAAAAAGAATTTCAGCTCTGTGGCCTTCACAAAAAGTTACGATGTTGGCAATACCTGAGTATCACTGACACATTTATTAGTGCCTATTACAAAGAACTCCCTTCCCGCCCACAGAGGCAAGTTGGCTAAGTTTGCCTTGTCTATACAGAGGCACTGCGGTACAGGGCTCTCTTCCTCCTCGTCTCTGTCCTGCACAAAGGCAGGACCCGTATTAAAACACTGAGCTTATGGGCAGCAGTTTGGCTAAGAGGAAGTCAAAGACAAGCAAAACCCTGTGCTGTTGCTTACACCACTGCTCTGCACAGTTACACCTAGAGCTCTAGAGAGCTGCCTTTGCAAGCACCTTACACTTCTGCCCACACACCTCCATTTACTGCATGCTAATCAACACAGGATGTGTTTTATGTCACTACAGCTTTATACCATAACAACTGATATTCACGGCGCCGTTCAACTCACACTGTCTCTATCAACAGCAGCAAAAGCCTTGGTGGCTATTTGAAGCTGTCAGTATTCCCAACGAATCCAAACAGACTTCTCTGAGCACGTCAGACTACAGTTGCGTACAACATAATCTGTTTGCCTCGTTAAACACAGAGCTGATTAATTCTATGCTGTACTCTCCATATCCACCAACAGCACATGGATGTCAGGGAACTACATGTGCCTCTGCTAGAAAACTTTTCAAGATGCCCCATGTTCTCTAGTAACATTTGGTGGATTGGCTGTTCTGGTGAGGAGGCCAAATACTGCCTGCTGCGCAGCAGTGTCATTAGCCCTCATGAAGAGAAAATACAGGTCATACTGGCACATTTAGGTGTTTAGGTGCATGCAGGTCAAGTGAAACTAGCAGCAAGCTAGATTCAGGCTACGAAGAACAGGGAAAGAGCTTGGAAACTTTTGAAGTCAAGTAGGAGACTTTGGCCCTTCTGAAGTTTAGGTCATATATAAGGTTGGATTAGGTTGATCTGAGAGTAGTTGTGTAATTTAATGTGACTAGAATATGCTCCTACTAAGGGTTTGGCTCCCATTCTCCTCTTCCACACAGTACAACGAGCAGGGATGGGATGCTGGTTTCAGTAACCACTCGCCAAATTTTTTTAGAGGACATACTCACTGGAATTCAAGGCTAATGCAAGCTTTGTTACTATGTCTGGCTGCAGCGCAAGTTCAGCCAGTTTGGTGGTCAAGAGCAAGTTAAGAGCTGTGCAGCCATAGCTGCTATATAGGCTAGTGCCTAGGGCCAAGTCCTTGGCCAAGACAGAGGCCTAAGACTGTGACAAACGTAACTCAGAATTTATCTCAAAGAACTGCCCCGAACAGAAGCAAAAAGGTAATTTGTCTCTAGGTAAAACCGGGATAGATGACTCAAGCTGTTGTGTGATGTCTCTGATCTCCTGAGATCACTGCTAAAGGGAAAGAAAAAATACACCTATATGTTGATGATTCATAAGAATGCACTAATTCTCAAAACAGCTCAAGTCCTGCATGTTTACCAAAAATCAACCTCAGCCCCCTAGCACAGGTTACTGTAGACCTGCCTGCACCACAAAGACCACAACCACACTTTTTTTCCCCTCTTATCTACAATTTTAAATCCTTCAAACCACTAGCGAAAGAAAGGACTGCACCCATGCTCTAGCATTTCTCTGTGGCGAGCACCTGCACTGACATTTTTCATGGGTTTATAGGATGAATTTTATCTAAGGGTAAATAGATGCTGCCATGTACTGTGGACAGTATACGTATCTCTGCCTGAGCCTGCTACACTCCAGAGAACACCTTTTCCTCCCAATACCAGGTGACATTGATAGACACTTTATGAGGGTCCTTGCCATCAAATGAAATGTCCCAAAGTCTCCAATGATCAGGAAGGGTCCCTGAGACAGACCGGTTTAAGGATCAGTGAAGTCTGCATTGGTGAGACAGTTCCCAGGGAATTACCAATCCTCATACTGTCAATCTAATCCCAGTGTCTATCACTGAATCCTGCAACTACAGGCTCTTTGCAAGGTGTTTTTGTCTGCTTGATGTCTGTCTCCTGCCAGGAACTGGATTGTGCAACTAAAACAGCAACACACTGTAAGGAAAGCTCAATCTGCAGCGTTTGCCAAGGAGGTTGTGCACACAGCATGCTGAAGTCACCCGAAAGGGTGCTTGTGAAATGTTTGTGCTGCTGGCAGGCAGCACATTGCCAGGACAGATCACACATGCATTTGCACTTCAAATGAAGCTGCACTGGTCTGAGAGCATGGGAAAGGCCTGTCTTGAACGGCATGTGTCCTACTTCCTAAACATGTATATTTTACACTTTACACTTGGTTACTGGCCAGATTGAAAGTACCGCAAGTTCCCCGAAGCTTGTCGTTTTGCCTTTGAAGTGAAACTGTTTGGATAATGTTTCCTTTGGCAATTTATCTATGTAACAAAGCAGAAACCTAGCTGCACTGGCCTCTCAACAGTCCACTGCCAGTTTTTGTCCAAGTACTCACTTATTTCTTTATACTCACGCACACATGAACATGCACACAAAAATGATCCTTTTTAATTATCTTTAACTACTCTCATTTTCCCTCATGATGAGGTTGGTGTAATTCGTGTTAATAGGAACTCCTTTCATTTCTGGACCTTTCCCCTGTAAAGGTGCTCTTCGTAAAGGTCCATGGTCAAGTTCCTATTTCCTACAGCAGCAGGTCCTCCTCCCCCCACCAAGAACTTGCAGACTAGAGACAAAAGCTAAAGCTGTCCCCTTGCATTTGCTGGCCCACCCTTCAGGTACAGCTGGCTAGAGAGATGCCCATCCACAGGCTGCAGTGCTGTGGGGCTAGGGGGTTAATCAGACGGCCTTTATTCAAACGCAAACGTTCTAAGACGAGTGTACTGTCTTCTAAATACAACCAGGCCATGAAAGTAATGAGAAAAACACATTGTCTCCACAGAAGAATACATTTTTTGTAACAGTTACCAACTTGTGGTTCCTAAAGAACCTGAAGCTCTTAAGCAGTACATGGTACTACCCAGCAGCAGGCTGCCTCACTGCAGCATGCCATGTCCCATGCAGGACATGTGAGTCTAGAGAAGCTGATGAGAGTACTGTGTCCCTGCTGCCCTGGCAGAGGAATGCAGAAAACATTCCTGACACACAGACTCATGTTGCCCTGCTGTGCCTATCTTGCACCCTAGGCCACAGGAAGCCTTTGCCAGAGGGCTCCTAGGGACGGGTAAATGGCCAGGCCTGTCATCACACCGACATATACAGAATCATCTACTCCCAGCACTGAAATGGCAGCAAAAACTACAGCAATTCCTGCTCCATTCTTGCTGCATTGCTCGCTTTCCAGCAATCTTCCCCTTGCTAAATTTACCTTCCAAGGATACACTGCATCTGCGAAACATTTATGGGGGTGGAGGAAAAAGAAAAAAAAAAAAAAAAAGAACACCAAGGAAGTGTCACTGGTACAACAGATTTTTCTATGAGTTTCCATTGGAAAGCCTGCACATTTGACCTGTCCATAGTTCTATTCCCTTGTTTGAACCTCGCTGATGCCACCAGCTGGGAAAATGGCAGTAGATTCCAGCTCCTCAATCCCTTCCACAACGTCTCAGAAGCATCTTAGCTCCTGCATCTGTAGCGACTTTATGACAAAGGCTCAGGACCAAACGTTTTAAGCTAATTCTTTATTTCATTACAATAGACATAAAAGATACGATGACTAAATCACCACAAATAATGTTTCTCAGTGTTTCAAATCATCTTACAGCTCTTTTCTATAAAAATACCAAACCTGTTCTCTACTCTGTGGTGAACGGCATATGTATTATACAAGGGCTGGCGCGTAGCTCTGTTAGAAGACAGAGCTGCTCGTTGTTTTCATTTTAAAAAACACATAGAACATCCTGAGCTCTTTTCTCAGGGTTTTGGCATTGAGGCTCCTTTAACTAACTGTGTTCTTAGGTAGAACAGCAACAAATGGCTCAATAATTTGTTTTTACAGTGTCCACTCTGTGAAGACTAATTACCAGCTAGCCTCCTAGCACGTCATTTCAAACATTTGGGGCCCCATTCTTTTTCAGGCAAAATTCATACTAAGGACTGTAGAATCCATGTGAGTGAGGGAATTTGCTGGAAGTTTCTAAAAGCTTTACAATTATGGACCAAGCGACTTCAAGGTACTTCTAGATTTTTGAAAAAGCAAGTAAGAAGAAAAAAAAAAAAAAACAAAAACTTTTTTTCTCTGTATTGCTGTTTGCCTGCTGGGGGACATTGTAGCCACCGAAGTAGAGTCACTGCAGATGCTATTTTTTGCTGTTTTGCATACCCAGCTCCAAGGAACAAAGGTAGCTTTTGCACGTTAGTTCTGCAAGCCGCGTGCGGCAGTGAGAACCCCGCTACACTGAATGGTGCAGGGTGTTAAGCCACAAGCAGATTCTGCCTGACAAAGGAAAACAAGCAGATGGGCTTCTTCCAATCTGTCTTCTTTTGCTACAAAGTTTCAGGACAATCAATTTTCCTTACTCTTTCCTCTCCCTAATGTTCTTTTCTCCTTTTATTTTTTCCTCCTGTTGCAGTAAATGGTGCCTGCCTAGAGGTCCTGGCTCAGCCAAGTACCGAAGCATCTGTGCAACTTTACCATGCACGTCATCTCTGTTTTGCCACTGTACACTGGACAGCCACTGTGTTCCTGGCTAGCTCAGGCTGCAGTGCCCAGGCAACAAACAGAACTGAATTTAGGGATTCAGTTACAGTAGTCAGTGTTCAGTAAGTCAAAATTAGTCTCAGCTGCCATAGCCTGTATTACTGAACTGAAAACGACCAGTTCAACCTGCCTTTTATCCAGCTATAGATACCAGACTTTCTAGCAAATAATTTTGTGATTTATTTTTACCAGGAAATAAAGCCGCAGCAAAGATACTATATATTTCTAACTCATCCAGACGTGCTTTTATAACCTTTAAATTTAAAAATAAACAGTCACAGACACTTGCTAGGTTTCCATTCACAGGCCAGTCTTTCCCTGTTCTGAAGTTACTGAGAGCTCTGGAAGAAAGCTTCTTTACACCAGCTTGAGTCACCAACCACCTCTCACTGCACTCACAGGCAAACCAGTAGCTGAACAACTACAGACACTGCTCACTTGGAGACAAAAACCTGCCCTGTAAGTAACATTAACTTTAGAAGTCTTGATGGAAATGGTTTCTCCATGTATACGAAATCAAGATCTATAAACCTCACACACACAAAAATCAACATTTCCCAAATCCAGGCAATTCAAATCAATAGATTTGGTTCAGTTGCTTACTTAGGTCATGGAGGTTCATGAAATTCAGATCTGGAAAGAAATTTTTCCTCTCTTCAGGGGGTGCCGATATGGATATTTCCTATGGAAAACGTTCATAACGCAAATAGGCTTTGGATACTCTACAAATCAAACTCATAAGCACGGAGGAAGTCAGAGTTACAATATAAGTGTCCATTTTAAAACAGTTCTAATGAAAAGAAGTTATTTCAGCTGCAACAGCCTGCAGGAATGACAATATTTGCTTTCCTTTGCATCATCTTTGTCAATGCTCCATTTGCATTGTGGCACAAAAAAAGAAAAAAAAAAGATGTTAACTGATCACCTGTTTGTATGCAATCCATCAAAACCACAGCCTCACAGTTCTCTGCAGACACTACAGAGATAGTGATATAGCCTTGAAGGTCTTACAAGTAATTGGAAAGCCAGAAAAAAACAAAGTAACTATTATTCCCACTTTACAGAGAAGAGAGATTTGTTTCCTGTGAGAAACAAATGAAACAACTCATCCCAAGTCTACAGGGGAAAATCTGCAGCAAAGGCACAGATCTCCTCCTCCTAGCTCAATCCCCTACTTAGTACTAAGGTTTTCCCAACCCATGTTTCTTGCATTTAAACACTGTAATTATCATATTCAAGGAAAAAATAATACCTACAACCATACGCACAGAGAACTCATGAGACTCTCACAGATTTACAAATCTTACTTGCCTAAAGATACGCAGGGACAGAATGAAAATATTTTCACTTCTGACATACGAGCTGGGAAAATCCCTGGAAATTCTTTGCAGCTAATGATTTTAAAACCTTAAGCAAGGGGTCTGGCTTTTTTTGTGACAAACAGCCACATCAGCTATAACACGTCCTTGTCTTCCCCTCCTCTCCCCATTCCTACATTTGTCCACTCCAATAAGCAGGTGAGCTTGCACAGGACCCAAGCACTGCCAGTACCTTCTGAGCTCACTGGGAATGGATAGTGTTCAGCACCTCAGAAAACCTGGGGGACCGAGGCATCTGCAAAGCTCTAACTCAAGGAAGCAATTCAGCATTTGGGCATCCACTAGTGGCTGGCTGCACATGACACCAAGTTGTAATTAGCTGTCCAGAAACCTTGGAAAAGCTCGGTCTAGAGATAGGCCTAACGTGAGGGTTCCATATTTAGAGGTGTCCAATCTACATGTTTGGGTACTCACTACAGCCAATGGAGGTCCACCCAAAATAATCAGTGGTGTTCAAGATAAGGCTCCAGGAAGGGAGAAATTACTCTCTAGACTCTGTTGACCCCATTTACTAGATCTCTAAAGGGTGCAATCAGAGCTTAGACACATACATGTCAGCACATGGCATTTCAGCTTAAAGTGAGGTTCATCTTGCCTGGGTTCCTAAAGCAGGAATCTTCTGGAAACTGTATCCTTACCTAGATTCAAACAAATAATATATACTTTGTTTGTTTTTAATTCAAAACTACTGTGGATTTGGATGTCAAAATCACGTAACTATGTACGCAACTCGCTGTGTTACCCTAAAGGAACCCCTGTTAAGGTTCTTAAAAACTCTACTGTGTCTCTTGAGGATGCAGAACACCAAAATACTGACATAAAATTGCACTGGAACAGATGCAGGAACACTGCTTTGAGTGTTCCCAATTATCAAAAAAACAAAACAAAAAAAAATCCACACCCAACCACCCCCTAAAAAACAAATTATGCTTACAAAACAACAACAAAAAACCCCCAAAAATTTAGAAAAAATAATGCGGAGGTAGTATACATTCATTTTCCGTTCTGAATAACCACCATCCTCTTGCCACTTACTCTCTTTGGTTCCTTATTCACCTAAAGCACTTACATATCTCAATTTATATATGCATGCTGTTTTTCCTCCTCTTTTATCACTAGTCTCAGCAACTCCTTTGCTGTCTGACATCAGTCAAACTGCACAGAGTCACATCAGCTGCATGCTCCTGCCCTTGGGTCCTGGTGTTTTCCTTTTACGGTGCAACTGTGTGTGTAGCACCTGATACCTTTTAGGATGATCCAGCTGCCTTCACAACTACAATAATATGCTTGAGCCAGTGCAAACAAGTGATGCAATGCAAGCTGTGTTCTCCCTGAGGGTGGAGAACATGCCCAGCCAGGCTCTAAACTTCTTTTTTTCCCAAGGAGAACAACTTGCAAGGTCACTCTTGAACTGGTCCTTCTCATGAGGTGGCCAAAGTCCACCCTGCAGAGCTAAGAGGAAAGAAAATTAACCTCTGACCTATCTTTATTCATATATTCAGCGTATGAACTAGCAAACAAAGCGATATAGAGCATTAACTGATTGCAGCTTTATTTGCAAGGACTGAAAGATTCTTCTAAATAATCCGAAATAGTATATGGCTAGTAATGACTTAATGTAGCTTTATTTCGAAGCTTAAATTAGATGGTAGTATATCAATATATAACCCATGTTTAATTTCCAAATGCTTAAGCCTTAATTACTGTTATATTGTTTCTGCAGGAGTTGCTGATGGTTCCCAACCAAATCTATCATTCAAAATTTGATTTAACTGCAAAAAAAACACCACCCTCTAAACAGATTATAACTTCTATGATTTTTTTCTTTAAAGCCTAGTGGAAATGGAGAACCCTAGGAGATATAGATTAGTCTAAAAAGGATTTGACAAGATTAGTACCCTAAAAATTTAAAAGTACTTATTAATCAGGTTTCTTTTTATGACCATCATTGCGTGACAACCTAATATCTACATTTGTCATTCTGATTTATATAAATAACAGTTTTTTGATTCTGACTATCTTCTTTAAGCAGCCAAAATAAGTCTGAGTTGCCTACTAATAGGATTTAGGCTTTTTTTTTTTTTTTTTTTTTTTTTTTTTTTTTTTTAAAGTGAGGATTTTAATAATACATCATACAAATTTGAGTTGATGACTATTTCAAACGTACAACTAGATGTGAAAAGAAAAGCATTTAAAAAGCAGCAAACAAGTCAGATACATTAAGAAATACTTTGAATTTTTGCAAAAAATTGAATATTGCTGAACAGATTGAAGTTAAATACCCAAGTATATCTCCTTTTCTGCTCATTTCTCTGTTTCATTCACATTCTGAACTTATTTTGTTATTCAGTGCACCTTTTTTTTTGCTATCATTTTGTCAGTCCAGCTGGATTTAGTTAGAGATCTTGCATTTCGGTTAGAGTTCTCACAACAGTCCAACCTGTTTCCATACTAAAGAATGATGATAAGCAACCAGACTTCTCAAAGCCCAGAGCAATGCTGTTTCTGATCCTTTCCTTGGCCACAAGATAGAACAAAACACTTTAAATGCCAGTTTGCAATTAAATCAACTTAATCACTTCATGATCTAAAGAACCTCAAAAGCTTCATCATCCTTCGTCTTAAATGTGCCCACACAAATGTGAAGAATTACCAAAGCAGAATATACCACTGTATGCAGAAGTAGACCTGAGAAACCACAGGGGACAAACGCTGGTTACTCTGCACTACTATAAAGTTCTTAGACTGTCCATGGCCTGTAATAGTCTGTCAGGAGCCTTTCATACCATCAACAAAACATATCTGCTGCTAAAGCTGCTGCAAGATTTCATAGCATCCTCCAAAGCAAACAGCATCTGCGCTGTTACAAAGAGCCATTCTTGGGGCATCTAGGACAAGATTTGACTGAAATTCTGTGGCTTCGATACACAACATAAATAACACATTTTCTTGTACAGAGTAGTATGACCTACTTAAATTTTAGTCTCAACCTGTTTTATAACATCCATAGCACCATTCCATAGCATCTATAGGAAATACAAACTAAGCATCATTCACCTCCAGTAGGTGTCCTCTATCCTCTGTGGACTCAAGAGATGTGTCCCAGAACAAAGGACATCTACATTGAAGAAAACACGTGATACTGGTTAAGAATTAAGACATTAAAAACTACTTTGGGATGCGGGAGAAGAAAAAAAAAGGCACAACTTTTTTTTTTTTTTTTTTTTTGAGCAGGGCAGAACAAATGTTTGAC
Organism: Nothocercus julius; assembly: GCA_013398735.1. Taxonomy (NCBI): domain Eukaryota; kingdom Metazoa; phylum Chordata; class Aves; order Tinamiformes; family Tinamidae; genus Nothocercus; species Nothocercus julius. The sequence goes on from VZSV01000070.1 coordinate 2,422,350, forward strand.
TGAAAAGCTTCAGGTCCAGCTGGGAGAAGGCCAAGACTAATTTAACCTTTGGTCAAATGGTTGGGAGTTAGCTAGTTTCCTTTTTCCTCTTACATCACTCCCAGAGATTTCGACAAAAATAATATGGCCCCGATTACATGACATTACAGGCTCTCAAAATGCACTAGGGAGGATAGTGTTGAAACCCCTTGGAGGCAAATTAATCCCAGCAAACCCACAGCTGTAAGATTGCTACAAACAGGGAAAACAACCGCAATGTTTGCATTGTGCTCTTATGTGAGTCCAACAGAACTTATTACGGCGATTAGACTAATGGATTCTTTTTGCAACAGGTTGGAGCAGCCTTGTATCATCATTAAAATACAAGTCACCACGTTGCATGTAGTCATTTAGGAAGCTTCCCCACTCAGTATGTGCTTTTGCAAAGCTAAAGCCAGCCCAGGTATGGGAAGAATTATCTTGCTTTCAGTTAACAGTCACGGAATGTGGAAAACTGTGGGTTTTTAGGCAGTATGAGAAAGGCTCACCCCTTCCGTGACCTCCACCTTGCCGCCCCACTGCCAGACCCAACATCTGCATCGACTCAGCACGACACGGTCCCCAAGGAGCCCCAGGAGCGGCACTCAGCTTCAACACCACTCGCGCTGGCAAAGGGCAAACAGAAGTCCCCGCTGGCAGAAGCGGCCCACAGCCCTCCCCTGCCTCTGACCGCCCTGCACCTGTGCGGCTCAGTGCACGTGCTGCTCTTCTCTCCTCCGAAACCCCTCTGGCAGAGGCAAAGATGCCTCTGTTGGGCAGAAATGCGCCGCGCTGCGCACAGCCCCCACTCTGACCCTGCCCCTCCACGCCTCGTGCTCCGCTCACCCACCTGCTGCCGGCAAGCAGCCGCCGAGGCCTCTCTACACTGCACGGGCTCCAGGATCCCCGTCTGCCTCTGCAGAGCAGCACGGATGTCCCTCGGCTGGGCCACACCACAAGGAAGGACAAGCCAGGTGCCAGCACACTATGCAGCCGGCTAGAACCTGCTGGAACCTTCCGGAACCCTCTGGAACATAGCCCCACCCACACAGTCCTCACCCTCCCGAGGCCCCCCCGGGGAATCTTCACCTTTTATTTTTTTTTATCCTCTAAGGACAATACATTGGGTTTTAAGAGCTGCTTTTAAACATGGCTACTTAATGTCACTGGATTCTTTTTAAAGTATGTCTGTGATTGCTAATGTTTCATCTAATAGATGGCAGCTAAAAACGTTGTCAATATTATGCAATAATAGTATACCATGACCATGGTAAAGTTTAACGGGTTTTATCTAGCACTGGGATATAAAGCTTTCACACTTTCTTCAATGAAAAGCTACAATAATATGTGTAACTATGAAAACACAGGATTAATAAAGGCACTGGAAGTCTGTTCAGCACCACCCGGGACACCTTCACCCAGGCAGCTCTGCATCAAGTTTTGCCAGGGCTGCCACACATCACGCCAGGGACCATCATTCCCACCTCAGGCCTCAGGGATGCTCCCTAAATCCCTGTTTCCACAGCGAGCACGGGGCTCTGGCACTCAGGTGCCCATGGGCAAGCAGCACCCTCCCCATGCTCGGAGAGGAAGGAGCAGGAGCCAGTCCAGGGGCGGGGAGTTTACAGGAGGTCAGATAAGCAATTACGTGTGTTCTTGCGGAGAGCAGAGCTGTCACTTCGTAGGAGATGCGAAGTATGTCTCGAAGACAAGGGTCTCCACTGCTATGCAAGGCATGCTTTGATGTTATTCCTCCCAATGATCTTTTAAGATCTACTGAATTGGAAAGGCATCTCTACATGCGGTGGAAGCAGCAGTACGAAGATCTGTTGAGTAATGGGGTCATAATAGAGCACTTTCCTTGAAATTTAATTGTTTGGCAGGTATGCAAAAGATATACAAGTCTGCTAGGAAATAAATGGGGTTTTGCAAGGATCATTCCAAACTGAAGAAGCAAGAATGCTCTTGCTTCATGGATGCCATATTAACTCTATATATTTTCATGTGATTTTTAAAGAAAGTTTACAGTCCATTTAAAGTGTACTGTTTATGCCAGAAAAAAAAAAAAAAGTATCATGTTTTCTTTGTGCTATGAGAAATACTACAAGATATGCTTCACAGAACCATTTATACACACACACACACACACACACACCCTTGCATGTTCTCAGTGCTACATTAAGAAACCTGCACATTAAGTAAGCACTGACTAAATGAACAAACCCATTTAATTGTGGCCCACGGTGTAAGGCTACTGCCTAGGACACGATCTAGGCTCTCCCTCAGCCAGCTAGAAAATGACGCGCTATTTGATGAGCAACACTCCGGAACGGCAAGCAAAGAGATGTGCTGGTTCTAGCACAAGGCAAAGGAATACAGGGTGGTAGTTTGAACACTGCTAAGCCAGTCTTAGCACTTAACACTGCTCTGAAAATTCAGTGTTTTCAAGCAGGACATTAGAATGTACGCTGTCCTGCCAGTCCACATGCAAAAACAATAATGTGAATAAAAACAGGGAACAGACACTCATGGCTCTCATGCCAAAAAAGTCAGCGCATGCATAAATTCTGATAAATAAATCCTTCATGATGGAAGGCCAGTGTGTGGCTGAGAGCTGAGTCACCAAAGCTTTAGAGAGGTATCCATGGAAAGCAGCAGCTTCTGCCGAGTTCAATCCCACACAGTGCCCTGCACCACCCCTCGGATGACCCATCTGGAATTCAGCAGGGCCTGGGAGCTCGGCCTTGCCAGAAGAAAGGTGTTGGGATTAGCTTTGGTCTGTTGCATGCTTCCCCTCTAACACTGAAAAGAAATACCCAGCTCGGTATTGTATACAAAAATGTGGCACTGGCCACCCCAAAAATGTGGCTGATCCCAGCAGTTTAACATGCTGCTGGGCCAGTTCTTCAATATAAGGAAATACAGACTAATTTTGGAAAATCTGCTTGTTAAAAACATTAGGACCATCCTTTTCTGGTAACTGCATAAAGAAACTCCTAGTATGGTTTAGACAGTAGACTGAAAAGGGGAAACTAATCAACCTACTCAATTCAGAGAAGCTAACAGATTAGAATTTGTGGGTCTGCTGTATTTTTGCCTTATTAATGACTGCAAGATGGGAAAAAAATCCCTTTACATGACTAACCATAGACAGTCAAGGTCTGTTATGTGAAGTAAGGGGAAGAGGGAGCTCAGTTTGCTCTCCTAAGATCATCCAGTAGTCTCTGCTATAAAAGCCTATTTGTACAAACCTATTTTTAATAGACTACTCTAAAAATTGAAAATAACAGTTTATAAAGATCAGTAGGCACACACATACACACACATGTACATGAATGCATTATTAAGAGATATTGCTTGTTATTGCTTAACATCTGAACACGCAGAGCCATGCTTATGGGCAGACTTCTCAAATGGCTTCCACTTCATGGTGCACTTTTATGGTGGGAAGTTATTGACATCAGAAAGGAAGAATAATGAAAGGGGGTCACAGAGCTATTTACACTGGCGGGTGGATCCCGCTGCATTCCTGCATGATTTGATTGTTTTGATGACCCTCATTTTGGGATTCTGTCACACATTACATCTGATATTTGGATCTTGGTAAGTTGAAACGGACACTGGGAGGTTTGTTTGGTGACCGTTACCAGTGAGTTAAGAGAAAGTTAAAAAGCCTTTCCCCATTCAAAGCAATGGCACAATGCCCAATGACTTCAAGAACTTTCCAAACTCCCTGCCCCAAAGCACTAACAGTGCAAACAGAAGGAGCCCTGCAGATACCAGCCTAACCAGGGACAAGAAACAGCCAGAGAAATGTGATGAAATTATACAGGGGGAAAGGCGAAGAAATAGTCAACAGCATGCAAGCTCCTTGAAAATACAAGCTTGATTTTGCTGTTGAAAGGGAATTACAAAATTACTGCCTTGAAGACTTTTGTTTAGAGTTGGGAACAGAGGCCACAGCTACATAAACTAATAAAAGAAAAAGAGCACAAAAAGCCTCATTCAGACCATAAGCAGAAAGCTCAGACTCCTGAGATGAGCCTTTCCTCTGTTTCTAGCCCATTATTGCAAAGCTGTTACCCCTACAGACACTGCACCACAATGTGGCCAGCAGGAATTAAAAGCACAATCTGCAGTGATTGGAAAAAAACAGACTAGTGACACATTAGCAACAAGGATGTGTAAGTATGGCTGTGAATAATATGGCTCTGATCCTAGTCAGAAGCTAAGGGCTTCATTACATTTAATTACTTCCGGCTTTAAATCAAGGCCTGCTTCAAAATGAGGGTGGCTTCTATTAAACTAAATTACTTTCCCCTCAAGCTTCTATGGAAAAGTACAGTACTGAAGAAAGACAGCTTCTATTAAAAGCAGTGTGGTAAAGGTGCTGCTGCCAATCTAGAGATGGTTTGTAACTGGGAGCAGCTCATAAATGAAGTTTTATATGGTATCTGTCTTTAATACTTTCTGAGGGAGAAACTTTCATATTTGGCTCCGTTCCTTTCTGCCTGTTTCTTTCTGCAGTCCATTGTGCCACAAGGAACTGTTACATAAGAACCTTCCCCAGTGCAGAAGTTGTCGAGAGGAGCAGGATGCCTTTTTTTTCCTGCAGATTTACCCCCTTGCAGGGTGGGCATAGGGAGCAACTCAGCAAAATGAGCCTTCCTTGAAACAGAAGTGCAGGCAGGTTTGCATGACTGAGTGTTTGAGCGCAGATTTCAAACATAAACACATTAAGTGATGGAAGAACCCTTTCCCACAAAGGTCACAACACTTATATCCTGGACCTATCCAGATGACAGGCCCAATTAGTACCGATTAAAAAAGGCATCAAGAAGAAAAACACCAGCAACAGCCCTCCATAAAATAATCTGCTATGGGAAACACCAGATTCCTAGCAGACAGGCTGAAACGAAAATAAAAGATGGGTTGCTCCAATCTAACTAAAGAGGAACTGAACAAGAATTTACCCAAATCTTCTGACAGTTTTTTTGTAATCCCTGTTGTGTTTCTGGCTCTTACTCATATTCAGCATCTGCTCTGTATCCTTGATCACTACCCGAATATTTGTTCCATGCACTTAATTTCATTCTCTTTTATTTTACAGCATGCATGGTTCTTTTTTTTTCTTTTTTTCCCCCCTCCTTCTTTGATTTGCCCTCACATTTTCTCAGCTTTTCATCTCTTTTTTTTTTTTTTTTTTTCCCCTGGTCTTTATTTCTGTCTCTTGGCTTTATTGCTTTTCTCTCCCCATTTTTGCCTTAGCCTATCCAGTTCTAAATTTCCCTTCCCTATTTCCCTGTTGCCTTCTTGTCACCATTTGTTTTCTATCACCCTGCTTCACTGCTGGCTGATGTTGGAAATATTTCAGGAATTTCTAATTCACAGCACCATGAGAACTGTTATCTCCGCATTTTCACTAGTGAAAGTGCTCTGTGCGCAGCACGGCCGGCAATGGAGTGAGCCCGGGACCTGGGGCTCGGGATGGACTCTTCCCGAGCCCGCCGTGCCTCCGGAGTGGTACGCTCCAGTGCGGAATGTGCGAGAGGAAGCCGGGTCCATGGGGAGCGCACGGGCTGGGGGCAGGGAACGCGAATTGAGAAACCTCAAATTCTACACAATAGAAGTGAGCACAGGAGAACTGAAGTGCAAGAGAAAAGCAGGAAGAAGCACCAGCTGGAGGAGAGTGCAAGGAGGACAGGAAAAAAAAATACACCCACTGACACCACACCCTTGCCCTGGAGTTTTTCTTCTATGCAGGTGCAGATGAGCAGCAGTACCAGCCCTTGCTAATATTCACTTGCTCCGTGTAGTAATAATAAGAAAAGCTCAGACCTCCATCTATCCATTAGTTCATTCCTTGAGCAGGGTTAGGGGTCACCTCTAAATCAACAATAGCAAATGAAAGGCAATTACATGGAATAAAAGATGATCAGTTACAGAAAGAGCTGGCCAAAGCATGGACCACTGCTGACACATCACTGCAGTATCGCAATATGCCAAGCCAAAGCCACCACGGACATAAAAATAAATAAATGGATGAGTGACTCTATTCCTGTGTCTTGAGATGTCTCAGGAAAAGAACATCAAAGGTTAAACCACCTACTTTGTTATTGCTTCTGCTGCTCCTGCTATTGTTATTTGTATTCCGATATCACCAAGAGGCCTCAACCAAGATTGAGGCCGTTGTGTTAGGCACAAGATAAATATGCACAGGAAGAGAAAGTTCCTGTTTTAAAAACTTGAAGCCTAATAGATAAGATGAGCAAGAAGCTGAGGAAAAACAGAGATAAAGAGAAGTGAAATGACTCAAACGGAGCCACACAGCAGGTCAGTAAGAGAGCTCCTATCCTATGTTTTATAACTGCTGTGAATTGAATAGAAAGAAACCAGGAATATTATGTATATGACTACATTTACTGATGTAAGAAATAAGAATTCTTTAATCTTTTCTATCCACACTGGTGGACGACTCTTGGGTACATCCAAATAAAAATGCATTCATTATATGCTAGATTGGACCTTCACATGCCCACCACACTGTCTCACCACGACAAATACACATTAGCATTCACAGATCACATGTCAATGGTCATGAGATCAGTATATGCTCACCTAATACAAGGTATCTTTCACTTCTCTAATTCTTTTTCTTTGTACTTTCTGTTTCTGCACTGGCTTTAATGAGGCTCACACAGTCTCATGAGCTGCCTGAACTGTGTCAAACTGTTAAAGGGGACCTTGATCACCAGGTAGGATTGCCAAAGCTCCATCAGTTCTTGAGGTGATACCTGCTTCAGCTTTGCATTCTTCTAAAGTTACTGCAAACCCTTTGCTCTTTGCTCACATACCACCCTCTATGCATACCACTTTGTTGACTCATCATAGGTCTTCCATCTGGACCCATGCACAAAAAGCTGATTTATGCCTGCAGACACACTATTAACCACTTTCCAGTAGAGATGAAAAGTAGTTATGCAGCTGAAATTCAAACAGTATTGACAAACAGTATTGACCTTCAAGCTACTGGCTGGGAAAGGCAAGCTGCATTTCTAGACAACACAACAGCAAGACAACCTAATACTCAAAAACAGTATGTTAATATGTTTGCAAACATTTTATTGAAGAATTACAACCTGTTAATGTAAGATATATCAGCTGCTAAGTGCATATCAGGTGAAGGCTCTGGTAAAAAAGATTGCCTATAACCAACATCTACCTTTTTCAGAACTTCAAGAACTTGAGACCTTAAAAAAAACTGCAGAAGTAGTCGAACACTATTCCACTAACAGCAGCCAGTCCCAAGATTTCAGGATGAAGCTATTGCTGGTAAAGTTGAAAGAGATTGACAAGGTAAAAAGCATGAGATTTGTTCTTGCTGAGTCAATAGGACACATTGGTACCATATTTAAGAGATGGTTTTCCACTGAAGTGGCATTGCTAAAAATGTTGAAAACCCTTTCAGAGTGATTCACTACTGTTAGCCTTTTCTGCCCTAAATAATAGGGAAGTGCAAGCAAGAACACTTTTGTAATGATGTTTCTCCACTAAAAAGGCTTTTCTTTCTCAAGATCACAGAGAAGTATCCCTGTGCTGACAGGCTGCCAGTGCCAGTCCCACTTCTGCAAGGACCACGAGACTCCAGGGCAAAGACTTACCACCATGGCAGAGAACCCGTAACACTTTGTCCTCATGCATTTCCCTTGAAGTCTTATTAACAAGGAATAACTGACAGATACTGTAATTCAGTTCCTTTTGGTAATCCACTTTAATTGCTTGTCAGCATTGATTGACTCCTGTCTGCAAAGCGTGAAGCAAAATAGTAAGTTTTCATGCTATCAGAAATCATTAAGAGGTTTAAGATGGCCAAATGGAAACGGAACAAGATGTTAAAAAGCTGTGACACAGGGAAGGAGGAAAGATTCTGAAACCACGACAGAAACATACAAAGGGTGATAACCATTAACCACTGGCAACTTTAGGATGTAAAAAACAAAGTGGAAAAGGAAAGGAGTCAGATATGATTTGATCAGCATGACCACAAAAATACTTCAATACTCTCTGTGCTTTTTAAAAAATGAACCAACTCTGTTGTAAATATCAGAATGGAACTGCTCCTTCGGAATCTGGCTTAGCTAAAGCAGATATGGACACACCAGACAGATGGAAATTTAGAGAAAAGTATCTGGGATATAAGTTAGCCATGTTGTGCTGTTGGGGGAAAAAAAAAAAGTAAATACTATAAAATATACAGAAACAGAGGCGTAAGGAAAAAGACCTGTGACATATAATCTGCAGAGCACTTGCAAACCCTTGCCAGAGTGTGATAGTCACTTTGGGGTACTTCATTTCAGAAGGTTGTAGACCAGTTGGAAATACTAAGGAGAAAATAATGAGGCTGACCAGCGATCTTGAAGGCAAGATGATGGAAAAAATAAATAACTTAGAGAAATACAGACCAAGTAAAACAATCTGGAAAATAATAAAAGGGTTAGAAATGGCATATGTGAACCTCTGTATATGTGAAAGGCTATACAAAAAGCATTAGAAGAATTAGATTTACATAAGCTTAAATTGGGGCAAGGGAAATTCAGAGTAGGCTTTAGGAAACTCTTTATAATGATATGATATAATAAAATGCATATACATTACTTGAATCTAGACCACTGGATATCTTTAGGAAGACTTAAATAAACAGCTATTGGGAATGACCAGATTAGAGTAGATCACTATTTAGAGCAAGCAGATAGGTGTTTTCTTCAGCATTTCCACATTTTTCACTGTAATTGCTCAGTCACCAGGTACGTCTTACACAGAACTTCCTTCTTTGGTCAGAGGAACACTAGAGTTCTGGTAATACTCATGTTCAAATTCAATAGTTGCCAGAGGTTCAAATTAAAGAATGGTTGGGAAGAGTAAAAAAGACAAGTTACTAACACGTTTTGAACAATAATTTGCATTGTTAAAAAAAAAAGAAAAATCAGTTAAACAATCAAGGTCAGATTGCATTTGGGGGTGCCCATTTCCCCATGCTCAGAAATCATAAGGATAATTTTCTCTGCAACTGATACAGGTTTGAAATACTGAGGCCACCTTCACATTAGCTTGAGTATTACCTCTTTCCATTTTGCCTGATACTTTGGCTTTTAACTTTTTCTGTGGAGGAGAGAGGGGAAAAAGGCTTTTTCCACAACGATTATGAGCAAAACACAAGAGGTGGTTGACAGAATTTTTCCACTAATGCTCTTGATTATCTCTGGAGTTAGTTTCAAAATACTATCTTCCTTGTTCAGCATGTCAATCTGTATGACATCTGTAACAAAAATATAGTCAGACCTATGCATATTGCATTTCAGAAAAGTCATTTTCTTAAAACATCTGTTTGGAAGTGTTAAGGTCCTGCTGAAAAACCTCACACAGATGTGGGCAACATGCCATATTTTGAACAACAATAGAATCTCCAAACATGCTCCCAGGACATCCTTAAATAACATTTCCCCAAAATAATGAAATCAAAGGCTTTTAACCCAAATTTTGTGCATGGTACCACTACTGTACTAAGTCCTAGATCCAGCTGCATGGAAGACCAAGGCAGCTGTCACGTTATGGCAGGGCCATGTCTTGCATTGTTACGTTTAGTTCTGGTAACATGCTTCCATAGTATGTTTTCTATTATGCCATGCTTACTAATCCCAGTCACATTACATTATGTAAAGAGGGAGAAGAAAAGGAAAAAAAAAAAAAAAAATCACCAGAGTCAGAGCAGTGTGGATTGTTTTTTTTTTTTTCCTTCCCTTTTTGCCATTATTGTACCCTGTCTGTACTGAATATTTGCCAGGAATCTCCACCCAATCTTATTGCTCTCAATTTCCTTCCCTTACTTTTTCTGAACACCTCTCTTGGGATACTTATCCTATTGTTTCTCTCAAATTTCATTCTCTTCTCCTTTTTTTTCTCCCCCCCCTATTTTTTTCCATAGCTCCTCTCACCATTGCAGGAAAGAAAAAAGGGAATGAAATGAACTGCATTTTAACAATCAGAATACCAAAGAAACAATGCTCTTGAGATCCCATCTGTTGCCAACACATCTCCCAAGACAGCAAATGATGGGCATTCCTGGCTAAATAAAGCGAATTTCCCACACCCATTAAAGATCTACACAGCAAAGACTGTTGCTTAAGTATTTACTTTTTACAGCATACAAGAAAACTACCTGGAATTGTAAATACCAATGACATATTGTTCACATCTCTACCAAACATGTGGTCAGTGGCCATATGGATAACTTCTGGGTGTGAAATGTCCTTTCCCTTTTTTACAGTGGTGCAATATCCTTGTGCCAGAAGCTTTTTTAAAAGTTTAATTGCATAATTCTACCTCCAGCGGGTGAAATTAAATTCTATTTACAAACAAAAAACACATCGCCTCCTACCCCCAAAATCTGCCCATGCAAAGTGTAACTCATATCTAATCCAGCTAGGAGCTCCAATTTTTTTTTCATTCATTCAAACTTTCTCTGATTAAGAGTCCATGTTTCTTGATCTAAAACAGCAACATTCACATCCTCAATCTAATTCACCAAAAAAAAAAAAAAAAAAAAAAAAAAAAAAAAAAAAAAAAGCAACAATTAACAATTTAGAATATGATTGCCCTGGATTTCTAGGTTGGTCTCATCAAAAGCATCATTTCTAATGCAACACCCTCTTAAAAAAGTTATATAGTTTATTGAAGACTGAAATGTGAACATAGTGAAGCTACAGTAGAGCTCTTCTTGAGTGCCATTTCTCATTAATTTGATAGTGAACTTTTTCATTAGGAAAGGAGAAGAGAGGAACTATTTAGAGACATTTTGAAAGTTCTTAATGTTATCGCTGCTACAGCTTCAGGTCTGCACTCTAAGAGAAATGCAACTTCATATGCTCAAGCAAATATTCCACACCAGCATATATCCAAAACCAGCTGTTTTGTATCCTCTTTTTTATTACAGCCATATCCCAGGCAGTGCTTCGTAACAGTAGGTGCTACCATGAAAATGCTGTAAAGCAGAGAGAGAAACCCTGAGACAAAGACAGAAAGAAAATCATGTAGATGAGCTTGGCTTTATTTGCATCAATGCTGAAAAACCTTTTGAAAATGGATGGAAATCCACAATATATAAAGAGAATTAGGCAAAAGTTATAGAGGAGATGAATATGTAAGACTACAAGAATAGAGACAAGACCTCTTAGCATAACTGAGGAGAGCAAGGAGAGAAAGGAAGATGCAGAAAGCTGGAATGATCCCAACGCTGTTTGAAAACTGATCAACGCTGTTTTTGAAGCTGCTTGTAAGTTCAGTGGGGAGCAATCTGAGCTGGTTGATGGCATGGAAGATGTGGTTATACTTTCCTGTATATAAGAGGATCTAGCCAGCCCTGTTCTATACACCACATCTGAAGAACTGGAAGCTACACAGAGAGGAACTGTGTTAGCAAAGGTGGAAGACACAAAGGCAACTATGGATGAGAATTTGGGTTAAAGTCTGAACATTCGCACAGGTGTTGAGAATGGTGGAGGTGATGACAGAGGAAGTTGCTCTGATTTTGAGAGATATTTAGCTGAAGAAATTAACCAAGAGATACTTATTAAAGGCTCTGGTTAAGATTTACAGATAAACCTGATTAGCATGCAACTACTGTCACTAGAGCCCTGACAATCTACGGCACAGTTCATGGTCAAGGGAAATATCTTTTATTACCTATAACTGATGTAGAACTAACTGGTATAACTGAAAAATAAACAGATACTCTTTCAAGCACAGAAGCCTCCCTTTCCCATCCAATACAAATATAAGACAAGACATGTTTTCAAATAAGAGTGAAGGTAAGATGTTCAAGAGACAGAAGGAAGTAGGAAAGCCAGAGGCATAGGCAATATGAAGATACGTATCTTAGCAGAAGCTCTATTACTGGATACAGAGGAGGAAGTGGAGATGTGTCTGGGTGATACATCTAAAACCTTGAAATGAGGAAGACAGCTGAAAAGGTTCAGAAGGGTGGACATATGTGAAAGCAGAATATGTGCACTATCTATAGTATAATTAGCATTGTCTTCAACATGAGATGACCCATAATTGAAAATTAGTGAGGAAAAAGCAAGATCTATGCCAAACTACAAATATTGAATTCACTCAGCCTGAGCAAAAACATCTCTGGAAACTTTAATTCAAAAATATGGTTTTTGCAGGGACCATTCTTTCCCTGCAGCGACACAACATCACATGTAGGTTATTGCTGATCTGATCATCTATTGTTTTTCCATGCTCCTAGTGTCCTAGGAAACAGTCTTTCAAGAAGTAATACAATACAATAGCTTCTGCCTACCTATACTAAGCTGGTTTTGCTAATCCATTAGTCAGCAAATGCACCATTGTATTGCATAAACTGTCTATGTCTTTTCAGGGTATGGTTATTAAAAATACATAGAAGTAAAAGCTCTAAGTTTCCTAATATGAAGAGAAAAAAGGAAAAGCACGTGAGGAGGAAGTGGTCACACATGTTTAACAATGCTTGGCTGATAAAATGGTGTGAACACATTCATAAACGAGCTAAAACGCCTGAAGGCTTTCAAATTGGAGTCATATTTATGCTTCCTTGTCTATGCTGGCAAAGTAATAGGCTCTCACATTTCTAAAATACTGCCATAAAGAGGCAGGAAGCACATGCAGCAGGTACAGCTTCATACTCATTCCCGGTTGGAATTTGTTAAACTACTTTTGCCTTTTTGCTTCTCTGCTTCAACTGCCCTTCCACAGATTTATCCCATAGTCTGTCCCGGGATTTGGCAATGGTTGTGGAGTGGATTCCTACCTCTGGACCTATGAAGATACACTGCCCTATATGCAAACCAGACAGAGTGGACATTTTTCTACTGTTAGGTAGGGAGGGAGGAAAGGAATTGGTTCTATAAACAAATTTGAAGGATTATAAATAGTGCCTGTTTCTGTTTTGTGTGACAACTCAGGTCAGTAAAAACTCAGGTCAATCTTATGCCTCTCATCTCTCCTCTTTCTGTGAGATAAAGAAATCCACAACCAATTGCTACTTGAAAAGGGAACAGAAAGCATCCTCCTCTCCCAGATGATGAGGACTGAATTCATAGTCTTTACTCTTCAGTGACAGCAATTATTAATGCTGCCTCAATTATGCTTGATGAAGATTATTATGTAATTAAAGATCTATTATGTTTTATTGATGCTAAGTGTATGTTGATTATAAATGGTACAGGATGTATTTATTTGGGCTTCACTCTTCAAGGAAGGTTGTGAAATTGGAGTCCAATCCTGCACTGAGAATAAAACCTGCACCTTTTATAATTGTAATAGTATCCAGATGTTCCTCTGTAACATGGATGCAGGTGGTGAAAGCAGTAAACCGGTATGGAGCACATGTGCTCTTAGCACAGGTGGGACTTGCTCCCACTGCTACAGGGAATTCTGCACTCACAGATGTAACAAAAGAAGAGTACAGAAGATATAAAAGTGTTGTTACAAAATCATGCAGAAGATGTAAAAAGCTGTTTCAATTTTGGTGGCATGCCTTGAATGCTGGAATTTTAGAATATCTGGAAAGCAAAGTTTTTTTTTTGTTTGTTTTTGTATCTGAAGCTACATAAATCCAGATGTCAGATAACTCAAGGTGCTGATAAAAAGCTATGAGCACCTGAGCATGTTCTGCTAGAGAAGCCCTGGAGGGTGCCGTACTTCGTACTCTGTGGGATGCGCGTAATGTACATCCGCTGCAGAGATTATTTCTGCCCCATGCCACCACATAAATAACTGCTACCACTGTGTTCTGACTGTACATTAATAACCTGACACTTAAGAATTTCACTCTTTACTATCCTATTGCAGTGGATTAGGGAGGCCTGATTTGCCTTTGTCAGCAAGCTGGGCCAACCAGCCTGATTCCTATTAACTTTTCAGACTGCATCTAAATAAATCTAATATATCTTCTCTATATGGTAAAAGAGCTTCTTTCTGGAGTTTCACACAAAGCCTTCACATAAAACATGACTTGTAAAAGGCAGTTGTTTGTCCATCACTCACAATACGTGTTCCCAGAACCCTTCCGAGTAGCCAGGGCCCAGTTGCACTAGGTGCCAAACCTGTGTGGAATAACATGTATTCCAGAAAAACGTACACTGAAAGTCAGTTGATTGGATACAAAGAGACAGGATGCATTTGGAAACCAAAAATATCATCATCTCCTTGACAGCATCCCTGCAGGCTACTCACTGGCATGTCTTCTGTAACCATATAAGCAAGGGAAGTATTAAACAGATTGTGACGGGAACACGATGAGATGGTATTGTGGACTTCTGTGCAGTGTGTGCCAAGCATAGGAGGCAGTGTCAAGAGTTTATTCGCTACATGATGATATTAGGGATCTACTATAGACAGAACTTGATCTCTGGATACAGAAAGTTGAAGCTGGGGGAACTGTCAAATAGATTTCTTTCATAGAATCCTAGAATGCTTAAGGTTGGAAGGGACCTCTAGAGATCATCTAGTCCAGCCCCCCTGCACACGCAGGGTCACCTAGAGCACGTGGCTCAGGACTGCGTCCAAGTGGGTTTGGAGATCTCCAGAGAAGGAGACTCCACAGCCTCTCTGGGCAGCCTCCTCCAGGGCTCTGTCACCCTCACTGTCAAGAAATTTTTCCTTAAGTTCCTGTGGAACTTTTGGTGCTTCAGTTTGTGGCCGTTTCCTCTAGTCCTATCAGTGGCCACCACTGAAAAGAGGCCAGCCCCATCCTCCTCACTGCCTCCCTTGAGGTACTTATAGACACTAATCAGGTCTCCTCTCAGCCTTCTCTTCTCCAGGCTGAACAGGCCCAGCTCTCTCAGCCTTTGAGAGGATTAAAGTAGAAACCTGTTGAGGGATGTTCTGGTTTACATGGAGGATAAGAAATGAGCCCCAGAGCAGCATTCAGGGTGGCTTTGAGCAGTGCAAGACTATAGGCAGAACAGGGGAAGAAAACATCACAAAGTAAGTTAGCATGGTACATCAGTACAGTGGCCTTGGCTCTCAAAACCCTCCCAGGGGCCTCCAATAGTTTGGTCACCACTGCACGGGTTTATGTTGGGTTAGTTTTCCTTGTCTCCAAGTCATTATTTATACTGGATGCTCAGGAACACAACTCAAAGTAGGTACTTTACCGCCAAAAAATAAAGGCTGGTTCCTATACCAGAGAGCTCCCAGTCTAGACAAAAGCATCTCTGCTATTCCTAATCATATCAAGCCAAATTTGGCTGCTCACATTTGGAGCCCAGATGAGAACTGGGTTTCTGAGGCATACTCCAAGACTATGTCCCCTCTGTGAGTTATCAAGTTATAAACTGTACCATGATGGGCTTGGCAATTAAGCATTCTCTAGCTCATCTAAAGAGATTGCTATGGTAACATTTTCTATACCAGCTCTATTGTTGGTCCTCTTTCTTCTACTCTTCTTCTTTATTTAGCAACAGTCATTATTTATCTTCTCTTTAACCATACAAGGTGGTTGGTTATCCTGATAGCAGTAGATGTACGTAGTCTAAGAACATTCCTATATAAGGAAATGTGAGGAGACTATGATGTGTCTGAGTTAAAAAGATAAAGATGCCACGTAGTTAAATTATATTATTAATTCCCTGTATGAATGAGAAGCTTTATGATGACCTGCTGGGAAAAGTAACACTGAGACAACATAATACCTAATTAAGCAATCTCCAAATAAGTACTCTGGAGGAAAATGCATGTAGTTTTATAGGTTGGGTAGTAGAGACAGTTTAGATATGAAACATCACAAAATACTCTAGAACTCTGATACTTCAGATTCACTAATCTGCTAGTAGTAGATTCACTACAAGTAGAATTCACTAATAATACTGCAGTAATGTGCAATATCATGCATTTTTGATATGAATGAAACTGTAAGGGCAATACAGTGAGTGCAGGCCTATAAGCAGCACACTCACTTCATAAAACAGGAGAAAAAAAAAAAAAAAAAAAGGCTGGACAAATCACAAATGATTTAGTTAACAAGAACCACCTACAGCACATGAAACCTCACTGAAATTTTAGCCAGAAAACCAATTTCTAGTAGCATAAGCATGTAGGCCCTAACTGTGTGAAATGCCACAGCTAACACCTCTGTAGTCATGTTTTGGTATTTTCACCTATAAGGCAGCCACCAAGGCAAAAGCACATGAAAATCCTAGAACACAAATTATCTGTCTTAATAAAGATGTAAAGACTACCAATATAGGTTTAGTTTAACTTGAAGCAATGAGTTGTTACAGTGCAAAGCATGAAACCAAAAACAAGCAAACAAAAAAACAACTAAAGCTACAACTGAACAGTGTCAATCTGTTTTTTCCACTCTCAGTAGGATCTCTGCAATAAGGACGATTCATCTGCTATTCCGCTAATTTTCTGAAGCCAAGTTTCAACTCAGTGCAAAATCAAACATTTACAATATGAGGGAAACGGATATGACAATGGCAGCACAGCTTAACCTGTGCTGCCTGATGGCAGCACAGCTTAACCTGATGCCAAAGGAAAATTATAGCATTTCTTACCCTTTTAACCATGCTGATATTGACTACCTAAAATAAGCACCACAGGCAGAGCACATATATATCGAATTTGCTATTTCTATGCAGATTTAAAAAAAAAAAAAAAAAAAAGAAATCGTCTGAAGGACGGGAAATGTGCAGGATCTTTATGAGCTCAAGTATTGCCTCATTTCACATATGCATTCCAGAATGTTTTTGTTATGTTAATACTTCATAGCCAAAGCGTTGGGCACTATCTGCTGCCTTCTGTAGAGAACAATGGTTTTGTGTCATTGCACCTGTTGTAAATTTTGCTTTTATTGTTTGGGGTGAGGGATTGTTTCTAACACCTAATTGGCTCCATGTCCACAGTACCCAGTGAAATCTTGGGGAAATGTAAGAAGGACACTAAGGCAAACTGTGGTGAAACAGAGAATACCTAAAGGGATGGTGCCTAGATATGTGCGCTTCCTCCGATTATTCTACCTCTGGCTCTTTAGTGTTGCCACCTTTCTCTCTCCTTATCATTTATTTTTCAATTTTTTTTTTTTTTCATTTGCAGCTGGAGTTCCTCCCTATAAAGAGCACATTAATTCAGAAGAAATGCCAAACTCCCACCTTCTTCTGACCAATGTTCATTTTGCAGAATGTAAACTGCTGAGAGTTTCAAGCTCTATAGTTTATACATGGCTGGGATACTTACTCAATTTGTACACATACAGGAACTTAGGAATTAAAATGGCTTGAGCTGTGGGTCTGTAAGAGCTGACACCCCCATGCAGTTATTTCTTAGTAAAGGTAACACTCACAAAGACAAATAACAGATTCAATTTTCTTCAACATTATAAGAGTAGCTAACACAGATAAAGATATATTGACAAATATTGCCCCTAGCTAATTTACACCAGGGATATGTGTGGTCCAAAGTGAATTAGCATCATTTCTGAGGACTCCTTAGAGTAACTTTTGAAATAATAAACCTTTCTCACAGATAATTACTTTATATCAAACTGAAATGTAATTGAGAGTTGAGCTTCTCCCAGGAGAACCCAGATACTAAAGAAGTCAAATTATGAATAATCAAATTCCTACTTTACTGCAACGTACATGATGTTTTAATTTAAGTTACGGAAGAATAAATGTTTTAATGTGAACCCCATTATGCCATTTTATGCTTATGCCATTTGATGCCTCTGTGATTTTGATATAAGTACTGTGATATTAAAGAGTCGCTCATTACAATTAAGCCTTTTAGAGAAACATCCGTGGGTGTCAGAGATGGCAGGGTTTCCATTCCCTCTATTCACTTGTTTCCCAGCTAATCTGATCTTGCTGAAGGATTGGACCTTTCCCTGGGGCTTTTCCCCAGTAGTGCAGCCAAGGATATTGGAGGGTACGAACCACAGAACCTCATCTCCCTCCCTGCTATCAGATGCCCTCCTGCAAGCACCACCCTGTCCCCCTCTGAGCCTTCAGTAGGACACGGCTGCCCAAGGTCAGCGGGAGCGGTGGGAACAGGGTCTGCTTCCCACCACTGGAGCGGCGAGACTGCTCAAGGCCTGGTCAGGGAGATGACAGAGACGCGCTGCAGCTCGGCCTTGCTGGGCAGGGCCGGTCTGGGGGCTGCACACAAGTTTGTACCCACCTGGGCACAAAACAAAGACTATAGACTCAGCACGTAATAACTACAGCTTTTGTTTGGTACTGCTATACCCAAAATCACTATAACATCATATTACATCACTCTGTTGCAGGCATTATTTCTGTGCTAATGTTTCTGCTTTTATTATGACCAGAACTGATGCCCCACGACCTGCTTTCTTTCCTCATAAACTGCCACATCTCTCGTTAGTGTCAGCTTCCCATTACCCCCTGTTGGTTTTCAGTTCCACAGGTACCATGAGCACAACTTCCTTCTTGTCTTCAGTCACAGCAGCCACCTTCCCTACTGCCCATTCTTACCATTGCCAGGCAACTGCTCCAGGCTGGGGTTCTCCCAGTCCGCTTTCCTCAGAGTCAAACATATCTATACTGGCAAGCAATAATCTCCCTGGCAAACAAGTGGAAGTACAGAGAAATCTTTAGCAAAACACTTCTTAAGAAAAATTAATTCAAAAACAAATGTGTGTGTATATATAAATACACATACACACACATACACACATATATACATAAAATAAAACCTGGCAGAGTCAAGAAAACCTTTGCTCCAGAGCTCCACTACTGTTTTCAGGTTGTTTTTCTCCTGTTCTAGCTATTACTTGTGAGAGCTTTCTAGTTTTAATAGGAAATTGCTAACTTCAATCCCTTCTTTAAAAGTCTACAGCAAATAAAATCCAGTTGGCTTTACCTTTCACATAGCTGCATATTTCAAAACACCATCCGTTTATTGCCCATCTCCTGTCTTACAACACTGAAGGTGGAGATGGTTTCTGCATGTTTGTTTGTTCTGTAGCCAAACAAAGAATTTCATTAAAGAATCACTTCATTGAACTCTTCACCTAAAGAGGGCATCTAAAATCTATTTTAAGGGTAGAGTTCCACTTCCAGAGAGCACCTGTAAGCTGTATTATACATAATGTTAGGATTCTCCTGTTAAACAACAGGCTGCTTTCTTGGAAGGGACTAAAATTTGTTAGGCATAACGGAATTGTAGCTCTAATACATTTTCATTATCTAGAGGCCTAACTCAATGCTATTCGTTTCATTACTATCACCTTTAAAGGCAACGTTACAGCTTTTAAATACAGGATCTGAGGATACTTATTAGATCCAGAAATGATGCATCCTAGAAATTTCTGCAGAGATTACATTTGCTGCAGCACAAGTGATAAAGCTATTATCAACAGCCAACTTTCCTTCCAACTTTTCATTTCTGAGTAATTTCTGCAATGAAGAGAGAAGTGTAATAGACATGAAGGAATGTGGCAATCCATTTGTTTTATTTCTATGAAATTATTGCTGATTGCAGGTTTGGAGGATGTGTGGGTGAAGTTTGCTGATTTATTTCAGTTTGGTCAAGGAATGCTTTTTTAGAACACCTTTAACCTTTTTCTTCCAAACAGTTAATTTGGGTCACTACTTTTGCACTGAAGCTTTGATTGTTAGAGGAAATACTTGAGCATACTTTTGCTCTGCTGTAAGACAGGCAATATGTTGTGGGCCACATGCCAACAGATTTTAACCACAAACTGAGGGAAAGGAGACAGATTAGAATGTGGTGGTCTTATAATCAGAGTTTCTTGGTATTCTTTTCTTGCTAAGAACAAGCATTCACCACTAAAGTGGCTCTATGATATACAGATGGTGTATCCATAGTAATAGAGCAAACTATACCCTCTCAGCTACATTCCCCTGTTCTCTGATAAGTGCTCTATAATAATTTTATCATAAAAGAAATACTTTAAAATGTCCAGCCAAATAATAGACTTTTAGTTTCTCTATGAGTTCTGAGTTTAATTCTTCAGCGCTCCCCATGTAAAAATCTGCTCAACAAAGGGAAGTATTAAACAAACACTTGGAGGTATATGAGGATGGGGGGAAGCCTAGCTTCTATTCGAGCTCTTACAGACACTATTTCCTTTTAAAAGCTGGTCGTCAAGAAACAAACAGAAACAAGATTTATTGGTCACACCATCTATCTGCCTGCCAGTGCAGGTTTGTCTCTGGTAGCAAACTTTCTAGTTGCTTGGGCAATCTAGCTTTAACCACCTAAGACAAATAGATCTTCCACCAGCTCCCTAGGGACACTATTCAACAGCTCAGTAAATCTCCGTGATATTTTCCTGATACTCCTGTAAAAGTTATCCCTGTCTTAAAGTCTTCCCTTTCCAGGAGGCAAACAGAGGCTGCATGCTCTTCGGCTGTGCATTCTTTTTTCAAACAACATCCCTTCCTCCTTAATGGCTGCTGTTCACAGAGCAGGAGCAGTTGATGTGGCAGCTCACCCTGGATGAGCGTCCAGGCTCGCCTGGGTCCCCGTGCACGTAAACGCCTTGCTCTGGTCAAGCAGCACGTTAACACATGGAAGTCCCAGGAGACTGAGAAGGAAAGATCGCTGCACCCCTCACCACTGGGAACCCAGAGTTTTTAAAGTACCTAGGAGACTCACCAGAAACGGAGAGCTTTGTGCTACAGCAGCTGCAAGGGGACATTTCTCTCTCATTTTGTGACACTGATGCAAACATATTGCAAAACTTGACCATTTCCATATTACAGATTTATCTGAAACATGAATATATGAGCGAAAATATCGCCTGTTTCAGACTGCTGCAGTCAAGAGGGCAAAATGAATTATTTTTAGGAAATACAAAAAACAGCAGACAGATCATGAGCCGATACAGCTTCAGGCACAGGGCGTGTTAGTAATCCCTCACTTCCATTTTATTCACTAACAGCTAAAATCTCTTAAAAGGATGCTGCTTTTTTCCCTGTTTTTTTTTTTTTCCTCCGCTTTTTAAAAAAATATATTTACATTGGATTTATAGTGACAATTTACTAGTTTTTAATTGCTTAGAGCATCTTAAATGAATGCACAGGAGCAGCAGCACACTCAAGACTTTAAATATTGCTGTGCAAGTGCTGAATGGGCCAGACGCTTATTGAGAAGGATTTCTACTAAGCTCCTGCTCTTTTCTAGTGATGCCACTGAAGTGAGGAACTCTAAGCATGAAAAAAAACACCCTATCTCAAGCTAACAGATATGGCAACTAATCAGATTACAGTCTCCTCAAGAGGTACTGCCATCACTGCTGCAGTCAGGCTTGCCTTCAGCATATGAAATATGAAGCATATGAACACAGTGGATCTTACACTCAGAGGGCTCCATGCAAAGCAGCTTTCCCCATGATAGATCCACTGTTCCACATTTAGCTTTCACCATGCTGCCCTCACTCACCTCTCTGGAAAGCACAGGAGTGGAGGTATGATGGAAAGCCATTTTATCAAGAATCATAGTAGTAGTGCTGGTCATCTTTTAAAATGATTGAGGATAAATCTGAATAGCTACAGACTAGGAACCCTAATTATACAAGCTAATCAAGAGGAACTATACCAGCTATTACCACTTAGTAAAGAGATCTCACGGTCACTCTTTTTTCAAGACCAGGTCACATCAATTCATTGCTCAGTAAGAATTAAAGAAAATAGATTGGTAGGAATCATCAGGAACAGAACGGAGACAAATGAGGAAGTATCATCATCACTCAGAGAGCACTACACGTGCGGCCTAAAGGGACAGTGCCAAGACCATGCCATCCATCTGCTGACTGGTGAGCAGATTATGGTAGAAACATGTATGAATTTATTCTTATAAAGATATCAGATTATAAAGGAAAGAGAAATTTGTCTGTATTGATGGAGATTACTCTGTAGGCAAAATTATACTTTTGATTGTTCTGTACCTTGTCCTTCTAGACACAATCTCGTAACTTATTGGGACAATGACTCCCAGTAAAGTATTCCATAGTATTGTTTTTACCTGAAATGAGTGCTACTACAAAAATGTGTAGGTTTGTTGAGGCATTTACAGCAAGAGGTGATTATGAAAAAAGCAATTTAGTAATAAAAAGGTAGTAGATTCATTTTGCTATAGTAAATTTGATCTTCATTTCAGTGCAAAAGGGAAGAACGTTTGCACTGATGGTTCTTGTGTGACCACCTTTCCTGAAGGGCAGTAGAGGCCCTTGGGAGCATCAGTGGGAACAGGCTTTTCTTCAATCAACAAAGTTTTGTATCTCCTGCCCCCAAAGCAAAGATATAAATATAATTTCACCTCCTTGCTCTTTCTGTCACATCCACAGATTTTTTTTTTTTCCCTTGGACAAAGTTCTCGCTATTTCTGTGGACAAATGGTGCTTTTCAAACCTCCTCAGAACATCATCTAAGTGAGTGTATTTTGCTATCAGTGTTTAGCATATTGATTAACTTGTTTTTAGATAAAAGCTGTGAAGGAAAAGGTGCTTCTCTCCTCTGTTCCTCAGCAGGGAACTCAGCAGTTTCTCATCACCTCCAGACTACAAGCTGAATAGAGGTGTGGGGCCAAGTTGTCTCCAAATACCAACAGCTGTGCTTGGCGTAGCCAGCAGCCCAAGCACATGTCATCTCAGCACTGTTCTTCACTGATGTTATTTACTGTTAGTGGGATAAACACCAGAAAGAAAAATTCTTATGGGAAAAGTTCTGCACAACACACTAAGAGTATTATCTTTTCCATTAGTTCTTAATTCTTCAGTCCTCCTGTAGGAGTTACAACTAATAACATTCCACTCATAGACCATTTACCAAAAACAAACAAACAAACAAAAATAGCAGATAAGTAGTACAGATTCTCATTCTCTACTACCTCTGTAGGATTTAAAGAGAAATTTTTATTATAAATAAATAAAATTTACTCCTCCACTTAGAAGCTTCTGAAGAGTCTCTAAAGGCTCTTCAGAAAGGAATGGGAGATTCAAGATTTTATTCAGGGAAAATAGTTTTTGATTTTATTTAGCATTTTGGCAATAGATATATTCTTGTTTTCCAGTCTTTACTACAATTACACTTCTGGTGAACCCCTCCTCAAGCATTTCTGAAGGATTAGGTAAACTGAAAGCCTTATGAGCAGGGACTCCTAGCGTTTCACATTCTGCATTATCATCAAAGACTTCAAGCATTTAGAAATTATTACTCAAGCATAACTTAAAACCTGCAATTTTTTATTTCTCTGTGCAAAACTTCGCTGCTAGTCATGTGAATCTTGGAAACAGTTTCTCAGTGTCATTTATTAGAGGTGCATTATTTGAAGCCAAAGAGCACATGGGTGTTCATACAACCTCTACTGTATTTCAAGATTGCTAGGGAACACTCTCCTTAAGGACAGAAAGGCACAGAACCCACCTAAGAGATGCCTGCAGTCTATGGTAGTGTGCCAAGACCAGCTTTCATCAACCTGGTTGGAGTGAAAGCAGTGAAACAATGAGAGGACCGACTGTCAGCTTGCTACTAGGTGCAGGCCCAGATCATTATGTGGGCTTATTCAGGCCTGGCAGAAGTTTTGCTGGAACTTCAGTTCATGCTATGGCAGATTGCATCTTGCTGGGGAAGGCAGCAGTGGCAGGACATACCAAAGAATGAATTACAGGAGCTGCTACAGATCACGGTGCTGTGAAAGCTCTCCTGCCGGCAGGGACATTCCTTGCAGCTTTAGTGCAAGGGACACAGCGTTCAGTCCCAGCTCTTCAGCCCTTCCCTGACACACAGACACGGCAGTGCACACTCTAATTGGATTATAAGCAGCAAAGCAACAAAGCAAACACAAGTTGGCTCCCCCAATTCAAAGCCTGGTGTTTGTTTCGTAAGAGGATGTAAAACCAGAAGCTCAATGTGTTCTCTTCAAAAGCCAGCCCACAGCTGAGCAGTGCTTTCTGTCAAACTCAGGTGCCATGGGAACGAGGCCATGAAGCATGGGATACACATCCATATGGTCAAACACTTTCATTTCTCCTCATGAAAGAGGCAATCTTTTCCCTTATGTCATTGGAATAATGAAGAATAGTTGTAATCTCTGAGCTGACAACTTTTCTTCAGTTTCATGCTGGTTTTAAGTTAACATCTTGCAAGAAATGCAGGCATAGTTATGTCCTCAGCAGGCACATGAAAGAATATCACCAAAGAACCAGAGGTTCACTAGCTAAACACATGGTTCAGAAGCTGACCATTTGCTTGCAAGCTTATGTAACATTTGTTTAAATTCCCATGCTACTGAGATGATTAACAAATAGTTTATTTGCCTTGTTTTTTCCATGTCCTAAAAGCTCAGGCAATAAATAATCCTTCACAAAAGGTTAAAAAACAAAAAGGTTAAAAAACACACACACAAAAGAAAAACAAACAAAAAAGCAAACTCATAGAAGTCTGTTGAAGCCAGTATGCAGAGATGTTAATTTGAGAAGTGGGACATGCTTAAAAGTGTAGTTGCTTAAAAGGTATTATGCCCAGGAAGAGCCGCTTTGGAAACCAGCCCACATCATTTTTCTTTGGCTTTTGATATCTACTTTCATACTGAAAATTCAGAAAATGGACCCCATACCCACAATCCAAAGTGATGTCAAGCCACATATAAACAAACACACAACATGTCATCATGCGACACAGCAAAAGAAGTTAAAAACCAAAGATACTGGATCTTTTGCTAGCAGCCCAATACTTGCTTAACCCAAGTAACCGCTTTGAAATGCATGTGCTATTATGTCCCTTTACTACTTCCTAGTCGCACAACCTTAAATACTTCTAGAGCGCAAAGATGAAGAACAAGAGGCTTATGGAGATTTTTTTCTCATTTGTGCATTAAATTCCCAGCACCTACTATAACAGAAGTTATTACTATTGCACTCCTTATATAGAAAGGACCTCACGTAAACTGCAGAGGGCATGTGCAATCCAGCCTATCAGAGTGAAAACAGCAGTGCCTACCTATTTGACTTTTGGTTGTAAACTTGCACCTGGTTGAATTCAACCCACATATGCACTACATACTTTTTAGGAAACTTCTATGTTTCTTTTGAATTCTCTGTAAGACTCAACTCAAATTCTATCTGTGCACAGAAATTCTCAAGCTCTTAACGAGAGACTGGTTGCAGGATCTTTGTACCATGAGTAGGTTTTAAGTGCATCAGTATTTGTAGAAGCAGATGCTGATGGAGGATGTGCTGTTCGGCTAAATCACAACAACCTTTAATCAAAAATACCATGAGTAAAAGGCTTGCAAATCAATTGTTATTTTCCTTTGCAATTTAAAAGACTTGTAACTGGAATGTATGGATTATCTTCAGGCATGAAGATGTTTGATGCCTCTTCAAGTTTTCAACCATGACCAGTGAAACAGAGTTGGAATCTTAGGACAAGCTCATTATACATCTCTGAAAAGTTGGCTTTATGGTTTTAAAACACTTGTAAAAACACAAGTTTATGAACTGGTCAAAAAAAATGTAAAAAGTATTTCAAAAGTATTTTTGCATTTACTTATAATCATTTATTAAAATG
The DNA here is from genome assembly GCA_013398735.1 of Nothocercus julius. NCBI lineage: Eukaryota > Metazoa > Chordata > Aves > Tinamiformes > Tinamidae > Nothocercus > Nothocercus julius. The sequence goes on from VZSV01000070.1 coordinate 2,447,972, forward strand.
GTTTCAAATATTTTTCATACTAGAGCTTATTATACTCTTATTTCTCTCTCCCATATCTTTAAAAAAAAAGAAAAAAAAAGAGAAGAGAAAAGGTGTGGAGGACAGAATGGAGGAGGAGGTGGCAGATGCTTTCATCTGTTAATTTTGACTTTACAGAAGAGAAGATCCCATGTGCAATACAATAAAAAAGGGGGGGGTTGTCAGAGGAAGAGGGAAAGAGACATGTAAACATACGCTTGTTCCAACAGCTATAGTTTATACATATAGTTATTTGAAGACGGAAAATTTCTACTCAAAATACTTGTACTTTTTTAAACTTTAGAGCCTTAGGTAGGATAGCTAGATAAATATCCCAAATGATTAATTCATTTATCTCTCTATAGATTGAACTGTCATACTTACTAGTTAAAAAACAGAGTTCTAGGGCTTGGCTAACATCACATCCAGCTCACCAGGGATCTCCAGTCCACGTGGGCAGGTACCTCTTTGTACCTGGCTCGGTGGGGCAGCTGCCAGAAGAGACTCACTCCAGACTCAAATATCTGATCTTTTCTGCCACCCTTTCCTTATGCATTTTACTTTCCAAACATATACAAGATTTAGCTGTAACTCTTGCTATCTTGAGTACAAACATACAACTTTAATATTTCTTCAGAAATTATTAGTCCCAGCAAAGTAATGTATACTGAGGTCTAACTTCCTGTTAGGACTAGAAAGTAAATAAAGCATTTTTACCATTGTGCACTATATCATGAGATATGTGACCTGAGCACTGCTGTGTTATTACAAAGGGAAATTATATGCTGAATAATATTTAGGCATAGCAAATCCTTCCATAGAAGAGCTCCTCCTAAGACTTGAAGCATTTGAATTGTCCCAGGAGCCCTACTCTATCTGCCATGAGTTTTTTGTTTAGGACCAACTCTGCAAAACATTTTATCAAGTGCCGCAAGAAAAAAAACTTTAAGCATATTTTTCTATTCGTAATTTCAGCCTGATTCTTCAAATCTTCCTTGGATAAATATAAAGCAGATTCAGGAAACTCGTATCTTCAGCAGAGATAGTTGTGAACAAAGGATTCAGTCAATATTAAAGGTACCTGATTTAATACTAGAGATCACATGTACTACATATTTAAATATTTCCTCTACATTTCCTTCAAGGAAAAAAAAAGAAAAAGGGGGATGGGAGGGAGACATGAAGGACAGAGGTTTCTCTTTCACCAGGTTGATAGATTATCAGAGGACAGTTCTGGCTGTTGGGAAGACACTGCAGAACCCAGCTCATGCATTACTGTCTGAGCCATTTGTTTTGTTAACTATGTGTGAAAGTTGCAAAGTGATAATCTCACTGAGGTACATAGACTCGCAGCCTTCTTGAATAAACTTTGTACATCCCCACCTTGAACTTCTAAAGCACCAGTTCAAAAGAAAAAGTCAAGTTCATTTTCATAAGCTGAAACAGGCAGTAATTAATAATCCTCAGTTAAGCAGAAAGAGGGTTGTTCCCAACTTCTCCATTTACTTGTCAATATACCGAAGCAACTAAGTCACTTAACTCGTGTTTGAACATTAATGTTAAATATGAAATGCCACAAAAAAAAAATTATGTGTTTAAATGGCACACAGAGCAAAATGCATTCCACTATCCCCTTTAATATCTTCGCAAATACTACTCAAAAAAAGAAGGAAATTCTATGTACCAAAGTAGCTAAGTATCATGGAGCTATTACAGTGGAAAATTTGAAAGATAAAATCAGTATTCTTTTGAGTCTTTCACAGATATGGTCATTTTATGCAGTACTGGAGCTCATTTACTAAATCAGACAGCAGAGATTTCTGCTCGTAACTAACTGTTGAAAAAGCAACAGCATTACATTGTTGCACCTTCAAATTTGAGCCCAAAGGAAACAGGGCTCATATCAAGTCTTTCATCTTCCTAACAGTAGACCTCTGGGAACTAGGATAATTTATACATTCTTTGTTTTGTGAGTAACCCAGGTTTCTCTGAAAAGTTTGCCCAAGAGTAAACACACAATATTCCCAAAGTACTTTTTTTGAGGTCTTCTGAGATCTTATGACCCTGGCATCAGAAGGTATGAGCAAAGGGTCACATTTCTTCCATTCAATGTATATATTTTGCAAGCGCCAATAGTAATGTTTTACCTCCAGTGGGCAAGGCAGCCCTTGCAGAATGCCGCAATACCGGTTATCAGATGAAATGACAGAGTTGGGAAGGACAGAAGAGATTTCAAGCACGTGTGCCATTCTTCAGAATCTGTGCACTCAAAAGACTCCTGCCTCGACTCTGTTATTTGGTATAATATGGATGTGACTTGCCTCAGCAGTATTTTACAGCTGAGTGCCAGTGGAACTAAATATTCTTTTTATCTACAGAAATGATGACTCAGAAACTTGCAGTCTAGTGCATCTAAGACAATTCTTTGTAAATTTTCTAAAGTAAATTTTAACTTCTCCATAAAGATTGTGTTATTTAGGTTCCTTATCTCTCAGAAGTGCTGCAGCTCCAATAGTTGACTAGGTTTTCACTTGATAAATCCTTGTTTCATTTCTCTATTTTTTTTCATGTATCCTAAGTGGTTTTTGTGTTCTAAATAGCCTGTTTTTGTGTCTTCTTAGCATGAATGACATTCATCAAAGAGCCCTTCGAGGAGCAGAATCCGAAAACCATAGTATTTCTTGCTGCTCTCTGGAAGGGAAAACCCTGTAGAAACACAGTAAGATCACTGCCCTAGCATATCTGCTGCCACCACAGCTCCAGCAATTGCTTCCCAATCTGGCTCAGTCAGAATGACTAGGTTAGCTTAAACATTCTAAAAATACCTATATATGTATATATTTCTCAGCTAGCTTACCCAAGCATTTATCCTGCACATCTGCAGGGAGCAGACAGGGAAGCAGTAAGCTGCTTGCCCTGCAAAGCTGCAATCAGACCAGAACATGCAACTTGATACCTTGGCACTCTGTCCCTAGGCAATGCTGAGCACTATTCCCTTTCTCCATAGGAAGAATGCCATGGATAACGTCACATGAAAAAGTCATGAGACATGGATAATGCCACATGAAAACTGCAGAAGTTGCTTGACAGTATTGCGTTAATCTGACAGAGCTGGGCATAGCAATTCAATTGTGGAACAACCACAAGAATAAATAAAAGCACAATGAGCGCATGCAGTGTATATAATGAAGAAAGTGGATATGACAAATGAGCCAAGAGAAGGTCAAATTGTAATAGGTACCGAAAGAGATTGGAGCGATTGCAGTGGGGATTCTCAGGAGGATGGAACTGGCATGAAACCAAACAGTAGCTGCCAATCCCCTGGGAGAAGGGGTGCCTGCCAGGCTGCCAAGCTGGTGTATCCACAGGGAGAGAAACAACAGCTCTTCTAAGCAGAGTGTTTGCTCAATGCCATCAGTGTCTGAACCCCTGCACTACGGGAAAAGAGCAGAGACAAAAATAGTACTTGTAGGAAAGTTCAGTCCCATGTTTAAAGAAATGTAGGAGCAAAGAAACTGCAAAACATGAATAGGTAAGAAAAAAGAGCTGAGGAATAATTTAGGGAATGGTTCTAAATACTTGTCAGTGCAACAGCTCAAGGAGCACCAAAGAGCCTGCACCACTGGTACTGCAGGAAGGATGTCAGCCGGCAAGGTGAAGAGCAAAGTCAGCAGCTGATCTAGAAAGGAGCAGTGCTGTCATTGTGCCAAGATACTTGTTTCTGCAGTTATAACAAGAAGTTCGAAGTAATCCTTGCTTAAATCTCTCTGCATAACCAACACAGGGCAGTAAAACCTTAAAGCCTCCCAGACCGCCTGCTGGGCACCCGTTTTATCAGGGACCTGCTAGGAGATCACGAAGCGGGGTCACACAGCCAGAGTGTTTATGGGAACAACCCAGCCAGCACAAGCCAGAGCAGCCCAGAGCACAAGCGGAAGGAACAAGCACTCCTAGCGTAAGGCTCCCTACCACCCACCAGCCCCGCTGACTGCAGAGCGCACAGAGGAGACTGCCCTCAGCCATTTTCTACTGTTCTCATGGGTCATCTGCCTTGAAAAGGAACAAATACTCCCCCCTCTTTTAAATTAAGAACAAAATTCAGCAGTACACAGTCAAGTTAGGAACAATTTCTGGCTCATTGCAAGACTCCATCCATACCAGCCCTCTGCAGGGTACCACGTTACACAATCCTCTCCACCAACAAAAACAAAAAAATAACCTGGCAGCACTACCTCCTCTGCACAGACCCAAAGGCAGCAGCACCGCTACCCAACAGCTTCAGACAGCTGATCAACCACCTTGTGCAGGGTGTCAACTACACCACACTGTGCCTGCTCATAGCGGTGCCGCCGCCAGAAGCCGGCATGAGCGAAGGCTGCTGCCACCGCGCACGCAGCGCCGCATGCTCATGCTGACGCCAGCGCCACACGCGTCGCCTGTCACAAACTCCACTATCAGCGTGCAAAAATCCACAGTAAAGAAGTAAAATACACAAGTCCAGCCACATAAGGGCACGTCCAGGCTGGTTGTGAGGTGGAAGCGTGAAATGACTTAAAATTGTTTCTTGTTACATCACCTGCTTGGGGGAACTGAGGCTTTAGGAAGAGCAGGGAAGGTGATTGTAGGCAGACTTCACTGCCTACAGCTGCCTTTGCTATGGGCACATTTGCCCCTGGCAGAGCCACTTTAAGATATAAGAGTCAGCCTACAGCAGAGGGTCTCCCTTTAAAAATCCTTCTACTTGTCCTATTTCCTTTTCTTCACATCCTTGCACAACTTTTAGGTACATTTCACCATTACATCTATTAGTGGTTCCAAGGAATTCAAAGTGATTTCTCTGTTTGACACAGATGTGATAACGCATACTTTCCTTATAGCCTCTCCTTTCCGTGCGCCTGCTGCAAATTGTTTTTCATTGTTCATAAATCCACAGATTGTTTACACTGGAACACAGGAAAAGCTGAAGGAGAACTCTGGTGTGTAAGCCATGGTGGCTTTTTTTGGCTTTTGCTGTGAAGTGATAAATGATTCTCGGTCCCCCATGGGTTAGAGGGCACCAAACTTCAAATAACTACAACATCCGATAACAAAGTTTTTCTCCATCATTTGCAATCAAAACACCAAGAACACAGCCCTCTGGACCTCTCATCCTTCATGTTCAATTGTAAATCCTGATTAAATAGCTTGCAGGTGTCAGGATTAGAGTATATTCATTGGGAGCCTAAACATAGCACCAGCTGGGTTCCTCATTTGCCAGTTGTAGTTGCTTCTTTGTTTTGAAACTGTTGACAGTACAACTAAAAATATTCCTTTGGGTAGAGACAGAGTTAAATAACAAGCACGATGAGTAAGAGAACAGCTGTAGATATTTTTCTGTGTTTAAAATACCTGCCTTGTTGATTTATAGTAAGTCCTCCATATAATGTACATTCTGTGTAATCCAAAACATTTAACCTTTGGAGCTGGGGCTGTGATAAAGCTATCAAACACAGGAAAGGGTCTTGACAAGCCCTGTATTACCAACCTTTTTCTCAACGAAATGTGAAATATAGTTTCATCTCACTTTTAGTATACGACAAGCAGTGTTATGCCTTATCAGTTGCTACCAACTAAACTATGTGCCAGACCTCTACATAACCAGCTGACGGAGATGGACAAGAAAGGATGTAATTTTGGCAAGTTCTTCACATCTTACTCTGGCAAAAGTCCTAGTGGCTTGGACATGGCTTCCTTGCAGGGATGAGGATTTTGATTCTTCTTTTAAAAACAGAACCATAGCAAGTAACTGCTCAAAAATGAGAGAGACTGTTTTCACAATCTGCCTTTTGCACAAAAGTGAGAGGTATCTGCCAGTGCTCAAGATCATCAGTTTAAACTCAAATCTCATTATTATAGTTTTGTCAGCAACACAGCATACCACAGTCATGCAAGGGTACTCTTCTCTCAAGATGTAATACTAAGATCACAACCTATTTTTATCATTGAAGAATTTCTATTGATTTTTGCTATTTTGTCCAAACCCATATTCTCTTTGGGTTCTGAGCTGGAATTGAATTCTGACTATTTCAAATTCCCTGAAGTTTCCAAATAGTTATTCTTTTTTACTTCTTGCCCTAAACTCAAGAGTTTAGGGCACATTACTATGTGATAATCCCAAAGGCCACTTCCTTTCAATGGAAGTGAATCAAGTTATATGGAATAGAAGTAGAGAGAGACATGCATTCACAAAATGCATCATTCACAAAATGCTTCTTTTGCTATAAAAGGGTTTTTTTTTTTTTTTTTTTTTTTTTTTAATATATATCCTGTACTGGAGGAAAAAAAAAAAAAAAAAAAAAGAGAGAGAGAGTTTCAGATAGTCAGCCCACAATATACTTATATGAAATATTGACTACATTACACACCCACATTTATGGTCGTGGGGTAAGATTGTGAGCAGACATGGGCCAAATGGTCCCAAAGTGAATCGCACAGTAGTGAGGTACGCACCTCTCCTGACTAATTGAACTCACTTTTCCCAACATCAGTTCTCTGGGGAAATTCAGAGCACACTGTAGGGTCTCTCTTAATCCCAACATTTTAACAAAGCTGCTGGAGCTTTAAAGGTAAGTTCTTCCCAGTAAATAATATGAGAAAATATCAGGACTTAAGAGGATGCCATAGGGTTAATGCCAGGTTTTATAAGACTTCAAAATGGATTTTACCCAGTTCACATGTCAGGAGGCACAGCACGGAATCAATTTACAGCAAGAGCCAAAGATCACAAATTTTAGGGGAGCCTGGGGACTGATTCCCCCAATCGGTGCCGTGGGGTGCACAGATGAAAGAGCAAACTTGTTTTTTTTCTTTAATGGTGACAGTGTATTCTGAAATTACGCACAGCAGGCAAGAGAAACCTGCATAGATTTCAAAAGATACTGCAGGTTTGTGTGCTAAGCACACATTTAAGGTCCTAGTTAATGTGCTAGCCTTTCACCTCTGGAGGCCTAAGCTCAGATTTATCTAAGGTAAAAGCAAAGGAGAATTTGGGAGCTCTATCTTCTTAACCCTTATCAGCCATTAGTCCACATCACAGAAGCAAAAAACAGCTATCAAACTTTGGATCAAACTCTGCTTTTAATATTCTGAAATAAATCTGCATTAATTCATCTGAATACTAATATAGTTCTGGGATTCCGCTGATATAAACAGAAATTGTTTTTTCACACAGAAAATCCAGTTTACATAACTGGAAACCTAGAAGCATACCAGTATTCAAATGAATCAGGCAAAGAAAGTGAATTAAAGAGATGAGAGAAAAGGCAGGCACCTACTCAGAGTGGAAAGCAGAATTTGTGCAGGTCTCAAATATTTGCTCAGAACTCGTCTGGAAGATGCAATGTCCTGTGACTATTTCAACCCACTCGGAAACAAAGTTCCTCTTTATCACAAAAGAGCTTTGAGTACATTTTGTTAATGGGGAACCTATGAAGCCTTCAGCAGGTTGAGAGATTATCATTCTAATCATTTTTATAACCACCAAGCCAAGAAACTCACCACCAAAGTCCCCTGTCCTCATACTCTCTCATTCAAGGTTCATTCAGTAATGACATGTATGCAGCAGCCTGGCATATACAGCCAGTGCAACGCCATGCACTAAGAATTCTGACCCAGATATACATGCTTGAAGTTTGGCAGTTGTTTTTGTTGCATGTATTGAACAGTATGTTGCCATCATTTCAAGTGACAAACTAGTTTCAGAAACAGGTTTAACATGACAACATGAATAGTGATGAAAAGGGCGACTTCTAAGACATACATCCTATCCTTCTCACACACCTCATCACGCACACAGAAAAATAAGTCAAAGCAAAATAATTAGATATCAGAATGGAGCCATTTGTGCCCAATAAATTATACTAACAGGAAAGATAGGTCAAACAATCTCATGCAAAGAGGAAAAGAAGAAAATCAGACCACATGCAAAATATGACATATTACAATCTGGTGCAGAAGACAAGCTTCTAATACACAGAAACATATGGAAGCAAGTACAATAGACTGCAAGACTGAACACAAAATGATAAGCTATCCCTTTGCACTGGGGGAGGTAATCACAAAATACTTATTCTACTAAAAGTATTTCTTCTGGCTCATTATCCTTGTTTTAGAACATTGTAAAAAAAGAAAGATATGTATGCATGTGTGTATATTTTTGGGTATAAAGTCTTTCTTCAATGTTGTTGTATATCTACATAGGAAAAAACATTTCCCCAAATGACAGCCTCTTCATTCTGCTCTAGTTCAATAACTGAAGAAAACATGTGAAAAATAAGAGTATATTTTATTTAACTAGTGTTTAAACTGTTTTCTTGTTGCCATGAGTTGTGTATTACATATTCTTTCCAAGAAAGACAAACAACCTGACCTGCTCGGTGAGCTGCAGGCATACAGGGCGCATGCATGTGTAAACACAAAGAAAACCCACGTTTTACATAAGCAGTTGATTAAACAAATCATTTGCTGATTTAAGTTTAGATTTCATCCTTACAGTATTGTAAAATCCCTGAAAATCATTTCAGACAGCGTAAGTATGATGGATAGCTCAGTGTCCACAGGGTTGTCTGGATTTTATTTGTCAGAAATGACTTGGAATAAACCTTGATCTTGGAGGCTAGAACAATGGTGCTGCAAGAGAAATTACGGAACACCCTTCAACTCAAGCCATTCCTATTTTAAAGGAGACTTGCTTAGTTTCTAACATTTAGTTTCTAACGAACAGCTATTTTGATTCCAGCCCATCCCAAGCAAATCATTTATCTAAATGTTTGTGTGGGCTTTTTGGATTGCTAATCAACATGTTGCTCCTGTTCTACTGTTCACTCAGAAAATGCATCAATTTTTTATCGCAGGTGATATCCAACATCTCCTGTAACAACATCTTAGCTCTATTACGGATGCTAAGTTTAAGACACCCAGCAGTACTCATCTGGCACTCCTAGCCTCACAATTTGCACCTCATTTTTTCACTCTCACTGTTAAATCCAAGCACAAGAGACTTGTTTGCTGCACTTGGAATATGCTAGCAGAAAATGGCATCACAGGATGCAGTGTCAAGAAACAAAAGTGGCCCAAGAAGCAATATCGGCTATAACTGTTGCACTGGCCCTGATTTGGCCAGATAAAGCAAGAAAAGAGGGAATCAACAGCTTACGGCAAATAGCATTCAAAGGTCAAACTGAATTTCAATAGAAATCTAGAAAGTTAATCGAAATTCCATTTGTACATTTTAGAAAATATCTAGCGTGAGCCAAAACTATAGCTTAATACTAACAAAACCACTGCTTTACATAAAAATGATGACTTTTCAGCAGATACACTCACTGAGCACATGAATTAAACTTTCAAAATAAAATATATTTGAGATCAAGCCATACCCACTGAAACGAACACAGCTATGCTGGCAACATATGCCCATTTCTACAGCTTTTTGCCTTATATGAGCAAATTCTTCCTAAACAATAGAGACAATTATTTTCAGAATAATTATGATCTGAATTAGGTGCTACAATGTTTTACAAATTCTGATTCTGTCTTCCAAAGTCATTCCTGGAATAGAAAGGGGCTTCTGAAAATTCTTTGTAGTCACAAATAATAACCATGCCATACAACTGTCAGTATTTAAATCAACAAGAACTAATTAAGATACAATGCTTCACAGGCCTTAATGCCTGATCTACCATTAAGCATTTTCATCAAATATGATGGCTAACTTTACTCTATGTAATACAAAGCTCTTTCACGCAGCATAATTTAAAATGACCGCATTTTTCAGCCAATGAAATGACATGTTGTCAATGAAACTTAAGCAACCTCAGGAGTACCATAGAGGTTTGGCTAAATAATGATCAGATGAAAAATTCATTGGTTAAGTCTTACCAAGGATGTCCACACATTAGAGTTAAGTCTGCACTAGAACCCTGCATAAACATATACTTTTTTTTTTTTTTTTTCCTCCTCCCTCTTTTTTTTTCAAGTGAATGTTTTTCATTTGGAGATTATATCACGAACAGATGTAGGATAATGTTAATAGCCCCTTCTGGAAACATTAATCACAAGGTTTTACTTATTATTTGGTGTAAGCATTTAAAAGTTAAAGCATTTCCAGAACTGTCACCATTGAAATATTCCTTTTGCTTAAAGCTAAATTACAAAATAGTAATTTATTTTACAGTTCCAGCATTTTTAACATGTATATAAGAAGGAAAACGGCAGACAGTGTCCTGTTCTCATGGTAACAGTGTAGACTGACAACTATAAGCCTGTTTCTACTTTAGGACGGGGACAGAAAACCAAATTGCTTCAATCTTTGAGCAAATTTTAATTATCCACAAAAAAAAGATTTGGTGGCCAGCATGATGCAAACATGATGCTTTCAGAGTAACTGCCCATTCCAGCTCATCGAACAAATATTAAGCAGAATCAAAAGAAGTGAAGGCCTATGCCTTTCTACCAGTGAGACTTCAACTGCTCTTCCGCATATATTGCCTTACGCAGAGCATAGTACAGATGATCTGGTCTGCTACTACTTCAAAATACTTGCTAATGTATGTGCAGAAATGTGCCACTAACCATATTCAAAAGACTAAGAAAGTAAAACAAGTAAGTCCATATCTTTCCATTTGCAGGTAGTGACCTTGTGGTTCACTACCCTGGAACTCAGGAACTCCACGGTATTTTTCCAGTTCAAGATTTGCTATGTGTCACCCTGAGTATATTAAGCAAAGTACTTACAAGCACATTTAGATCTAGGCTATTGGAGAAAATACGTTAGCCTGTCCTTAAAGTGGCAATAAATATAATCTAACATGGCAGCACACTCTTAACAACTCAAAAAATTGGCCTTAATCTACCTCCCTTAATCTACCTCCGCTAACTGGTCCTGCTGGATCGTGTCACGTCACCTCTGTAGAACAAAAGCAGTACGCAAAGTAAAAATGGAACTGCCTTTTTTTTGCTATGTATAGTTAAAAAAAAAGGGGGGGGGGGGCGGGGAAGGAAGAAAGGCCCTATCTTCCAGCCTTACAGAAAAAATGGCTTAAGCCTGTTCCTTGGCAAAATGATTCTCTATTTAGTTTCCACAGTATAATTTTCAAAATGTACATGTGAAAAGGCAAGCACGTGCACTACAGATTATTTTGACACATGGTATCCATCATTTGGATTTACTAATTTTCCAAAATAAACTGTTTTGTCAGTTTCCCCGCGCATGTGATTTTTTGTGTAAAGGCAATGTGTAATGTTACAAGACACATTCAAGTGCTGACCTTCACAAAACCAAAATTGTTAGTAAAGCTGAGATGGTGGGAAGTGCTCCGTTCTCATTCTGGGCACAAGACAAAAACACCCTCATGTGAAAAAAGAAACTGGCTGTCACTAGTATGTGGCCTAATTCTACTACCTTACACGAGTGATGTGACTATGAAGTCAGTGTTAATGGAACCCAGGCTCTGCACAATCAGATCCTTTCTGAAAAACTTGCCTACATGTGACATGTGCAAACCAGGCCTAGACAAATAGTAGTAACTGCAGTTTGTTTCCAAATCTAATTCCAGAGGCTGTGTTCCCTTAGTTTGGCACAGGTATGTTCAAAACTCATGCACAGGGTCAAGTTTTACATATACTTTCTCATTGTTGGAACCAGAGCTTAAGCCTACTTTATGCAGAATACCCTACTACTTCCTTTCACAAGGTATTTGCATATGTTTGGTTTACTGAATACCAAACCTGATCAGCTTTATTTATGCTTTTTTTAATAGTCTTAGCATATTTTCAGGTAGGTTGGATACGAATGTATTTACAGTTCAAAATTCCACCTAGTGGCCATGGGACCTGTTGATATGTTGACCATCATAAAGAAGAGTTACCAACGTGAACAAATCAAAGCTGCCACCAGTCCAGAGAAGAGTGTAGCTACAGTTCTGCCCTTCACTTGAATCTTCCTTCTGAAAAGTGCTTAAACTTTCACATACTTTTTCAAGAATACGATCAATAAATATGCATTTTACTTCTACCAAATCATGTCTCACCTGTATTTTACCCAGCAGTGTTTTCAGTGCTCATGTACACAATTTCCAAAAGACCTCTATTTGATAGAGCTGACAACATGCTAGGGCTGCAAAATCTACCTATTAAATAGACTGAATATTTAATTCTCTTCAATATAGGGTGTTTTCATACATGGAAGAAGTTTGCATAATCACACAGTCTACTCTTCTTCCATCTCAATAGCCATAATCTCAAAACCTGTTTTTACTATGGCAATATTTACTATTTCCCTTAAAGTAATTAAGCTTTGTTCTTTCTTCTTCCACCAAAGGCAGGGAGAAGCTTAAAAGAAGCAGCTGCAGCCATAGTCACCGTGTCCAAAGCACCAGAGAAAAATAACCTGTTTTTGTCAGGACTCTGCTCCCCAGATCCACCTTCATTTCCCATTCCTGCGTCAGATGAAGCCCAAGCCCTGTCCTCCTCCTCGAGGTAGGGAAACCCAGTTTTGTCACACTGCTGAAAAGCCTTTGCCTAGCAGTAGGTAATACTGGTGCTACATTAGAAAGTAGTTTCCCTCTGTAAAACCGATGTGGCTGTAGAAAACAGGCAGTGCAGAGCAGTCGTTACCAGAGATCCTCATTAAGCCAGTACATTACTGCAGCTTCCAACTCCATTTCAGAAGATGCAAAGGAATATGCAGTAGAATATATATTTTTTATTTCTGTATAAAATCCACAGTTGCAGTAATACATACATGGAATTAGTAAAACTTGTCTCCATTTTGAAGCACCACTCATGCCGCAAAGAATACCAAGTAAAATATAAGTGGAAATAATTTATCACAAGTATCTGTATGCAGAAATAATGAAATGCTCCTCGAAGAGTGGAATTAGGCTTTGTAGTAGAAAAAAGAAAAAAAAAAGTGTATTTGGAAGGGCACAGAACTTCCCACCTACTGAGCCCCAACTATGGCTGCCCTCTAGCATCTGACCTTGTGCCTGGGGTAGAACATGACACAGTAATAGGGGTTAGTACTTTCGGTTTGCAGTGTCTGGCAGGATCCCCAAAGTAATTTTCAGTTAAGAGGTTAGACACTAGTACTTGTCAAATGTGAAGACATACAGTGCCATAACGATATAAAATAGCTTCCTTACAATTAAATTAATTTCATCAGGTATTTAAGTAGGAGTTGACAATACCATGCCTTTGAGTAAATTGACCAAATAACTAAATGAAGTGCAGTCATTTTCTGTCACTGCTGGATCCCACAGTGGAATACAAGGCTGGCCTTCAAGTGCTTTCAACTGAACAATTCAAATGCATAGTCGGACGTTGGTCCAACACACATTGATTATTTTTGTTTCCATTAATAACCTGTTTCTGTTAAATTATCAAGAAATAGATTTTTTTAAATTCTGCTGGTCTCTTGTTTACCCTGAACATGTAAATTAGTCACAAATGAAGAAACACTGAGGCTTCCAGATAATCACACAAAGATTTCCAATTTTTATTTCAAAAGGCAACACTAAACAATTTACTCCCTTCTAGATTAACCTTCCTCTAATCAAACTGTTAGTTAGCAGAATTTATCCTCTTTCATAGGATAGAAAAAGCATAGAAAAATAAAATGCTTGGAAAATAGGATATGCTTGCAGCAAGGAAACACCAGAAGTGATAAATAACCTGCAGAATTAAGACTCTGCCCTACCTCGGGAAAACTCACTAACAAGACTTTCGTAGCCTTCAGATGGTCCAGTAGGACTTGCATAAGCTTCCTTGGACTGAAAGTTCACTCTTGCAAACACTTAATTTCTAGGTGTTTCCTCCAACATAAAGGGGCACTAATGATCCTTATCCAAATTTGAAACTCATCTAGACATCTGACAATGATAAATATTTCATAATGGCTGTTTTTGATTTGATTTTCAAGTCTTAAGTCAAAGAATATTCTTAAATGCTGCTTATCAGGATTTCTCTGTACAGATTCAATGCCTGGATCATTACTTGAACTGTTGTGGAATTTTAAAAACTACATGATTAAAGCTTTGATTTAGCAAAGTCTTATTAATACACTGAATGTAAGTGATGGGATTACTCTTGTATTTAAAATTGATCATGCACAAGACTTACATGTTTAAATGGAGAAGTTCAACTTGACCGCAAGAAACATATTGCATACAGAAACAAAACAAGAGTAAATCTTAATTTCTCTGTGCAGATGTAGGTGACAACCTCCCACTCCTAGCCTTATAACTTGTCCTCCATTCATCACCCTGTGTGTTTATTTTTGCTATATGTGATGTGACTAGCAGAACTTAGGCAATGAAAACTTTTTAATCAAGTGAAGATCTTTGGAAATAAAAACCCAAAGATCTCCTTCACTTTTCAGAGCACAAGGTCAAGAGTTATATACACACATTTAGAACCCAGTTTCATTCACTTAAGTTTATAAGTAAGAAAAGGAAACATTACTTCATACAACGTATGAACCCCACAGACACAAAAATATTACTGAAATAATTACAGTATTGTAATACTACGGTAACAGAAACAAAACAAATACCTTTAACAGTCTACGTGCTTATGCAGATAGAACAATTATATGTCATCTTCAACTGCAGAAGATCTGAGTCCACACAAATAAATTGGAGAAGGAGCTTCTATTTGACACAAAGCACGGCTCTTACCTCCTGATAAAGCCTCGCAGAAATGTGTTTTTATGCTCTTACCTATCATCACAGCTACAGGGTCTTCAATCAATAGATATATGTGCCACTCCTCTATTTCAGTATCTATCAGAAAAAAAAAAAAAAAAAGAAATTATTCTCCTGCTACCACTTGTCCCTCAACATCCACACTGTCAGATCAGAGTGCAGTAAAAACTAGCAGTAACTGAAATACATACATAGCTATTGAGTAAGAGTGTCTGAAAGGCAGCAGAAATTTCTAAAGTATTAACTCAGCTCACCTCAGTTTCATCAACTCCAGTGTTGGGCATAACAAAGAAGGGCTATGGCCAGCAGTCTTCTACTCGCTGCAGAGCAAAGACAGTGCTACCTCTGCCAAGCATTCCCAGAGACAGGCCCTCCAGCCCCTGTCTCTTTCCTTTCACTCTTGGGGAAGCCCTGAGGTTTCATGGGATGTATGGGCCTCACTTTAAAGCACCAGCAACATTTATTAGTGGTAGCAATGAGTTACTCCTGCACTTCAAGGAATGAGTAAGGCACTAGGGAGAAAACATAAATGGTGTATTTGTCCCTGAATTGTTGTTCATTTGCCTTGTTTGTTTCTCTTCTTGCTCTTTCAACAGAGGTAGGACAGGCTACTTTCTTTCGTGCTGTCCAGACTTGCTTAAAAAAAATGTATTTGACTGATAAGAGGTTTAAAAGTCATAGCATAAAAAAAAAAAAAAAAAAAGAGGAAGCATAAAAGAGCAGACAAGACGATACCTGAAAACTGCAAGAGACAAAGCAGTGAGGCTGGGCCACATGCTGCTTCTGTGCCAGAGAGCCCCAAGCAAACACAAGCTATCTGGAAATGCAGGGAAAGCCTGAGCTTTGGGAGCCTTTTCCACACTACTCCTATTAATCTCTATGCATATGCATGACCACTTTTTTTTTTTTTTTTTCCAAGCAAAAACAAAAATCACAACTGGATTTCTTCCTCCCTCACAGTAAAATTGCCTTGTACCCTGCCCCTGTTACTCAGCCATGGCCCTGCTTTCTTCCTGCCCCAAAACACCTGTGGGGCCAGCCAGGGCAGGTGCCTCAGTGCTCGCCCACCAGCAGCCTCCCTCCCATGGCCCAAGCAGCTCCACACCTGGGGGCTGTTCTAACATCCCTCAAACAAAGTCACCTGCACTGCTCACAGCTGCCCCTAGCCAACCTGTGAGCTAGGGCATATCTGCATAGATGTTTATACCCCACAGGTCAGTCAGAAGCTACAGGGTTATATTTCTGTATGCTGTTTCACAAGACCATACCAAAAGAGGAGGGACCACAACTGTAGTTAGGTGAAAAAGCTGGGAGAAAAAAGAAATAAGTGAGCAGGAAAAAATGAGGGGGAGCACAAAAGGATGAGCAGGGGCTGGAAGACCACCTGAGGGAGAGAGAGGCCTAACGAACAGGCTAAGATAGCTGAAGTTTGAGAAAGGAAAGGTAGTTTAGCAACAGTGTTTGACTAGGCTCCTTTGAGATAGGCATGCCAAGAAGGAACATGAAAGATTCAAGTAAAGATATCCTTTAGGCTTAGTAAGAATGCTGTGGGTTAGATTTAGAGCTTTCCGATTAAAATATTTTCATCGGAATTACAAGCAGAGTCAGCATCTTGGTTTATAAAGAAATTTCCATTCAGGAAATTCATAATTGCAGCTTTCACTACCAAGCCAGAGCAGGAGATGGGATGTTTTTTATTTTTCACGTTGCACAGTAAGTCAAGGCAGATTATGCCACGTAGGTGTAAACTGAAGTGCGGGAGCACTCGAAGGGCACTCTGCTCACTCTGCATTTTGTGCCACCAACACAGAAACCACAGATAGTGCTGTACTCAGAATGAGCAGGTTCTTCACAGCCTTTCCTTATCATAAAACTAAGACACTAGAAAAGCATTTTATGAGCTATTCTGCCAACTCCTTCTTTATCAAGCAGTTCATAATAACCTTGTTATTCTCCCACTTCATACAGATAGCTACAGCTTTTTCCATACGATAAAGTCAACTTGCATAAATTTAAAATGTGTACTAAAGCAACAGCCAGCTTTATCAAACTCTCATTCTGTTTCCATGCATATAGATTTCACTCACCTATTTTGCCAGGTTTGCATAGTTTAGTTTTGTATTCACTCACTTTTGATTCCTTCTGGGAAGCCTACACAGATGTGTGTTCAGCTTTCTGGGTTTATTTTGTCAACAACTTCACTATTAATTTTAGTTTTTTGATTGTAATGTCCCTTTTCCAGAGAACTGCTATTCAGTCAATTTACCATTAACTTTAAGCATCAAAAGAAACAGATAGTATTCAGCATGACAGAGGATGAAATATTGCCTATGAAGAAGTCAACAATGTTATGTGTTAACTCAGCATGAGAAACAACACAAGTTCTGGTCTTCGCATCCAAATGGTCGAATTAGTGAATGACTGGAGAGAGCAACTCCCATGCCCAGTGTCATATGCAGGAGTCAACCCATGCAGAGAGACTCAAAAGACCAGGATTTATCAATCTGGAGAGATCAACAGAGAAAACAATCAGGGATCTCCAAATGAGGAAGAAGGTGTGAATAATGAACGCAGACCTTTTATTCACAAATATCCTGTAATCTTAATGCCCTTATGAGGCACTCCACAAACAAGTAAGAGAGAAGAGATAGAGACTGTCCCTTTACACAGGGGATGGTGAAATCACAGACTCTGCTGCCCCAGGAGCTGGCAAGGACACACACTATCAGCAGGTTCCGAAGGAGATTAGACAAATTCATGGGCAATGGGATGGAACAGGTAGACTGTTCACATGAATATCACTAATTCAACAACTTCAGATGCTGGGAGCACAAGGAGAAAGCAGCTACACTCACATGAACGTCCTGGGCAGTGCCTCCTATTGCAACTGTTGGAGCCAGAGTACTAAGCTGGACTGACCCAGTAAGGCACTCTTACCTTTTCGTTTATATGAACTTTTGAAAACAGTCACTTTCTATAACTATTTAATATGGAAATGTTAGCTGACATGTATACCAAAAAGATCAAGATAGTCACACGCAAGTCAAGTTGTTTGTGAAAGTATGCAGCCAAAGCAGGATGCTGCAGGAGAGATGTGTGTAGAAATGTCAGAATGCATTAAGCTGTGTTGTATATAGATCAGGCAAAGAGTGGCACTGCTGTATAGAATTTTGAACATCTGACCAACAGTGTCAGTCATACTTATCTGCAGGTACAGTGCACTGGTGTATATATACAAAAAGTTTTTCACAGATCACTAATTTCCAACTGCAGATGTCATACAAAAGAGAAGATTCACATTTACAACTATTTCTGTGTCAAGCCAGTGTGCAAACTTTGAGACTGGGGTTTGACAAGTCTTTAGAAAGACATAACATTGAGAAAAACATTACTATCCTTCCTGTGCATAATTAACATAGCAAATTCTCTGAACAAAAGCCCTTCTTTCAACAGCAGTCCTCCCCAAACCACAAGGAGCATGGAAATAGATCTTAAGTAATGCATCTTAAAATTTTCAGGTTATATTACAAACACAGCTGCGCAAATCTTAGCATATGAAAAAAAGAATTCTAGCCAATTAGCACGCGCATCACCATTTAAAACTCCTTTGCTGTCATTTTCTGTTCCAGTCAGAAGAATTTAAGGTTCAGTTGTAACTCTTCCAGGATATTTATTTTATGGTAATCCACTTTTCAAAAGTTTGGATCTACTTTACTGTCATTGAAATAGATGTTTCTAAAATGAAACATCTGGCTAAAAGCATAAGAATTTTGGCTTTACTGGGCTTTAAATATCTTACATATATGAACCTATGCTGACATGCACAACAAAAGAAGAAAATTTAAGGAGAAGAGTTGTCACAGGTTTAATCCAATGCCAGCAAGACAATTGTTTTCTTCTGAAATAGGAGTATTACAGCAGCTTTCAAAGGATTTCAAAGGTACAACTCATCTTGACTAGAGAACATAAAACACCAATTGACTTCTATATAAATTTTGTATTTATTGCCATATAAATATATTCTATTGTTATGAATGGGCAATATTCATGAAAGATCCCTCTTTGAATACTCTCTTCATCTGATTAGATCAGGAATATGACAAAAAAAATATCAGTAAGATTTTGGCTATGCACATGTTAAGACAGTCCTTTTAACTAGAACAACTCACTCTGATTTCGAGATGCTTTCCCTCTTTGGATGCTCAGAGTGGGAAGTACACGAGAGAGGATTTCAGCAAAGGGGTTTCCAAGAAAATTATAGATACAAATTAAATTATGGATGTGAAATATTTTCTTTATTAGCATGGTGCATCTAATGCATTATGTGGAATAATTATACCTTTCGTCCTGGTATTGATGCAAAATGAACGTTATAAAAATAAATGGTAAATAAAATGATAAATAAAAGAGTTTTGGAACAAACTATGGAGCAAAAGTTGGAATGAAATCCCAGTCTGTGAAATCTGAAATAAAAGTTGGCACTATAAAGCTGCTTAGTTCTGTACACTGATCTGCTACTCTTTCAGAAGGGAAATTACTTAGAGGCCTTTTAAAACAGCTTCAGTGCCTTCACTTTCAAAACCATAAGGATTTGTAAAACTTTATGGCCTTGTAGAAAATGCAGTTTTCCCTACAACATCTACATTTGATCTATTCCGGTGAAAATATGAGAATCTGTAGTGTCTTCAGATATTTAACCACTGAATCAAAAGCAAAATATTGTGTGGTTTCTACACAATCCTTAAAACACTCCCATACAAGTGTTAGCAAAAGCAGAGTCTCCTAGGATCAAACAAGGAATGATGAAGCTCCTCTATAGGGCCAGAAAACAATCTTTTTTTGTGTCACAGCATCAGCTTCTCCCACAAGAAAGCATACTGTATAATTCCTTTAATAAACTGATTCAGCTCTGTAATAAAACCAGTTATTTCTTCTTAGTCCCATTATACTTATTCTAGAACCTGTCTCTCCTATTAGCTAGAAAACAACATTCCAGCTCAGATTTCCTCAAGGCCAGTTTACATTGATTTGTTTGTGTTGCAGGGTTTCATTTTAAATAACCCTACTTTTTGGGGTATTTTCTCCCATGGACACATTTATAAGTTACATCATCTCAGATTTCATTTCATTTTGCTAGGCTAAATAATGCATGCTGTTTTAGTTTCTTCTTGCAGAAGAATGCTTATCATTCCCATGATCCTGGTAAGTATTCTTTGGACTGGCGGCCAACATGGAGGACGAGAGCTTTACGTGGTAGTGAGAAAGTTTTATCATGCCTTGTCCAGCATGAATGCTTTCCTGTTTCATCTGGGAATATTTGGTCAGTCTTGAAGCCCATTTGCCCTCTTTTGCCTGGATCATATGGCTGGCTACTAGTTATCCTGTGATCACCTAATATACCCAGGTCTGTCCCTTCCTTTGTTGTTTCCAAACAATGAGCTCCCAGTTTATATTAGAAATTGTAAGTAATCCCAAAGTGCCTGGCCTTGCACTTTGTTCCATTAACTTTCAGCCTGGTTCTATTACTCCAACCTAGAAGTCATCCATTTCTTCCTGTAAGGCAGTCCTGGCCTTTCTGCATTAGCAATGGCTCCCTACAGTATATCACCTTTAAATTTCATCAACATTCTCCTGCTTTTTATGCCAAAGTCATTAATAAAAATATAAAACACATCCAGTCCCCAGCTTGATCATCAAGGAACTTCATTAGTACCCTTCCTTCCTGCCCACCACTTCCCCTTTCAACAAGACCCACTCTTGCCCCTGCTTTAGCCAGTGCCTTCCCTACAGCTTCTGTACAGATTCCACATCTCGCAGCTTAGCAAGGAATTCCCTGCTGCTCCCTACCACTCTGCTGCAAAACACCTAGAATGGGGCAACTTTCTCTACACAAGCTGTTATTTTAACAGAAGGACACATTTACTAGGTTATGATCTAACTTTGTCAAGTCCACCTCATTCATCATTTAGTTAGCTCATTCATCTCCACTTTAATTATATTTTCCCTATAACACTCGTCCTTGAGCCTTGCGAGCAAAGCAGATCGGATGCAGAGGGGGACGTGCATTAGCACACCAGTTCCCATCCTTGGTGGGAGCTTGTTTTGGTTCATTTTCTCCATTTGCTAAGTAAGTGATAGGAAAGACCAGAACTGTAACCAGTCTTGAAGAATAATTTTAAATAATGTTTCTTCCTATTTGCTTTTCTGCCAACAGATTGGAAGAAAATGCGTATCACGCAAAGATTCCTCAGTATTTTGGAATCCTAGAGTATTTGTTCGAGGCAAATTTTTATCTTCAGAAGGAAAAGGCAACACAGATATAAAAAAGCTTCTGCGCAAGGGGAAAGTAAATAAAATAGCCTTTTCAGTTTGGAAAAAGGATAATGCAGAGGAAATACAGTGTAATTCAATAAAATTAGCAATGCTATGAAGAAGTTGAACAGGGAACAACTAGTTATTATTTCTCACACTAAAAGAATAAAGTAGGGATTCCACATAAAATGCTGCAAAACTAACAAAAGGAAAGTATTTGTGGATATGTGGAAGTCAGAAGTAAGAGTGGCTTATGAAAGAGATTTGATCAGTTCATGAAAGACAGGCATCTCCATGTCTATTAAAAACCATAGCCCAGCTCAAGACACTCTTAAGCTGCCATTTTCCAAAACAGATAGACTCTTTATCTGTCCCTGTAAGAATTGGCCACTGTTGGCACTTCATTAAATAGATATTTGGTCTGACAAAGTACTGCTCTTAGTAAAACATGATTGACTGGGACACCAAATACAGCTAATCATTTCATGATCAGTTATACTATTCCTGTCACTAAACACAACTCAGGCCTCTTCATCAATACATAGGAAATATCCCTTAGAAATTAATAGAACATATTTCCTTACCATGTTCATCCACCCACACAAAATTCCACAGGACTGTACAATCCTATTTTATCATGCTCTGCAACAATTTACTCAGCTCTCTGCTGAACTGAACTTGGTCCCATATCCCCCTTACACAGCACAGAAAGTATTTCTTCCTTTTAACTTTTGCATTACTCGAAACTGTGTGATAACAAAGCATAAATAACGAGTCATGTATCGAAAAAGATGAAGGTTGTTTTTGCAGGAAACCTAAGCACTTAGCCTTACTCTAATGAAGCATCTCATATGCAATGCAGACTCTTTTTGACAGCATACCTGCAAGATCCAACACACTCTAGAGAGCTTCAGCTCAGCCAAAAATATGTTTCCTGCTGAAGCATAAGACAAAGTCACAGCCCCCAGAAGGAGGTTGTGGGTGGAAAAAGAGATGGGGGCTGAATCATTTTTCTCCCCAAATCAAGAAATTATTTTGGCTTCTTCTTCACTGAGGTAATTTTGTGTCTGTGTAGGTAATAATAAATAAATACATTGTAATCACTATGGATTTATGAGGCAACTGAAGCTATTGTAGAAAGTAGGCTGGGAAAATAAGCTGGCAATTATTCTGATGTGTCAACATGCCCCAAAAAAACAAGTTTAAATATAATTTCCCTTATTCATCTATACTTTAAAGTAAAAAACAAACAAACAAAAAAGAACAACCGCAGCTGGCATTAAACCCATACTGTGTGGGGAGCTACACAATGTGCTCACTTTGCAGCCTTCCAAAGGAGGGCTCATTACAAGACTGACAAAGCAAATTTTACCCCAGCTGACTTATACACAGCCTTGGTAACAAGCTCTCTCCCTGCTTATTTTTCTGTCATAAATTAATGTTTCAGATCCTACACCACCAACACACCCTGCTGATTTTGTATCATGCTTATGAAGACAATACAACCATTAGAGGGTTTCTCCAGATGAGCCACCACAGGAAGAAAAACCCTCACATTTTGGGTGGATAAGTTCTCAGTATGATATCTTAATTCAGACATCTACTGACTGGTGTGGCAAGCTGTCTCTGCATCTAGGATGTCAGCTGCTTCTGCTGTAGGTGTTAAACTTCTTTTCAGCTTTGAAGAACTTCCATAGGAAAAGGCAAGTTTCAAAATACTAGGAAATACCACCACAGCATTTCCAGAACTGGACAGTATAGATGTAGTCTATAGTCAGGCACATCATCAGTATGAAACCTATGATCTGCTGAACTTATTTTCAAATTCTAATTAAGACAAATGTAATATTACCCCAGCACTGTCCTCCTCACCACAGGAGCAGACTGCTGCAAGCTGCTAATGGTCCTGGGCAAGCTGCTCAAGGTGACCCTGCTTAAGCAGGGAGGTTGGAGCAGATGATCTCCAGCCTCAGCTGCTCTGGGTGACGGCGCATTTCAGCACTGACCTCCTATGCGCCAGGAGCTTTCACATACAAGACACTGAACTGGGACCCCTACTAACATGCCACACAAGAAATGTACAGCTCAGACTTTCTCACACTGTTTTATTGTCAGCTTTTTGCCATTTTGCCTTTAGATTTATTTCATTAGATTTCATTGCATGATAAAGATAGAGTAGGTGACTTTGCCATTATTGAGTTCTCCAAAGGACTGTAGATCTTTCCTGTTATGTAAACGTTGCAGAGATAAGAGACAAGGAATGAGACACAAGTAAACCCAGCCATTTCAAGCTGTCCGTACTGAGCTTGTAAGTGGCCAAAGAACTGAATTTGCCCTGCCACAAAGCACAAATTACTGAAAACACCAGATCTTTCACATTCAGTGAAAAGTAAGCTAAGTAGGAAAACTCAACAAATAGAACAAACAGGATAAAACTTTCTATAACAGTATTGGCAGCCTCTCAGGACTCCACAGTCAAAGTTGACAAAAAGATAAACTTAAAATACCATCCTTTTGACTTCCATACAGAGGGAGACACTTCTCTAAAGAAGTGCATGAACAAGGCCTGAAAATTCATCTGTTTTCTTGTTGAATGTGGCATTGATGTTGTGTAGTGTTACAATCAGAGGTGCCAATTTAATTAATAGGAAGTATTTTAAATTATTTAGTAACATTACTGAATATTAACTATCACAGCTACTAC
This sequence comes from Nothocercus julius, assembly GCA_013398735.1. Classification (NCBI taxonomy): domain Eukaryota; kingdom Metazoa; phylum Chordata; class Aves; order Tinamiformes; family Tinamidae; genus Nothocercus; species Nothocercus julius. The sequence continues at coordinate 2,471,747 of VZSV01000070.1, forward strand.
TTTAGGCCCACAGCCTGAATGGATCTGAACCAGAAGTCCTTGCTCAAAACAGTGCCTAAGCTTGGATACACTGACCCAGGCTCAGATGACAGTGCAGCAAAGGGAAGACAAGTGCACACAGACTAACAGTGAGCAGCACGAGACCACTTGTTACTTCTACATTTATGTATTTAATTAATGGTAAGGTAGGATGTTATTACCAGAAGACCGGCCAGCTAGAGTGAAAAGGGGTTGCCTTGAATTTCCTGTCCTTTCTAGGAGGACTATAAATCCTTGCCATCAGGACTACAAGCGTATATTTGCCCACACGAGATTTTACAAGGTTTTAAGGGCCAGGAACATTATCCTGCACAAAATGGGTTAGGCTTGGAGCTCCAGCTTCCCTGAAGTCCTCAGCAAAATTCCCATTGACTCAAGCAGAGCCAGGACTTCCTATCTGTTCCCAAGAGATCAGCTGTGCTGAGAATTGTGAGTTGTGTGCATTGCAAAGAGAGAGTATCACCAGCCCTTCAGCTTGCACTCACTCTTCTTGTGATCGTTTTTGCATGTGGTGGTTTTAGCCTTGCATGCTTTAGAGATCAAGAATCCACCACAACATTCTGGTTTTATTTATTTGACTCAATAATGAGGCATACTTAGTTGCTGTTTTCAAACCAAAAGTGCTGCAGGGGTAGAAATTAGACTAAACCTCATAATTCATCTGGTTTCTCACCCCCACCACCTAGCTCTTGTTGTAATTACCCATTTGTTGCAGCTCAGTTTCTAAAATTGTTCCCTGCTCCAAAAGAGCTTGCAACCTTGCTTCCCTCAGCTTCAACTACACATTATCAAAAGAGTTTAAACTGGTCTTGCCTTACAGATGCATATAAGGAATATGAAGACAAACTTACTTTTGGATGAACTGCTGTCCCCATAAGGATAATGTTTGACCATGGAAAGGCATCACAGTTCCTCTGCAGGAGTGCTTCTGAGGCACCACAACCAGACCCCTTGGCCGGCACCACGACACAGCAAGGAGACTTAGGCTAAGATGATCTGCATGAGCAGATAGTGCCTGAGGGGGAAGTTTAGCAGGTTTGGTTTGCACAGGTTCTTGTGAACTTTTCCTTCAATTCTGCCATATACGCCTTTTTGTACCCCCTGAATTTCATTTTGAGTTTCAGGTTTGAACAAGAATGTTAAAAGCTCAAACTGAAACTCACTTGCAACCATTAAGTTTCATTTGCAAAACCAAAAGTGGGCTCCAAGTCACTTGAAAGGTGCAGATTAAGGAATTTAGGTGAAACTTGCAACAGGCAGGTTTATATCTTAGTTTAGAGCAAAACCAGAAAGTAAGCAAGTTTTGTGTGGTTCTGTAAGAAACATTACATGCAGCAGTACTCTGGCTTACTCTTGGTATGTGGAGAAATGTGCTCTCTGCACTCCTCTAAAATGTTGCAATCCTCTAATATGCCAGATTATTTTTTCTTTAAAACCTCTGTTTAATATCTCTCCTCCTTATTCTCTTTGGAGCAGAAACAGCATCAAGACCTTTGGGCAATAAACTTTTATAACTAATTCCCCCCCAAAGTACCCCTTCTAGTTCTGAACTTGAGGGCTTCCTTGTTCATGGTTATGCACCATCTGGCATTATCTCCAAAGAGTAAAATGCCAAGGGTGGCCTTCAGCTGTCAGCTCTGCCCCTCTGAGCAGGGTGTTACAGGATGTCTCATTCAGCATTTGCAGTCACAGGAGAGGTGAGATTCTTTCGTTTAGAGCAGGGAATAGTCTCTGCAGCTGCAGAATGCAGGAGGCCCAGGGAATGTCCTAAGGCCAGCAGCTGTGGAAGCAAATTTTGGCTGCATTGGTCCATTATTCTTGATGCACATAAGGCATGAAAATCAGACTCGGGAAATAGTACACATGTGAAAAGATTTGCAGTCTTAATTTTCTTATTTAGTTATATAACTGTATAATACCTAGACATTACTTTAATGCTATAGTCAATATTTTTGGTGGTAATAAGAACTTACGCCAACCTTTGCAGTGAAATCATAGTTAAAGGAAAATGCAGTCCTGCCACTTCCCTGTTCAACTAAACCAATCCATAAGCATAGTAAGCAAGTCTTGAAAATGTCACAAATGCAAAGATAGACTAGGTTAAACATCTCTTCTTTCATGCTGTATTATGTATGCAATTTGAAAAAATCCAATTTTACTCTCCCTGTGCTTTAAGCACCAACCACTTACCATCATGCTAAATTACTCACCAGAATGGCTGTACATCCAACTGCACACAATCATCCATCTTCCAGAGGCTTCCTTGGAGAACAACAGGACAACAATGAACCCTAACACCATATTCTGTGCCACTCCTTTTGTAGTACTCCTGGCTCTACCATGATTCACAACTGAGAATTCAGAGAGACTTGCTGGCACTCTTGCTGAATTGCTTGAGTTTTCCTGTAAGTTTTGGACTAACTCATATAGCTGATTTGCACCTTGATTTCAACCCCTGTAACACAGACGTGATTATCATCTAACTTCAGACAGATGTGCGTTTACCTCATGGCCCTTTCATACTCTCAGGTGCAAATTCAGAACATTATTAGCAGCAGACATAACCCCTGAAAGGCCTGGGCAGACATTTTCGTCAACACTTTCAGGCAAAGAGTAGACATGCTTTTTTCCATTCCCGTTCAGTTTCGTTCTGAGGTGAAGCAAGGGCTGCCCCTCCAAAGCTAAGCAGAAGCAGCAGCATGTTCATACCCAGCAGAGCCAGCCAGCACCTAATAAACAGAAACTTGCTCAACAGCTGAACGACAGTGGCATAAACTGAGTCACTCAGCAAGGAGAGACAGAGAGTGAGACAGATCTACCAGTTTCCTTGTGCTGCCTGTGCAAGGAAGAAAGGAGCCCATGAGGGTAGAAGGGGAGAATTCCACTCCTTTCATTTGGTTTCATTCTTAAATGAATTAAAAATTGCCTCTAGCAAGCTTTGCTCCTAATTGCTGCTGCAATGCTCAGCTTGGCAGACCCTCTCCTTGTCTGCCTCATCTACCCAGGCTGAGATAGGGACAGTAGTGGGCCCATGAAGGGGACTCAAACCCTGTTAGCTCCCCTTGTTTTTAGGCTTATGTCTAGAACTGGTACTTATATCTTTGGTGGCACATGCTTACCAGGGAGCACTCCCAGCCCACGTCTGTGGGAGAACAAGAACATAAAAAGAACACTATGCCATGGAGGTTCCCAACCTGCGACTTTAAGGCAAAGCTTTGCAATGTGGCTTGTGACACAGGAAAATGTTTTAGGTGGACATGAGCAACTAACCACAGACATTGCATAGATACTATAGAGTATATGGTAGCTTTGGCACCTGGAAAGAACTGATCTCAGCATAGGGAAGCTCTTTGTCTCCATTAGATAGAGGTTAAAATTACTCCATCTGATTCCACCCCAAAAAAACATCTGAAGCTGCATCTCTGGTTAGTTGAATTGGGCATTGAAGCTGGCCAGCTCTAGCTAGCTTCATGCTGTGTGGCCTATGTGTCAAAACCACACAGGGACACAGCTCATTCCCTACAGACAAGGGAATACACACAACACCTCCCCTGGACAGCGAGCTTCTGAACAGGCTTCCAGTTCTTAGTGCTGCTTGTCCTGGTACTCTCGCCAATGAGATGGTGGCAGGCATGTTCACTGCTGCATCTTGGGCTGATGCTGTTTCTGCAGGCACAATCTTCTCTTCCAAAGGTGCAAGTCTGTCATGATATACTGTGTACTTCATGAGTACCCAATAGATCACAGGAGATTAGAGATTCCTGCTGGAGATGAGATGAAGGAAAATACTTTCCTAAGAGAATCTGAAGAAATTAAGTTTCTCCTTCTCTAATGAAATAAACACCGGAATATTTATTTTCTGGTCTCCATTTCATATACAAGATGATTTTGAAACATTTCTGATTATTTTATAAATGTGAAGAAAAATGAAATGTTTTTTTACACATCCCAGAATAAACATCCTTTTTTTTTTTTTTTTTTTTTTTTTTTCTTTCTTTCCTTGTCATCCATACACACACAACACTATTTAAAAAAACTTCCTTCCACATCCTTCCTTTGTGGTTGAGAACTCCTTTGGGGCAAACAGCTCCCAGGACAGCAAACAGAACCCTTGCCATTGCCTTCAGTGAGAATAAGACTGTGCCCCTTTCTTATAGCAGGCAGAGAGTCAATTGAACAGAGTTGAAGATGTATTGTAGGAGACAGGAGTAAATCAAATTATATGAAAACATTCCCACGGTTTTGATTTACTTCACAGAAAGAAGCAAAATATTAGACATCTTATATTACTTCACATTTGCCTAGAGGGCAAGTGTGAGGTAAATGTTCAGAATATTCTAAAAATGTAGCAATAAGCCCTTTCCACTAAGTTCTGTATGATTTCTGCATTACTGAGAATATAATATTTTTCTAAAACTTTGAGTAGCAGTCTGTAATCCTGTCTCAGAGGCCAATAGATTCCACTGGTTTAGATCTGCTATTCCTTTACATAACTGAAATAGGGAAATTAATTAAAATCATAAACAGAAGGCCTCTTTCCCAGCCATAACCTGGGCATGTTTGTAGCGATGCTGACATCTACTGGGGGAAAGTGAATTTGCATATCTTAGTAAGTTAAGATTTCAGCAAAGGGGCGAGTTGGTCCTTGTTTGCTGTTCTCTTATTTTGTTTTTTTTATTCATAATACTCATGTTTGCATACATATCCAATCTGAATCAATACTCGGTTGACTCATCTAAAGTCAGCTGGTCAAAACAGATGTTATTGGGAAGACTTAACATAGTATATAAGGAATATACAAGACACAGACATATTCCTTCTATAATCCTCCAGATCGGTCCCTGTACTTTCAGGGGTCTGAATTTCTGGATTGACATGTAGCTTCAAGAACATAAGGACACACATCTAGTTTGTATTCACTGCACATAAAGCTCTCAAACTATGGCAGCTGAAGATAAAAGCCCATTGCAAAATACGGAATTTAGGACTGTGCTACACTACAGAGCTTGTGTCTAGGAACTTAATTCTGCAAAGACAACAGCAAAAGCCTGTGTACCTCAATTTGAGTAACACCACCAAAACTGAATTATGACAAAGTAGCATCATATAAAATTCTAATAGAGTTAGAATGAATATGGGGTGATAAAGATTGTGAGTGGCTTTGTATTTCCTCCACTTCCAGGCAAATTTCTCACCACCTAACTTGGTCTGAATTTACAGGATTATAAATAAAAAGGAATTTGACCAATAAATATTTGTAGAATAAAGCAACACTATCAATAAAACAACTTAATTTAATTGTTTTCTGTAATATATTAATATCTACACTGAAAATCATATTATTATATTATTACATTATAAGATCCGTTCTATACTGAAGTTATCCTTTTTACCTTGACAGGAACAGGATTTTAGGCAGTGTCTGCACAGGCTTTTCACAGCTCTTCCTTCAGATTCTGAAATGGATAAAAATATAAAATAAGATCTTTGGCTTATGTGTCTGATGAATAAAATATTGTAACTCCTAAACCCAGCCTTTTTATATGTGCATCAGCCCAGCAGATAAAGCCATATTCAGACACAAAACATCAGTGGGAGCCAACTGTGTATCATACGTACTTCAAACACTGCAGCACGACAGTGAAAACCATCTCCTAGTGCTCTCTAACGGAAGGTGCCTCATTTGAGCCTATGTTCCAGTTATTACCTTGAAGTTTTCTTAGTACCTAAAGCTTGACTACTCCACATTCCCTGACATGCCAATTTTGCGAGGGCTCTGCAGTTCAGCATTTACTCCTCACACGGGGTCCCCCAGTATTTGTGTGGTCATCACCTGATGCAGCACATACTCCCATTGCCTACATGGGGCTTGGCACAGCAGAGGACGAGCGGGTAGCCCTGGGGCTCATCAACTCTTCGGGACTGTACAATAAGCAGGCCTGACTCTCTGCAACAAAGGGATTTGATTCCAGCTGAATTCTGCAACCACCTCTTTATTGGCCCACAAGATTTCAGAGAAATGACAGTCACTCAACTCTGAAAAAATAACCTCAGAACTTGTCTCCTGCCAGGAGCCAGACTTCACATCCAGCATACCTGGAGCTACTTCCCAATGGGCTCCCTCTTCTGCTTCCCACCCTGTACAATCTGGACTTCACACGGCTCTTCCAGAGGGGACTTTTCACATAGCACATGGTGTGCGCCCTCCGCTCTGTGGTCAGACCTCAGCAAACTGCAGAGCGCAGCGATCAGCGCTGCCACATCTGAGGCTCTGAAAATCTCATAATGAAATGCCATTTATGTATTCACCTCAAGCTGCTCTAAAAGGGCATTTAGAAGGGCTTAAGTACCTAGTGGTAACAGGTCCCACAGCCTGGCACTTGGGGCTTCCAACAGAGTTTTGCATTTAAAAAACACACAAATCAGAAATAAAGAGAAAAAAGCAAATAAATCTGAACAACTGTTCATGAACAGAAATCATTTCCTTATTCTATTATAAACCTATTTCTGATTACCTAAAAGGAACATTAAAACATTTGGCTTTCTAGAAATAACTTGGTTTCAGAGATGAATCTCTGAAAAGGTTCCTACTGGCTTGCACTCACTGAAAACCAAGGCACTCAGATTAATATCAACATTTTGGCAATTCTAACAACAAAGTCTGCCAAAAGTATGTTGTCTATCAAATGAACACTAAAGAAAGATTTTAGAATATTAAGAACAGATGTCACAGAGAGCTTCGAAAAAAATCATGCTCCCTACGTAGTCTGCAAGGCAACATGCACAAAAGCCCATGAAAGATAAAATTAATGGATTTAGTCCAAATACTTTCAAATGCTTTATATGTTTGTAAACTTACTTAAAAAATATGTATATTTAAAGATTTGAAAAAGGAGGATGGTGCCATAATTTGACAATGGCCTTATATATTAAAATTCAGAGCTTTAACAGTTCAATAATACATTAAAAAAAATACTTTTAATGGTCTCTTTTTAAACCACTATCCCCTGTTTCAGGAACAGTGTATAAGATTTTCCCAGTTGTTGAGTACTCCTTTATTTACATTTTAATTATTATTCTACTGAGAAAGGAATTCTGCAAAAACTGCCTATTAAAAGAACATCTACACAGTTTACTGAGAGTGACCATTGCCTAAAAACTGCTTATCATCTAAAACTAAAGGGTTTTGTTATCAAAAACTACAAAAACTTAGAAGACCTAGAGAGGTCATTTGAGCAGGTATAGAAATTGTGTTCATCTTCTGCCCTCGTGTTATTTTCTATACTGACAATTCTCAATAGTAAAAATTAAAGTATCTTTGTTTTTTTGGAATCCCAAAATTCAGGCATTTTAAATCACAAGAATAAAAGAAGAAAAAAAAAAATCACATATAACAATATTCAAGGAAAAGATCATTAAAAAATAAACTACTGAACACTGTGAAGCTCAAAGAATACCAGCAGGCCAGGATGGTGCTGTAGATCTTACAGGTTGTCCAAATGTACTTTAAGCCCAATATTTTGAACTCAACCATCCGGGCAAACTCTGAACTACTGAAAATGATTTCTTGCTTTTCTCACTGAAATTGGGTGGCAGCAAACCTCAGGAAGGAGTGGCTCAGCATGAGGTAGAGCTCACCACCCACTTGCCACTTTGAGATGATGGGTGATACCACAGCAATATAATAACATGATGCTAAAACATGATAATGCAGCAACAATGGCAACAGAACTAATATTCATTGTTCTTGCAAGGTTTAAAATCACTGCTTGTTTTTCTTACCACACAGCGCCAGCAGGTAGCACTAGGGCAGCACCCACAATGCGGCAGTCGTGGTTTCCCTGCTTGGCGAAGGGGCCATGGACCACCCTCAGGACAGCAGGGAGACGAACTCCTATCTCCTGCCTTGGGCCGCCTTCCCCAGCAGCTGTTCACACTGCATTTTGCTCCTTTCCCATGTTCGGGAAGGGGACATGGAGCCAAGGTGTGGGATTTACCTCAGGGCTGCAGCCATGGGCACTGCCACGTGGGTAGTGGCCTCCATTTTGTGTGTTGTGAGCCTCTCCACACCCTGGGCACCGTTCCCGCCACCCTGGCTCATCCCGGAATGGCACTGTCAGCTGTGCAGAAGATAAGATCTGCCAGCTGGGGCACATTCAGAGTTTCTCCTCAGCTTTCCATGAGCTGCTGCCTCAGTGCAGGGAAGGCCAGTTCATTCTGTCCCTCCCAGGCAATGGCTGTGGCTTCCTCACAGGGACAGGGCCCTGCAGTCTCCTCATGGCCCCCTGACCAGGACAGGGCCTCATGGTCTCCTCATGGAGACAGGGCCCCGGCACAATCTCAGGCTTTTGGGGCCCCATGAAAACACACGAGCCTGGGATTCAAGGCACTGAATGGCTGCTGGAGCACTGACCTCCAGGTCGTGAAGTAATTCCTGCTGGAATCAGGACCGTGGGTGATGCTATGTTACACAGAGACAGACAGTGCAGTGAAGAGCAGAGCTGTAACCAAGGCAGAACCACCCTGGCATGGCAGCAGGTTGGGAAGAAGAGCTCAGCCCTCAGCAGTGACCTGGATCTCTGCCACTGGAGATGGTTATGTGGTCTTTGATCGAAGCACGTGCACATGCAATGCCTTTAAATGCCATCCGACCCAGGGCTGCTCCTACAAACATCATCTTGCATTACTACCACAAACATCCCTCTTGCTACAGCAAGAGCAGCTGAGCAGCTCCTGCTAGACGGAGAACAGAGAGAGCTCCTCTGAACACAGCGCTAATACGCCTTAGCTGTTTTCTCTGTTTTGCAGGAGGATTGTGACATCCTAATAGCAATATATGCTGCTTGCTGCAATTGATTTTTTTGTATTTGCTTTCACAGAGTGGCAAATTGTAGTTTTACTTTGTAATATTTAGATTTTAAATATTAAAACTTAAATATTTACTAAACACGTTTTCTTCATCTTGCTTTTTAAAAAAGTTTCCCTGCATACAAAGTAAACAGAACAAATGTCAGCTTGTAATGTATATATCTAAATGTTTGTTTTCTTTGGATCTCTACAAAACCTTATATATCACTTAGGAAATGAAAATACCCAAATAGAAGAAAGACATAACATTTAAAATGTGTACATGTCAAGCATCTCAATAGTCACTAAGCACAAACCCATAAACTGCTCACTTGCTCTCTATCCCATGATGGTTTGAGTCAAAAGAGGGGTCAACACAGACAGCTCGAGTGTTTTTACCTATACACAAAAAAGCTACAAAAAGAATGCCCAAGCAGAACTTATATCTGACTAAAAATAATTTGAAGTTAGTTTTATTACTATTTTCTATTGGCAATTTTTTTTCTTTTTGGGAACAAGTAATTAATGTTGGAACAGGACAGAGCTGATAGGTGAAGAAATTACCCAGACTGCCCCATCCTTTCAGCAAGATCAAAAAGCAAAACTGGAGGAGGTAACCAGCACTGCCAATGTGTTTCACATTCAAGATCTGATGAGCAATTTCCATTAAATTCCACAGGAGTTAAGGCAGCCAAACCAGACCCTCAGGTTTTAATCACAGATAGAACTGAAAACAGTGCAACCTCGAAAGATGGGAGTATGCACAGGACACCACAGAAAACAACAATAGCACAGACACAGCAATTCATTCACTTGATCAGTACAAAACTGTTCTTCACAATCAATACTTTGTCGATGGAGTTTTAAGCACCCCCAGATGACATCTCATCACCTTCCCATAGGGGATCAATCAACAGGTAACTCCTTGGTTGCAAGAACTTTTGCTTAATAGTCACAATCTACATTTTCCTCTTAGTTTCATCCATTCAACTTTATTTCTTGTCTCTCTTCAAACACATCAAGTAATAATCCTCTAAATAATTTGTCTGCATCCTCTGCGCTCCTACGACAATGAATAGATTAGATTGTCTGAACTGTAACACTACAAATTTCCGGTGCATAGCTCTAGCAACAAAGAACTAGCTATTCTAATAAATACAAGGTTATAAGGAGGAGAAATGAATTACCAAGCTAAAGATCAATGAGCAAAAGGTGAAACTGCCAAAGAGATGCTCTTATTAGATTATCAGATTCAAGGCTGATATATAGCTTTCACTGTGCTTCCTTATCCATCATTTTTATAGTATGAAGAAAGGGTTACAAAGCACAGATTGCCTTTTTTTAATTAACATGGAAGTTTTAGATAGGCTCAGATCAGGATAACCAGGATAGGTAGTATTTTTTTTTTTCCCAAACATGAAAGCAGAAAACATATTTTATTAATCTAGGAGAACTGTAATAGTACTGAGCAAATGCCCATCAGAGTCTACACAGTACTCTTGTCTACCTGCAGCAGCCTAACCTGCATGCCTAGGACTTGCCCAGAAACAATAACCTGCTGGGGAGCCTAAACCAGATTCGGATTCATGAACTTTAACAGTTAGTCCAGGAGGGACTTTCTGAATTATATGCAAACACCACTCTGCCTCTTCTGGCTCGGAAAGGGACGATGACCCAGAGGTCAGGCGAAACCAGCTGTTCCCTAAAACTTTCCTAACTTGTTGGTATAGCGTAACTCAACCACCAGTTTAACAATGCTGGCAGTCAGTCTACACTGGTGCATCTACCAATGACTGCCCAGGCAGGGAGCTGTAGGGACTTGTGCCAATGCTGGCAGCCTAGGCTGCGGGAAGCATAAATTAAGCTGAAAATGGCACTGAAGATTACTCCTAAATCATCCTCACAAGAATCCCCTAGTTTGTCCAGATTCCCTGGCAACAAAGACTGTGCCAAAATAAGGAAACAAAAGAACATGCATGAAAATAGTCAATTTAACATGTAGCAACTCTGCAATCTCAGATTCATTACTCCTGAATAAGTCGTGTTGCAGTTATATTTCACACTAGAGGCTTTGCTAACACATATAAAGTTGTACTGAAACCGTGTGTGCATTTACTAGCCATTTCCTCATCACAGCTGAATTATCAGGACCACATCTGGATTGCAACTAGTGTTTCAGTCTTTTAGCCTTATTGTTATCTCTTAAATACTTCAGTACCTCTAAACATCTCTTAACTGTCTGTAAAGGGATACCACATTCTTAGCAGCATCACATGTTCCAACTCACAAAAAAAAAAAAAAAAAAGATAAGGAAAAAAACCTTTAAAACTATTGAGAATAACTTTTTAAAACTTTACTTGTAATCTTCTTTTCATCACGGTTGAAGTGGTTTCCATAGTTGGAATGAATTACAGTGCACTGCCAGGATTTCCAGCAAAGGCCCTTCCACCCCAGGAGGAGTTCAGTTGCATTCTGTTTTAATGGCTCTTGGCAAGCTTGCACTATTGTTTTTGTACAAACAGAAGTAGATTTGATATAAATAAAAATGGAACTTTATGTGAATGAAGCAAACATCAAATTCCCTAATCTTCAAAAGAAATTCTATCCCTGAATAATTAACTATGATATATTTATAAAACTAGAATAATTGAAAACAGGATTCTAAGCTGATTCATGTAGACTGCGCTGAAATATTTATTATTGCAAGTCCAGAAGATCTGTCTGGATTTTGTCACTGGAAATGTCTAAACTCTGTGTCCAGATGTTTATTTAACTTGCTCCCACATAGTTCTAATGTCAATTACCAAAGGTTATCAGAGAGCATCACTGTGTATCTTCCTCGACTAATATTCTCATTTCTTCTGCATCTTTGATGTTTTCTTTCATTAAAATTCCTGGCTTACTGCCACAAAAATCTGCAGTGCAGGCAAAAAACTGGTCTGCAGACATGACATATGATGATGCCCTATGTCTCTGCAAGGATAATATTTATCATCAGCTATCATTTAAGCAGCACTATAATCAGTACAATGCCAATTTAAAGCAGCTCAGAGAAATACATATGAAACCAAGGAATGAGAACTTCTGATATGAAATAGTTTAGGTCAATGAAGAAGATATTACTACTTTTAGTGAAGACTTCATGAAACTATTTTTTTTTTCAAGAGAACACAGAGGGAAAGCCAAAACCAAAGTAATTTCACACATAATTACGAAAGGAACTGATGGATCTGCAACTCTGGAAACCACAACTACACTGAGACTTTTATAGTAACCAAGAGACAACACAGGACACTCATAACAGTGACCTAAACAGAATGAGGTTCTCACACAGTCTGCAAAAACTTCACTATATCCAAATGCAAATAGTTGGCTAGCACAGTTCATTTATATACACGTCTCACCCCAAATTAGCTAGTTCATTTGGTTTACAGGGAAATTCCAGATGTACTTTTAAGGGTTTGATCAATGCCAATTCAATACAAATGGAAATTGCAATATAAGATATTTAGGAAAATAGTCCTGATACCACTTCATGTTTTAGTGTTAGGACCCAAATATACCCTATTCCTCTCTTGATGAGCAATGTTCCTCATTTCAGTTCCAAACAATCATTAAGAGTTAAGATACCTGGGGACTGGAATGGCTAATGCTATAAATGACTTAGAAATCTAAATCACACCAATTGTGTAATTTACCTCTCACCTTTCACTGGCAGTTTGGAAAAGATATATTCATCTACCAGGTAATGCCCTGACAGCAGAGCATTCAGCCTTCCTGGGAGTCAATTCTCCCTTACTGAGGTCTTCTACAAATGGTGTCATTGCACCTCCAGATTTAGCTGCGATTCTGTGTGGCCAAGGAAAAATCCCACAGCTTCCTGCAGAATGGCATATTTTGCCACAGAATTTGTCCTCACTGCAGTACAGACTGCATTCAAAACTTGTGTTCTCTGCGTCAGCTGGAGTGGCGGTGAAAGCGAGAGCTTCAGTTCAGAGATGGGTGCAAGAGATCCCATGCCACAATAACCAGAGTTGGTTGAACCACCGCTGTCTGACTGGGCTTTGAGCAAATTAAACATATATGATACTAGTATCAAGTAATGACCGAGAATGCAGCCTTGAAGAGAACAGAAGAAAATTATGGACAGAAATTTTGTAACTGACGTTTCTATTCAGAAGAAGTTTACAAATAATATTTCCTATCGTGTTCAGCCTTAGGGACTCGTTCAAACCTTGGGCTTCAGCTACTTGCCATGCTACACCATGGCCTTGAGCTAATAAGCAACGATATTATTACCAGCTGTGTGGATAAAAGGATGAAATATGAACACGTTCATTAAGCATCACGGCCCCACTGATCTCCCTCATGAGATCAGTGGAGATGTGCCAATTTGCACTTGATGCAATTATGGTCCCCAATATCAAATCTGAAAGGAAAACAGTGAGGGTGTCATGCAGTACAAATTTCTACGAATTTCCCCTGTAAGAAATCTCTTATACTTAATACTAGAGGACATACTTGCTTATATCCAAATGACCAAAAAATGAAATGCTTAGTTCAAACTAAAAATAAATTTGCTTCCCATACATATTTCACTATTCTTGTTTGTGCCCTCTCCTCACTAATTCACAACTCCTATTCTCGCACTCACTTGCACATGAAGATGAAGCTAAACACAGAACCAGCACTGCAGTTCACCAGAGCACTTACAAGCACATGAATATTCGTAGAGGAATCAAGCTCCAACTTCAGTACATGCCTTCATGCTTCAGCAAATCAAGGGCCAATTCAGTAAGATCTTGATAGCCAAACAATCAAAACATGTTTGAAAGAAGAGATCACTCAATGTCTGAAAAGATTTGTGTGTGCATGGAATAACAATTACAGTATTTACAAGGGAGTCAAAGAGAGTTAGGCATTCATATCCCATGGAAAGTCAGTGGGAATATGAAGCGTTTGGACTGCAGTCAGATAACATTCTCCTGCCACGATGACAGCAGTGGCACAGCACAGCAGAAGTGTTAGAAGCAGTGGCACAGCACAGCAGAAGTGTTAGAAGAAAACACAATCAATAGCNTATATATTTCTTTTTTTCCGAACAAGCTAGCTTTTCTACTTCTTTTGCCTCCCAGAAAGTGGGAGTTCACAACACAAATCCAAACATAAGGAAACCAGGAAATCTCTGCGGTAATCCCCACTCAGACTACCCTAACAGCAGTGGCCTTGCAAGAAAATGTGAACCACAAACTCCTAAAAAGGACAGTTTAGTTCCCACCTCCTTGGAACAAGACCACACCATGTGAGTCCTCCTTCCCCAAACCTTTCTCTTTCCAAGGTTTTGTCTTTGGAGAAATTATAGTTCCTTCTAGACTGCCCAAGAAAAGAAGCAAGGCTGCAAATGTTGGGAAAGGACACCTTTTATGACCACAGAGTCCTTCTGCTAGTGCATGGCATATTCCAATACAGGACTCCTATTCCCAGTCCCTTTTATGCCATTTATTTGACACAAAGGCCAATAATTCACTGGCCCAATGGCTCTCCTTACAGTCTTGAGCTTGTCTGAGGCAGACCATAAGGTAGGTGCAGCTCACGTTAGCCACAAACATTGTGAACAGGATTCCGCCTCCATGACTGCCTCTGGCAAAACCCAGCATAGACACGAATGAGATGATGACCTGCATCTGCAGAAAGGTCACTGCACTCAAGGTGCAGAAAACTGAGTATCCATCTCTCTTCCTACAACTCGTCCTGGTCAGGTCTTACCTCCTCCCCAGGCCTGCGAAAGGCTGCCAGCTTGTGGTGCTTCTGTGACATGGAAACGGCCGGAGACTTCCACGCCGAACCCCCCTACCTGCCCGCAGGCTGTCACCGAGTAAGCCAGCATTGCCGCGGCTCCCACACAAGCGCAGACACTAACCTGTGACAGCCTTCCTGTGGCAGGTTCAGAAATTGCACAGCATAGAGCCATGCTTCTTAAATTCTCAATTTGCAGGCCCCATATTCTCCATGTGGGAAGCTGCAGCTGACACTGCTGGTTTTAATTGCACAGCCACCAGAGACAGTTCACAAACCATCAGACTTAAAACTGCTAATACCAATCTACTGATCTGCAAAAACAGGCAACATTTCTGCATCTTTTCTGACCTATAGTCACTCTTACAGTCTGGGAAAATAATCAAATACAGCAGCATTTAGGCTTTCCTTCTTTCTCATGTTATTTCCCAGCAATTTAAAATAATTTCCAAGCTGCTGATTCCTTCAGATCATTTATCACCAAAGCTGGCAAAAACAAGATGCTACAGCTACTCCCTCTCATAGATACCTGCCTCATATGCTATAGCTCTCACCCTTGTGGCATGCTGTTTAGTACCTGTCTGTGCCATCTTTCACACCTGTGTGATTGCCCAGCTTGGGATCTTAAAGATCTTCTTGCTTATTTACATTCCTCCAGGTTTTCCTTTCCTATAAGGCAATTGTTTTCCTAATTCCAGTGTTTTCGTTCCTGAGCACTGAAACGAAAGATCTGATTTGCCCCAAATCTGACTTGAAATTTTACATGATCAAAACATTATTCACACAAGAAATTACTTCCAGAACATATTTTTAATTCTTTATTTTCTATTGGGTTATAGTCCACTCCAATATAGCAAGGCAAGCTCCTCAATTCCCAAGGTGGGTTTTGAAATGTTCTGGAACTGAAGAACTGTGAAATACATATACCATACTTGGTCAGAAACTTAATTTCATGCAACTAAACCATTCCAGGATTCATCATCTTCTCTCTAATCTACTTCAAACTTTTGAATTGCACATGGGACTCTTTTTATACCTGTTTCTCTGCTTTGTCACTGCCAAGATCTGAATTCCAAAGGGGACATACACATCTATGCTCAAAAGCTGGGACAGAGGAGCCTCCAAGAAAGCCTCCATCAACCAACAACTTACACTTAACACCTGAAGCTCGGTTTGGCATCCACACAGCACTCCCATCCCCAAGGGCTCCCGCAGCACTTCGCTAAACAGCTGCTAATGGCACAATGAGTACGTAACTCACTTCACCTGTTACTACAGTGAATGTACTTATTTATTTATAGAAGTTTAACCTTTCAGGGGATCCACTTTGGCAAAGTCCCAACATGCCAAATGCTGTTAAGACATGAATCAAGAAAACTGTCTCTACTTCGAAAGTTTAGAAAGCAAAAATAAGCCTGGAAAGCACATGGAAGGCAGGGGTCACTAGCAGTCTCAGTCAAGCTAGCCTTCAGGAATCTGCAAAACTAACCCTTAGCTGCATACCTTTGCATAAATTCCTTAAGCACTAAAGAGCCAGTATGAAAATACTACAAATAATAACTTTAAAAGTGTCTAGCAGCACAGTTGGTACAGGGACAAGGGCGACTGCCTTAGGAAGGTGGAGAGAAGCAAACAGGCCTAGAAGCGGTAACAACTAGAGCTTCGTGCATCAGTGAAGGGAAAGCCAATACAGTTCTCAGGTCTGCTGTCCTTAATCAGCACAAGAGGCTGAAACAGGGAAGGGTGATGAGAAGACTCAGCTGGACTAGCAGTTAGCAGCAACAACAGCGATGTGAGAGGCGACCTGCACCCACAGGAGAGGACAGCACTCCACGGGCCCAGGGCCACGTGCAGCAAAGGGACTGAGGAGATTAACACATGTGATTGAGGGACCAGACAGGCCACCACTATGGACAGTGACAGATAAGGGTGAATGACTGAAATCTGTCAGATATCAGTGCTGGAAAAGACTGTTGTCAAAAGCATTCATGTTTCATATCTCAAGATATTCAAATGACCAAACTAGCTGTCTGGGTGCACAGCTGGTATTTAGATGGATCTGCAGAAAGCAAAAAGAGGGAGCAATAGGTGATAGGACAGGGATTTTACCACAGGGAATGCCCAGGAGACTTTATGGAGCATTTGGGAAAGAATAACTGCTAGCAAAATGGTGGTGATGGAATAATCTGCTTTTTTACCCTTGGAAAATAGTAGAAAGGCTCTCATCCCACATTTCTAAATAACATTGTGCAGCTTTTTGGACAACTTGCATCTGGAAGACCTTTAGTTTCCAGTGACCCCATTCCAGCAGGAAGATATGTTCATCCAGGCTGAGCCTTGCACACGCTGCTGCAGCAGTTTCTCAGAAATCAGGTTTTGACAGGCCCTATAAGGAATTTGGAAGGCTTGTTTTTTAAAACAAAAATGAACTCATGATAGGGTTCGAATACATAATCCTGATTCAAATCCTGGTCGACATGAATATCATTGTGAAATAGTTTTCAGTTCTGTTGCTCATCTGTCAAAACTTGCAATAAAAAGCAGGAAATGTTTTTGTTACAAATATTTTCATCCTTAAGGAACAGGTCCTATGAAGTTCACAGGTTTTGCTATTTTCTCCAAGAAAACCACAGAATGGATCTCTATTGATTTACATTATCAGAATATGAAAAAATAGTTTTCCAAAGTTTGAAACCAGTGTACAAAAATATGGAAAAACAAGGTCTTTAATATAAATAGTAAAGTTTTCAGATTCATCTGACCTCTTGATGTGCTTTATAATAATCAAGAATGAAACAGCAGAATTCCTTAAAGTCCAAACAGAATTTGAGTTAGAAAATAACTTGAAAATCTTACCTATTTACAGCACAAGAGCAAAACCTGTTATTTTAGGGTATCAGCACAGAAACAAGCTCTCCTGTGTTAAGAAAGTAACTTCACAGCCTAACTTACTGTGTATTTATCATAGCTGTCCATGCATACATCTTCCCCACACAGCAAAAGCAAGATAATCTTAAATAGATTATGCCTAAGTAAAAGTATCATCTCGCATTTATACAAGGCCTTTCATACATGAAGTTTCACAGGCACCTTAGCTTACTTTATGGACATGTGTGTTGATAACCTTTGTAAGCACATTTTTCCCAAATTAAGCCTTCTCTTGTAGATGAGTCATTATAGGCTGCAAATTGTATTAAGGAGCTCTCTTTGCCATATCTGAAAACAAAATATTGGTCTTTTCACAAGGGTTAACTGCCCCAAGTGCTGTGAAAAGAGACTCCAAAAGACACTAAAGTGTATATTCTTGCACTCATAAGGCTGATATCAAACCCTTCCCAAAGCTGTAAGGTTATAATTCTAAGAAAAAAAAAAAAATCACTAGGTCAAAAATTTTCATTATCCGGGTTTGGAGTTTTAAGGAGCGCTGCATGAAAATCAGTTACGTGGCTTATCTTCAGGCTTTCCTTCTTGAACTCAGTCCTCTCCCGAAACGTAATCTTCATCTCTCACTTCTCTGTATTGCATTGAGGCCTGTCCCTCTGGTTCAAACTTGATCATTTTTATATTCAGTCTTTCTGCAAGTTTCTGTGCCGCAAGTTTGGCTTGCATTTCCTATTAAAAAAAAATCATCAAGTCAGGAAATGCATTCATTTGTCAGTTTTATCCTCATCACCAGAAGAAGCCTCTAAAGGAAAAACTTGTCATAATAATACCACCAACTACCACCAACTAGTTAAATTTCTAGTAATTATTGGAAAAAAAATGTTTAATACATAAGTGTGCTATTAATATTTGAAGACCCTTTTATGTCTGTGTGCTGGGCATCATCTGACACACACTAATATCAGTTCTGAAGGAACAAAAATCAGTGTACGCAGGACAGCAGCCTTGCACAGGAGCTATGCAGCCAAGAACAAAGCCTGTCACTCACTGAACAGTCTGTTTCTATTTTCCAAATTAATTTCCTCTCTTCAAGCAACAAGAAGATTAAATTAGCATATGCTTGAAAAATGGTAAGCAGCAACAAACACTAGAAACGCTAGGATTTAGGAATACCAAACTCTAATATGCCTTCACTTACGCATGAGCTATAAACTCATTAAAAAATAACAGGCAAGGAACCTTGCATTTTTAGTCAAAGATGAAGCAACTGCAATTGAGTTAGCATAGCTGCATAGAAAGATTAATTTTGTTTAATTTTGTTTAGAAGTTTCAGAAGGGTAATTACTTTTCGGACCAAACCTTAGATACACACCTCATAGGCTTCTTTTTGCTGTATCTGTATTGCTATGGACTCCTCTATAGATAATAACTTAGCGGGGGCGTGATGCAGTGGTGGTAGGCGAGCTGCTGTGATGTCATTCAAATGTTTTTTATCCCTAAGTCGTCGTTCTTCAGGAGTCAGTGGAGAGGCAGATCCCCCGGGGGACTGACTGGATGAGGCACCATGCAATGATCCAGTTTGCTCCCCTGATAATCTGTAAGCGATACAACACACAACTCATGAACCAAATTTGCAACACAGGATTGATTAACTTAGGTTTTGAAACCACATTACTCTCAACCTGTAAGAGCTGAAAAATTAGAGTATGTCAAGTGCTATGACACCATACACAAGTTAAAAACACACAGTATATTAAATAGCTATAAAGGTGAATCTTTTTCACCTTTTTAATTCACCTTAAAAGGTGAATCATCATTTAGTCAGACACAGTTTCTCTACACAGAGAAAATCCTGTAGGTCACCCCTGATAGTGAGCAGAACAGTCTACCAATTAAGCAGCAAACATGAAAGGGGAACATCTTAACAATCAAGGAAAGCATAAACCATCACTGCTATCCATACAGTGTGAATTGTAACCTCTGCAGTGGTAGAAAAAGAGCAAAAGCCGGACAATAGTAAAGTTCTACATAATCCATAAGAAAGTTCTGCCAATTGTTTAGTAGTTTTGCAGCTCAGGTTACAAAATTCTATGGAGACTTACAGTTTTTTTAAAATGGGTAGAATTCCAATATAGAGTCTGTACATAATGCTGAAGAACCAATATACTGACACAGCATAAAGTCACATGACTTTAAAGCTCTGCAACCACCACAAGAAAATAAATCCACTATGCCTGATCTGTATAATTTCTAATTTCATACAAATCAATTACTTCACCTCCCCAACCCTACTCTTTTAATACTCACACATTTGTTTTAAACTTGTTTTTCTTGATGATGGGGTTCTTGGCTCTAGACTCCAGCACTTCAATATAATGCGGCGTCTTGGCACGCAGGCTGCCGAAGACATTGCCCTTGTGTTTAGCGACGTTCTGCTCCCTCTCCGTCGCTCTTCCACCGTCATCCCTATCTACAATTGAAACTTTCTGGAAGGCTTCAGCCAGCAGGTCTTTACCGCTGTCCAAAGCGCCTGCTCTTTGTGCGCCACCCTGAGGAATGTCCTGAGGGAGCTGCTCGTTGTCCAGACGGCTGCTGGGGGCCGACTCGGCGCTCTCTTCGCACAGGTTACTCTGCTCGGTTACGGCGGTTTTTACGGGGTCGCTTTCCTCCGACGCTCTCCGGCTGTCGCGGGGCGCCACGGCGGCCTCCCGCGCCGCGCGCTCCTCCTCCTGCCGCAAGGCGCGGCCCAGCTTGGCCGCCAGCTCCGCCACCT
>VZSV01000070.1:2492339-2533885 GCA_013398735.1 Nothocercus julius
CCGCCATGTTGCCGCCGCGGGGCCGCCCGCATGGCCCCGCCGCCGCCGCGCGGGCCCGCCACCGCCCGCTGCTTCCGCAACGGACTGCGGGCCGCCATCTTACCGGAAGGGACGGCGGGGCGGCAGGGCCGCGCTTGGTCGGAACGCGAAAGGGAACGCGAAAGGGGCGGGCGCGGCGGTAGGGCTGCAGCTTATGGCGGCGCGCTGAGGCGGCCGAGGCCCGCGCGAGCCTTGTCCTCGCCCGCCCTCGCCATGTGTTTGGCGCGGCCGGAGCGGCTCCCAGCCGCGCCCAGACTCCTGCGCAGGTCTCAGTGCCTCCTTTTCACTGAATAAAGTTTTCCTTGAATTGCATTTACTTTTAAATGCACTTCGGCACAGCACAGAGGCTGGGTGACAAAACCGAGGCCCTCCCAGCTCACACAAGTGCCAGGGGCTTCAGCAAGCTCTTCCATCCACCACCAATAATAATAACCCTAATAATGAAGTCCCTAGGTAGGTGGCAGTTCCCAGGTAACAGTCTCAGCCTTGTTAAGCTGTTCCTGGTCTATGCATCACACACCTTTACAGCTATTGTAACCTTGCTACCATTCACTTTTACGTCTTTTTAAGGCACGAGTCCCTTTTTATTTAGAATTTTTCCACATACCTCACTTTTTACATGGTTGCTGCTTGATGACTGATGAACACTTCAACTAGTTTTCCTCTTTCAATTTGTAGTGCTTGAGCTGGGTGGGGAGGCCACGACTCAGCAGGGTTTCCAGGCAGTTCTACACGCGCAGAGCGCCCCACGTGTGAAAGAGCTTGCTGAGCAGGAACCAAACAGAGCATGGTGAGTAGCACTACAGCCCCTGCACGTATGTCGCCGTGCCGTGGAGCAGTTACCTCCTGCACAAAGTTAGGGGCTTACCAACATGGAGAGAGCTGCTTACCTACTGAGTTTAGCTAGCCATGTATAAAAAATTTCCTATGTCTAAAAACAAGGATTTAAAGCATTGGACCAGAACATTAGTACGCAACTCACAGAATCATATGTTGTCCAGTTTTCAGCATTAAACATGGCCAATCTCAACAAGATGTGATGAGAGCCTTCTGGCAACCTGTACTGAAAACACATACACAGGGAACCATCAGCTAAGTAAAAACTTCACATTCTTTAGCTAAACGTTGCAAACCAGTAACATTGTGATTATCATACTTCAAAGTCATCTTCTTATTTAGTTGACATATAGCTTGTTTCATTGTGACCGTTCTAAGAGATTTATCTCTATTATCAATGAATGTGTAAGAATTGAAGAGAAAATGAAAGAACATCCCGGAAGTGCTTAGATATTACCTGTGGGATTGGGTGTGCGTTGTTTTGTTTTGGAAGCAACATTGCCCTGTTCTTGCTTATCCAACGCAGTTCAATAGTTCCTTATTTGAAAAAGAGAGTTCATCTACTTCTGTTACTTGGCTTTGAGAAGAGTCTTTGGTCTTTAAGGAGGGAGTGTCTTCCTGTTCTTAAGAGCCTGTCTGCCAGATAAAACACTGACAAGAACATCAAGGCTCCAGAGTAAACACTTTGGCATTCATACATGTTTTGAATGAACAAGAAAATGTACTGTAAGAGTTTACAAGTTAAGGGAAATTTATTTCTAAATGACTGTTGACACAACAGAATAGAAAGTTTTAATACAGTGTTTATTGCAATTTATACTTTTCAAGTCCTACATTCAAGATGTATTAAAAGCATACAGTATAACTGCATTATTTATATTTATACAGAATATATGAAAATTGTATCCCAAAATACTTTCCAGAAAATCTGGACTAAATCTCAGAAGAACACTTATCACGGTATAAATGACGGAAGTCATACAATTGACTTTTGGAATTCCCAGGGCCTTTATGGCTTTTAGTGATGGCTGCAGAAATTTTACTAATTTCTAATGTTATAGCACTTAATCCCAAATTGACAACATTTCTACTGTGTTTACAGGCTTTTCAGTTAGTTTTGTAACTACCTATGCTAGCTGTGACTGCTGCTGATTTGACTGGTAAGCTCCATATTGTCATTTAACACACTCTTACGTAAATACTCCTCCTCTTTCCTTCATAGTTATCACATTAAGAACACTAATCCAATCTAATGATGTTCATCCAGCACATTGCATATATATATATAAAAATATAGCATAGGCTTCAGCCCTTATCTGGTTTAGAAAAAAATAGCATATTCCATCAAATAGTTAAGACAGATTTACACATAAAAATTACAAGAAAGCTTCAAGACCTTGCTGCAGTCTCTGCCAAGTTTTGAGCAGAGCATCATTTTTCAAGTCTCAGAGTTAGGGTAACTTGCACCATGTTCAGACAAGATCCTCATGAATTTATTAAAAGCAGAATGAACATCCTTTTGAAGTCTACACCAAAACAGCATTTTGATATTTCATCCTGCTGTCTCCTGCCATTCCCTAAGTACTTCACAATCATCAAGTTCCACTTTCTCTATTTTGGTCAAAGACAGACAGAGGGATAAAATATTTTTAGGTATTTAAACTTCAGTTAACATTCTTTACAATCACATCTTTTAGCTTATCGATAAATTTAGCTTCTATCCATCCACCTTAAGTTTGATGGAAACTTTCAGAAACTACAGTCAAGAATTGAACCCCTCAAATACAACTGGATTATTTTGGCCCATAGTATGGTAAAAAGGATTATGTATGATCTGAGGATGTATCTCTAGTTGACATCAGCATGGTCAATTGGGATTAGTCTTCAGTTTCTTTTTCCTCAAAAGAAGGTCTGTCCTAATATTTGCTGTCAGCAAACACTAGAGGGAGATAAGATCACACAGGTAACAAGGTTTGTGCCTGAAATTTGGGTTGCATCATTCCATCATCTTTTGAGCTCATGAATATGCACTATCAATTTAAATGTTTTGCCATTTAGAGTTTCACTTCATGATCTCAATTGTTCATACTTAACCAGTATTTCAGAATCTTGTTAAGTGAACTCAGCCTCTCAAATCCACTCAAGCAGCAAAACTTAATTCAGGGAAAAATACTCTAGGCAAGATCAGGACTGGAGCGTCTCCACATCTCAGAAGTTTCTATGCTTTTGGTATTAGGTAGAAAACAATTAATCTGCTTTGCATAATGAGAAGGTGCTTTGTCTGAAGGACTGTTTTTCTAGGCTGCAGAATTCCTTATTCCCAGAATTCCCTATTGCCAGGGACTTTCTCATCAAGCCTTATCCCATTGTAAAAGCTTTGTACTTCTTCTCTGGGAGAAGCAATTTAAGCAAATATGTGATACAATTTTTGTTCACTAATGAGACAGTTGAGGGGTTTTCCTTGTTCTTTTGATATTTATGAGATCTCAGTCTCTTGTTGCACCCAAAGTAAAACACATCTTCCTGATAGTATTGACATATTTTAGAATTGTTATTTTGAAGAAACATTGAACAGATATTATTTACAGCTTCTATACCAGTGAAAATTACAGGCCTCTTTCAAACAGTAGATAATTTACCCTTTTGTCAGTTTTTCACTGCAGTATTTCTCAAATTTTGTGCATAATACAACCCACGATGTTATATATGACTTCTTAGAAAGAATGAACATTTTAAGCTTTTAGGAGTTGAACAGTTTGTGAGGCAAAAAGTAGCATATGTATGAATTGATGATGATCTGATCATAAAGGCTAGGGAAGTTTGAGCTTCCCGCTTTATTCTGTTCATATTTTGATTACATCAAGCAATTCATCTTCCTCCGAGGTACTTGCACCAGATCAAAATATCCTCCAGCCCACCCTCCAATCCAGGCTTCTTTATTTAGTAGCACAGTTACAGGATAAGCAAAGTTCTCTAACAAATTCAGAAATTACTATTTTAAATACAAGTCTATTGAGCTTGAATTTGAAAAGGCAGGACTCAATTTAACAACTTGCATTAGACTGGAGACAAAGCCAGTCCCTTTGTGAAACCTTGTGGCAAGGTGAGTACCTTCTAGGATCAACATTCAGTGCAAGACCAACATTAATGATACAAAACACAAGTTGTTGTTTTTCTACAACAGTAACTAATAAGAACAACAACAAAAAAATACCCTTCACTCATATTAACAGAATTACAAGGAAATACTTATAATTCATTTCAGTTCACTAAAAGTGGGAGATCTGGCAGAATGTAAAAAATATCCAATATATTAAAATAAGTTCAGCATTAGAGGCAGTAATTCCTGATGGCATATATAAGTCAGGGATAAGATTAAGTGTTTTAGAAGAAACAGTATTCAAAATCAAAATTGTTATTCAGATGAGAGAGGAACCTGCAATTGTTCTAGGCAAAATTCTGTTTAGTGAGAATTCCTTCTTCCAAAAAGAACTTAAAATCTAAGTGACAGGGATTTTCCTGCACGATTACCATTGAATGCATCTTTCACTCACCCCGTAACTGGTAAAGTACAAACCAGTTCATTCCAAAGTCGCTCTATGGCTTCCTGTTTGAGGCAACAAACATGGTATTCACCTGCCTGTGCTGAAGGGATCCGTGGAAAGCAGCTGCAGTTGCATCCCTCACTCCCAGCAAAAGGACACTGGTCATTAGTGGCTCTCTTGCAGGTGAGCGGAGCCACAGCTACAGCAGGTCTCTGTGACAGGGGCGAAGAGCCCTTAGGCTGTCTGTATGGACAAGAAGGGAGCTACTCCCAGATTAATGCCCATTGCCAGGTACTTTCTGCTTCTAGTAGTATTGAAAAAATATATTACAGCTTCATTGTACAAATAGAATTACAACACAACTGAAGGAAAAAAAATACTGTACAGCTATACAACTCCTTCTTTACTAGTATTTGAAGTGACACATTGCACTACACAGCTTCTCTCAAAGAAGCAATATTGACTACTGTTTCATCCCATTTCTTCCATGTCCCCCTCACAGTTAATGTCAGTAACAACTTCAGATAGAAGTGACTAAGAAGCTGCTTTCAGGATAAATTAGCAAGACTCCATGCTGCTGTTCTTCTCTATGGCCTGATAAAAATTTATCTAACCAAGCTGCAAAGGTGCAAGATATTTGCTTATATTTAAAAAGCACACTGACTTGAATGCTCAAGATGTACTGTTCTTTGTGCTATACTCCAGGACTCTCTTGAATGGAGTGTACGTCCTCCCCGGCCTTGCACTTTCAGGAGATCTTCTGTCCTCAATATTTGTACTGCTAAAGAGACAAGAAAAAGCTTACACAGTTTAGTGCTAAAGTATCGAACAGCTGGGCTGGATGTGCCACTGCAATACATTATTTTTATTGACAGGCTGATATTAAGTTTTTCAGCCTATTTGATAAGCTCCCTTCCCCCCCTCCCCCCAACACCATAATCTGCTTCAACAGTTTACGAATATAATACAATATACAATTTACAAATATAGCACCAATAAAGGACACTGTAAAGAGGTTTGCCATGAACAAGTAGGAAAAACTAAATACCTGAAAGGAAGATCACATCCTACACCAGTATCTCTGGTTTCTATATTGGTCTTTGGTTGGTTTTCCATTAAATAGTCCAATTTATCTTGCAATTCTTTATTCTGGAAAACAGTAATTTTCAACACTTTTTTTTTATTATTTGAATAATAATAATTATTACAGCAAACTGGCTTTTTTTTTTTCTCCATAATAAGTAATATAAAAAAAATTATTAAGAAAATAAGACTCTTTAATTTTGAGAAAAAAATAAACCAACAGTCTTTGTTCAGAAGCCTCTATTTTAAGCACTTATAATACTGTTATAAAAATGTACATTAAGAAAACTAGCATGAATACTGAACCTTTGTATTAGATACATTCTTTATGTGATTGATGTCATAAGTTTCATTTCCATACTGAAGAAGAGTAAATACATGTAGTAAATATCCATCTGGATAACATTAGACAACATCAAATCCACCTTTAATGGGTTTCATAAAACAATCAATATAACATAAACTTAAAAGGTAATGCCTTACCTCACATTCTAAGAAAGAGATTTTTTCTAAAAGCTGTATTATAAATAATTCTTTTTCTTTTACTTTCTTCCTTAGCATTTCAATCTGTATAGAAAAACAAAACATAATATTCAATCTAACTGTGATTGGAAGAGAAGGAAAAAGACATAGATACTGCAGGAAGAAATAGGTTTAATTTCACTGTTTGGCCACTACTGAATACCTTTCACAAACTGCCTTGATCCATGGATTCACTACCATCCCATATGATTAGAAGTGTATATATAAAGACCATACATGCTTACTAACATGACTTTTAAGAAACCGTATCTCTCTGGAAACAAAAAAACAAAAACTCAAATATTTTCATATGACAAACTGAACTAAGGAAAATGCCACGCCTTTACTGGCATTTACTCTTGTCCCAAAAATACATTTCACCTTTCATTGAAGGTCTTGTTTAATTTTTTTTTTCCTGCGATACTAGACACTCATCAAAAAACAAAACAAAACAAAACAAAAAAACATTTTATACTTCAGGGAGAGATAAGAGGTTATTTACAGGTGAACATGAAAAATAAAGCATGGTTAGCTGTGTCAAAAATATTGTGGCTGTCCCACATTGTCCCAAGAAATCTCTTGACTAGCAGAAGTCTGTTCCTTTCAGGTGACCTCCCTGAGAAGACAATAGTGACAAATGTGCAAACAGATTGAAATTTCTCCTCAGATCAAAGAAAATCATTTGTTATTCTCTCTCAACTCCTGCTGACCACAACTACTAAAACGACAGCTCATTAAAAGAGCAAAACAAAATAATAGCTAAACAGAAATTCAAATGTTACTGCTTCTCGAGGAGATTCAGGCTAATATCTGTGCAGAGGATATTTGGGAGTGCGCTGAAAGGTCAGTCTGAGGAGAAAAACCACCCTGCCCCTTGTCTGCATGTGAGGAAGAGCAGGGAGAATTGGATCTGGTGTCGCCTCCTGGGCTCCTGCAAGGCTTGTCCCACAGCAACAGCAATGACAGCTGGGAATGGTGCATCATCATTTTGTTCTCCATGTCAAGTGGTGTCTAGTTAGTGTTTTTTCCAGATGTATTTCAATCCACCTTCCTTGCACAAGCCATTTCAAGTCAGAAGACATTTAAGACTATTTGAAGTAATATTTGTAACATTCTGTGCTCCTCCAGGGCACACAAGGAAGCAATATGAACACTGTATTATCACGAAAGCTTTAAACCTACCACAGGCTTAATGCAGACGACACAAAGGATTTGAATAGACATCATGTTATGCCATTAGTGTAGGAAAGACCAGGTGTGATCAAACCTGATTTCTTTACCTTTCAAGGGAACATGCCACTTATAGGAAAGCAGGCAAACAGGAATAAGTTGCTGGATTATATTTCATTTATTATATTAAATGAAATTAAACCTTAATTCAGTACATTTGCCTAAGTTACACTGCATAAACAAAAAGTGCAATGGTTTTTCTCTGAGAAACAAGTGCAGCAAAGACATTGGTTTGTAAAGCTCGTAAAGCACTTCAAAATGAAATTAATGCTAGTTATGGCAAAATAATCTAAAATAATAATGTTTACAGAACCACACACACGCATATTGCACAAATCCAAGTTGGGAGAGGGTCTTTGTTCCAAGCAGTTGCATGAAGTGCAAGAACAACTAGCTGGTAATAGAGCAGCTGCTCTATTTTGGTTGAACACAAGGTAAAGAAAAAAAGAAGCAAAGCAAGTGAAATACAACAATGAGATGAGGGCCTGAGCGGTAGCCAGAGCAATCGGGTCTCAGACACAAGTGTGACCCAGAGAATCTCAAATTCCTTGGACTGACTCGCAGATCTGAGTCACTTCTGGACTGACTCCAGGCCAAAATTATCACCAGGATGTTCTGACAATTTCTTTGAGCAAAGCCTGAGCCCTGTAAACCACCTCAGCCTCATTGTGTCTGCAGACTTCAGCACTTCATGTTGCTGCTGACTCAACAACCTGCTCCTGAATCTGCCTTTTGTGTGATTACCCTCTCAGATTTCTTTGTCGCTTTCTCTAAGTATTATTTGGGCATATTCTTCAAATTCTTCCCTTCCAACCTGCCCTACAAGGGCCCAGACAGTCTTTCCCTAGCACCGGTCTATTCTCCTGCCTTGTGTTTTTGGAATCACGAGCCATTGCTTTTCCTCCAAGCTTCTACCAGCTCTTTGACAATCTCTGCATGCACATTAGGCAGTCAGACAAACCTGGCAACCTACTCAGCGATACGATAGACTTAATGGCTCACTCATTCCTTTTGAGGACAGCTCCCCTGACAAAAACACTTGAATTTAGCAATCCTGGGCCACAACATCACCCTGTTTCCAGACATGGCATTCCTTTGCCTCCCCCGCCTTGCCGTATTCTCCACCCTGAGCTGATGCTCCTGTATTCTCCCCTTCTGTTGCAGGGCAGGTGCATATTCCAGAATGTGGGTGGGAACAGCAGCAAGGCCGATTTGTCACTTGTTCAGTCTGTCAGTGAACAGAAAGTCCTCACGTGCTCTTTGGCATCTAACAACAGTTAAGAAGAGAATGCTAGAGAAGTGAGTAGAGATAGTAGAAGGGAAATCAAGACAATTACAAAGTAATTACAGCAAAAAGAAATACAGTTTTAAAAGAAAATGGAAGTTGTGCCCAACTGTAGAGTTTCATAAGGAAAGTGAAATAGCAAGCATTATTTTATTTATTCTGTCTGTGACTCAGTCATTGATCCACTGAATTGGAACAGATCCAGCTGTTACATAAACTTAGTCAGCATTTACCCCTTGACATTATCATCCATTAATTTAAAATATTTATCAGAACATGACAATGTTATATATTGTTCAAGTATTGTGCATATTCCTTATACACTGATCATTAATGCATCTGGCATCTGTAACACTGTTACACAGATAGGAACAAACTGGTCATAAATATGACTAAACACAGGACAAACACTTATTACATTATACAAAACAAGACAGACAAGACATTACAACATCAGCCCAAACTCTGAGACACAGCTACTGAACAAGGAAAAGAAAATTTGCCTTCACAGAGTCCACTATTTCATTGAACCTTAAGTGGTACTTATCAGAGTCTAGACAACAGTTTGGATTTTTTTCAAGTATATAACAAAATAAGTAGGAGTGAGCATCTTTTCCTTTTAATTCCAGATGAACTTCTTCAGTCACCCCTTACTACTTTTGTTCTAGCATTTTAAAACACCTATTACATATAAGGAAAAATGACAACTTAGTGACTGATTTACATTATTGCACTAACTTAAGAGAGCTTCCTAAACTATTGAGCTATATGAATACATTACACTGGTCTTTGATGTGCGTCTGTTCCTAAATCAGGCCCATAGGGCCTAGATGTCCTAATGGGTTATAAACATCTGCACATTGGCTAACAGTTCAACCCACCTTATTAAGAACTACCTTACTAATGTGCGAGTCTCCTAATTAATGACTTGGTCAGGAAATCCCCAGCTGAGAAGGCTGATGCTATGCGTGTAGAAATACTGTCCCCAAACACCAGCAGCCGTGCTATTTTTGCCATAGATAAGCAATGCATTGCATTGCTCAAGTCCACCAAGGAATCCAAACGTGACGGATTTTTTGGGGGGGGTGGGTGTGGGTGTGTGGTATTTATGTGCTGCCATTGATCTTTGACATCTCTGTCACTGATATTTTCATCTTCTCATCTTCTCTGTTTCTGTGTGGCTTCTTTTATTTGAACTAAAATGGAAACTGTGCATCCAGCTCAAGAATCGGGTATACTGCAATGCATCTGGAGTCGGAGTATCTTGACAACTGCTTAAATTCGTCTGGTTAATTTAAATATCGTCTGGTTAATTTTTTGGTGGGAAACTTTCTTCTTTATTCCCCATTTGTTCAGTACAAAGGATCTTCTGTATATGGAATACCATTTGCTTGTTAGCAGGCAATATATAAACTTTCATGCAAGCGTCTTCTGCGCAACAGGATACAGCTTCTCTGGTTTTTGGTCACCATTTATTATCCAAAGTATCTGAGGCTAAAGGTGGAGAACAGCTCATGGGCCATGACCTAGAGACAGTTTAATTCAGTGGTTAGGGGAATTTCAGGTGAAATCTGAGTTCTGTAAATAATTTCTTATTATGAAATCAAATACACTTTCCCCCTTTCAGTCCATTTCTGAATAGCTCCTTATATCTGCATCTACCCTAGCCTTCCTTATAAGTGTAAATGTTTGTTTTCTTCCCGCTCCTGCTTCTTAGCAATGAAACACTATTGCATGTAAGTTTTATGTACCATGAAAATAAAATGCATTTCAACTGAAAACTCCATTTCAGAACGAAAGCTCTACTAAATCTCTTCAGGTTTGGAATGGAGATCAAGTCAGGAAATATTTTTGTTGTTGCTGATTTAAGTTTTTATATTTCTTCTGAAGATTTTTAGCTTCAGCTTACACAAACCTGTGTCCGCTCTCCTACACAGGCATAGATAAACAGTTTGACCATATGGAATTGATAAAAGAGCAAGCTTTCACTCATTTATCTGAACAACAGCGATTTCAACCTCTAAGGAAACACCATCATAGTAGCTTCCTACGTGCTCCCATATAGCCTCTATGTTTGCATCTGCTCAATTGAGTCTCTGTTGTTGAGCCTCCTTGGTGGAAGCCTCCTTGGGTGCTTCCACCTTTCACACTGAGAGCTGCTGTCACTGCCCGGTTGTACTTTAAGACAGCTACACAGGAGAGCTCCTGTTCAGTTTATGATTAGTCTGTCTACGCCAAGTTGAAAAGGGTTCTATCAAAGCCCGAGAGGGAAGGATTTATATTTTAGAGAAAAATTTAGGAGGAAATGATTTCTTGGCTAAGGAGCACAAGCACTCTCAACTGTGACGTCCTTCCCCACTTAGGCTGATTCCACTCAAGGCAGGTGGCAAATCTATTGCATTTAATACTTTGAAGGTGGCTTTTTTCCTCCCTAACCGCCTACATTTGGTGCTCTCTGCCAGCTTCCCCTTTCATGCACACTTATGTTAGGGCTGACCACAGCCTTCTAACTTATTTTTAAATGCAATGGAAGTGTTAGTGCACCACAAGGCTCCCCTGAAAAGCATCTTTCTCAGTTCCTTCTGACTGCTTGCCTTCCCTTCAGGATGTCTCCCCATCTGTCACTTGCTTGTGATCCATCGTCTCTCCCTAAAAATGGCCTGATGAGCAATCTACCTTGCAAATTTTCAACCACAAAACTCTTCTCTGTAATTCTCCAGCTTTGAGAGGTCTCCATAGGAGTCTGAAGCAGCGTATCGCATTTGTTCAGCAGCCCTGTCAAAGGGGGTTCGTTTCTGTTGCTGTGCCTTGTATAAATCGGAGATGCTAAAAACACAAACCCATTCCAGTTTACTCTGAAGGAGTATTTACACTTCAAATCTGACTCTGAATATACTAAGATGAATACAGCCCCATCGCTCTAACCCGGTTCATACAGTGTGTTTTGGTTCCACTTCTGACAAAAGCAAATGCTGATGATTTTGACTATTTTGACTTTCTTTCCACTATTGTTGTGGGTTTTCCAGGTTAGCCTGTTCTCGGTGTATTCTCATGTCACAAGGAAGGTAAGCAAAGCCACCTTTTCAGCTTTGGTCATTCTCTCAATTACATTTTTTAAGTATAAGTTATTCATCATTGTAGTACCTTCAGAAGCCTTAAGATAAAACATAACTTTAAAGATACCAGATATTGTTGCAGTAATGAGTAACTTTCTAAATATTTCTGGCCATTACAGGTTAAATTTAATGCAGAGAGATGCAAGTGCAAATGTACTCTGAAAAAAACACTTTTCTGGAATTTAAATAGCAGCACAATTCCAAAATTTTCCCTATTTAGTATGTAAAATATATTTTAGTGCTACTGTTCACTAGTTTTTATTTTTCCTCCAAAACAGTGTCTCCAGAGCACATTCCCTTTCAACATCCCAGCTTTTAAGAAGTATTTTTGTGCTGAACTCTCAGCAGCAGTGGCATAGTGAGCAACACTGAAAGTCAGCCTAAGAATTCTGTTCAAATATTTACTTGCAGAAGAGGCACAAAAGCATGACAAATACTGTGCATGGATAGCTCGGGGATTTAAAGGGATGCCCATCTGCAATGCTCTACCTTCTGCATGGTGGGCAGCTACTCCATTTTGTAACCAGAAAGAGCTGCTATTTGTAGGCTTTTTATTAAAGAGCTCAGTTCAAAATAGAGCACACAAGCAACATTGTAGAAATTTTGTGAAACAGAATGCTATAAACACCATGGGTAGCACAAGATAAAAGCAAACAAGCAAACAAACAAGCAAAAAAAAAAAAACCATGAAGAGCTTTATGTGTTTGTCACTGTCTAACTTGATCAAACATGGCTACAGAAGCTGGCTCACTAAGACACAGGTATTGTGGCAGGCATACATGTCGCTCTTAAGGAAATTGATTAAAAAGAAAAAGCTAAAATATGAAGAACTAAAAGAGCAAAATATAGTCCCTACAGCTACACAGCAATAAAAGATTTCTACAGAGATTGAACTGATATTGAAAATCAGCTAGAACAAACATCAAACAAACATCAAACATCAGCTAAAAGCAAACATACTTGAAAGTTTAGAGAGGAAGACATCTCACATTCTACTTGTTAAAATAGGGAATTGAATGTCTGAAAAGGCTTACTGTGCAGATGAAGGAATTAATAGACCTATATTACAATGAATCAGCAAGGTAAACTAACTTATTATGACTGATATTTACGAAATAATTGATCCCATCCTTATGCACGCTTTTGCCAAAACACTTTGTGGAACTGAAAGTATTTGTTTACACCAACTCTGCCCGCTAGAGGTCAAGTTACACTGAGCCACTTACTTTGCACTTGGCAATACAGAACAAAGTTTAGGCCATGGTGCTTGTTAGTTATCAGAATCATGACATTTGCCACAGATAGCACATTGACAAGTCTTCCAGTACTTTTGGCATGATAAAAGGAACCCCATAAAGTGATGTTTGACTTATGAGGACGTGAAACAGCCTCCGGATAAATATTTATTCCGGCAATCTATTACTTAGAAGACTGGATTATTAGATTGGAGAAGGATTCCTTAGTAGACTATAGAATAGGTATAAAGATTGTCAGCCCAGTTTTAGACTACCTGCCATGTTGCTTGAAAATTGAGAAAAAGGCAAGCTGGACTAGAAACAAAACCTTAAGTCTTTATATCAATTCTCTGTACTGAGGATATGGAAAAAATAAGAACTTTAACACAAAGTGATAAATACTTTTAAGTTACTTTTGCATCCCACTTCCTTCCCTGCTCAGCTTTGCATCCCTCTGCACGTAAAACAGGATTCCTCGGTATCACGTATGCAACTATACAGAAGGACTGTACATCAGAATCTTATAACCAATTTACAGCAGGATATATATAGGTAAAATTAAACCCCTTCAACAAAAATGGAAAAAGTCCATGTCGAATCAGAAACACTATGACAGCAAATCATTAAGCATGAACATATTATGAATTGAGAAGGAATGCCTTAGATTATAATCAATTCCAAATATTTGGTATCATGGACATTTGATAAGCAGACACAAATGAAACTTGTCCCCACTACCAAAGGTCTGCCACTAATGCTGACCATCACTGCAATCTCGGTATAATTGCGATGTCCATCTACTTTGTGAAGCTCTAATTTAAACTTAATCTACTCATTTCCCCACTGTTTCTCTGGAAACAGAGAAGTCTGCAATCACAGCCCTCTCCTGACTGCTGGAACAATTCCTTGGCATACATCTGGCCAGCAAGTTGAAGCAACTTTTCAGAAGAAACCTGCTTAAAATTTTATGGTAAATTATATCAGGAAAGCACAAGAGTGGTGACAAAGGTGCTTTTGCCCCTCTGTTTCTGTGAAGACATGGAAAAAAGAAAGGGGAAGGGGACAGAAGCACATTTGTACAGAAGGAAATGAATTTATTTTACTTATCACTTCCTCCCTAATAACCAGTCTGCATTATTTCTTGAGTTATCTGCTAAATGTTTCAAATTAACTTGTATTTCCTGAACTACCATAAAGAGCTCCAGAATTAGAGTTAGCCTAAAGATCAGAAAACAAAACCTAAAATAGTGGTTACATAAACTGTATTAAATTGCTTTCACCTAGTGATGCAGAACACATGCTTAACTCATCTTCTTTTACTTCTTGTAACTACGGAGGCATCCAGACGTCACACACATCCCTGGGTTACATACTGAGAGAACGAGCATCCCCTAAAGACTCAAAACACACTGTTTTACAAGATCTCACCTCCTCAACCATGTGCTTGACTTTCTTCTGTTGGCAGTGAACCATATCATCCAGATGCTTGATTCGCTCTCGCAGGCTAGCTGCTACCTCCTCCAGATGCTGTGACCTGGCAGAAGATGAAAAAATTAGGCAAATTAAGTGGGGAGCTGCTTAGTCCAAGCAAAACAAGCACAACCCCTACTATCTCACCATGAATCAGGAAGACTAGGTCAAGAGGTATCTTACTAACAAGTCCAATTCCATTATCAGATGTCACTTTTATTTGTCTAAAGTACATTTTAATGGCAATCTTTCAGTCAAAGTGGCTGTCCCCACCCAGGTTAGCTCACCTTTGTCTTGCATACTGGCTCACTTACTCACCGCCTGAAGTGCTGACAATTAAACAACATTAAACAATGTGAAAAAGCTCATCTCCTTGAGAAGTCTGTTCTTCCTTGAAGTGAAAGGCATTTACACAAGTAGATCTCTATTACTAGAAAGGAACACAGATCCTGACCTATTACTGTCTGCAAACTTTGGGGGGAAATACATACTAAATAATCATGAAGCACATCTGCTGGTGTCCTTTTAAGTGCTTTCCAACTACAGAGCAATCTTGCGATTTGGCATACTTGGCAACAGCAGCAAAACACTAACTGGAATAGTATTAACTCATCAACAGTCAACAGTAATTGCTCTGAATATTTTAAGTTTGCATGTCTGAATCTGTAGATAGACCTTGGATTTCTTCAAATTCACTTTACACAGAGGTTGAACACCCACAGGACTCCTGCCACAGGCTGATTTGGCAGCTTGCCACAAAAGTAGTTTTAGAATATGCAAAGGAACAGAAGGCAAGATTTTTAATCAGTTTTTGGCACATTGGCCATGGGAGCCTCCACTTTTATCTGAATGTACAATTACTGAAATCATGGAAAGAAAGCAGTCTCTTGCCTGCAAAATAAACTCCCGTACTCCTAGGTCCTAGTCTGAATAGAATTTGAGAAGTGGAGGAGGGGAATCAAAAACAAAAAAGCTTTTTCATCTTGCTCTGTGAACAGCAGATGAAAGTGTTGAAGTTGCAAACAGAACAACCATTTTAAGGCAAAGCAGCAGATGGCAAACTGTATGACACAATTCTAATGAACAACTGAACTGTACTTTGTTCCCCCCCAAGAAAGAGTCCCTATTAACAGTGAAGTACTCTACAGAACTGTAACTGCAGCACTTTGACAAGGACTTTGACTCAAAATAAAGACTTTGCTGTAGGTTTTTCCATCCTGCATAATATAGCCTTGCAAGACCACAATTTGTATTTTTCTTACAGCTGTTACATATATTTGCTTTCTCATTCAAAGATGTAGAATTGCTTCTGGCAGCAATGGAGCAACAGACCAGAGGCTCATCCTTTCTGGGGGATCAGTCAGTGAGGGGCCAAGGTGCAGACAGGTAACCAAGGAATAGACTTCAGCTTCTGAACCCGAAATGCCTGCTTGCCTTGCACGGGTGGCAACTGCTTGCTTGTTTGCTTGCTCTGCCTGGATGCCTGCCTGAGCATTGCACCTGCCTTTTTTACTGCAGCATACTTTCCATGCTGAGTAGTCAGGGCAGGCTTCAGTGAAGTGAGAAGAGTACCTGTTACCCAAAGGTGAAGGAAGAAGGCAATTATCTTAAATCTCCATGCTCTGTGTTATGCACAACATCTGTACACTCGAGGTTGTTATTTTAACTGGCTGATGTGAAAAGCTGCTATTACCCTCAAACTGGCTAAGCTAGTCACAGACTCATACAGTTAGGCCTGGAGATGCTCAGGGTAGGAACTTCCTTTAATCTATATACTTCATGAAACAGCAGGATGCCAAAATCTTAGAAATGAGCTTCTACGTGCCACAGAAATATAATTAGTAAACAAGAAGGATTATTCAGTCTCTGCTTATAATTAATCTTTATCCACACAAGTAGTGTCATATAATAAGCCTTTTCCAATTGCAATTGCAGTTACTACTACTTCAATGCTAGATAAGTTTCTCTTGAAACTTGACCTGCCTTTGCCTCAGCTTGAAACTTGTCTTTGCCTGGCCATGGTGGTTTGCCAGTCTCAAAGAAGTAGCAATAGATGCTTTTGTCATCAGTGAGCCCCAAGGAGTGCCCGGGCTCCACCACGCCACTAGACCTTTCTATGCCTCGTGCTTTTCACAACTGCCATTCACAGAAGTCTAACTGCCAAGAGAGTCGCCCTCACCTGCCCCAAATAGCTTCACAATATTTCTGCACTGTGATGCCAGATTCTTTCATGCCTTCATATTATTCATGTGTATAAGTTAATGTCCGCTGTGTTTGTGGACCCGCCTCTCTGAGCCCTGTCTTAAAGTGCTCTCTGCATGCACTGCTAAGCCTCAAATATTTCCCTGCTAGTCATCTTTTCATACAGAAAAGACCTCTGGTAGTTTCATTCAAAACTCCTCCACTCTTCAGTAGTTTCTCTCTTCGAAGGGGAAGTCCTACAGCTTGATACAGGATACAAGATCTCTTTTCTTTCAAAGATATGAACACTCTAGAATAAGATAATCAAAGTATTCAAAGGCACGACCATACTGTACCAAATTTGGGAGCTCAGATTTAAGAAAAATGCAATTCACAAATACGTCAAAGATGCAAGGATATATATTAATTTCTAAAGTTTATCTCATAGAGACAGAACAAGTTCTATCAAGAGTGTATCCTACATGTTTGCAATCAGTTTTTCAGAAAAAGGCATGGATGTTATTTATAAACAAAATATCAAGAGGATTTTTGCAATAACAACAATTAAAAAAAATGTTTTGAGATTATATTCAGCTGAACAATTCTTATTAAAT
This sequence comes from Nothocercus julius, assembly GCA_013398735.1. Taxonomy (NCBI): domain Eukaryota; kingdom Metazoa; phylum Chordata; class Aves; order Tinamiformes; family Tinamidae; genus Nothocercus; species Nothocercus julius. Next base: position 2,509,497 of record VZSV01000070.1, read on the forward strand.
TACAATTTTAAGGTTAGTAAAATGCGCCTTCAAAAAAACAAACAAACAAAAAAAACAAACAAAATCTTAAAGTCTCCTAGCAATGCCAGGAGTTCCAGAAATAAGACAGATCTCACCTCTCACTGTCCAAGTTAGTTTCAGATGTTGCTCCAGATATTTGTATTTCATTTAGTTCCAGTTGTTTTTGCAGCTGATGACGCTCCTAAACAACAAGAAATGCTATCCTTCACTTCTCGCTATGTTATAATACAAAGGCTTAACTAATCACATTTCACAGGATTCATGCAATTCAACAGATCATTTGATCATTTGTGAAATTAAAATAGAAACTAATTAAACAAATTTTACAGATGCTACCTGGGAACTCTGCATCTCCTATATCCCAGGAGAACAGAATACAAATAATAAAATCAAATTCCCAACTAAACATGAAAATAAGATCACTATTTTCAATTTCCCACTTGAAGACATACAATTACTCTTGAAACTGAAATTTTTGTATAAAGACCTGAGTCATCACCATCCTTAATTACACAAGTGTCAAATTGCCCATGTTATTCTTCCCAGAAGATCTCTCAATCCAAGGCAGAAATAAAATGCCCTACTCTGTTTTCTTCCCCAAAATACCCTTTATGTTTATTTTTAGGTATCCACCAGCATTTTGCTTGTGAAGATCTATGAGCACTTGGGGACTGACTCAACACAAATGAACAGGAGTCTGCTATTCACTTTAATTGGAATTTAATGGAGGCATTCAATTTTACTCTGCAAGTATTAGCCATATAACAGCAAATTAAATGACCAATGTGAAGAAACTCATCTGCACCTTAAGAACTATACTGCAATCCTTTACTCATTGCAAAGCCACAGAATCACAATAGACTTATGTGTGGGCTGAAGCCCAGATGAAGTTGATGGAGCCACTAAAGGGGCACATTAAGCTATCTTGATTCCTCAGCGTTATCACTGATTCAACTAACTGAACTGCATGAGTTGGACAAAAGAGGCTCAAATAAATGTACACTGGATTGACTAGTCAATCCAACAGGATTGCCTTATAAAAATCTATTTCTCAAAAATATCAAATACTCACTATATTAACCTAAAGTTGGTTAAAAACACTTAACATGGGAGAAAGGAGTACTATATTCTCTCCACTTACTAGAATTTCCCTCTATGGCCTGTCCTTCTGAAGATAGCAAGGCCCAGATTTTTAAAGATAATGAGATGCCTGCTATTGAATTAAATGACAGACACCAAAGTACATCTAAAAGTACTAGAGTCTTTTAGAAGGACCAATCTTATCCCTTTCAGAGCGAAACCATTCAGTTTAAGGACTAAACAATAACTTTCATTCTCAGTTAGGTGAATGACCCCAGAAAATGAAGAGGAAATTTCACTTTAACTGTTAGATATGGGGGATGTAAACCCGTTTCAGATATCTGAGAATAGCCAACAAATCAGGTTCAGATAATAAAGTATACCATGGGGAAAGAGGTATTGTGATACTCCGTGGCTTAACAATACCTTAAAACAATCATCATCTGAAAAGCAGTGTGAGTTTTGTCCTGAAGCAAAGTCCGTGGGAGAGAAGAAAGGCAGGGCAGCAAATAAAAAGAAGCGACTGCTACAACTAGTTTTATAGTAGTGCTGCCAACATTACAAGAGAAGTGTCTCAAAACATTTCTGGTTTCAGAGGATTAAAAGTGAATTGTAAAAAAATGCTCTCAGCTACAGTTTGGTAGAGAATATTTAGCCAGAGAGAGATATAACTGAAATTGTTCTGGTGCTGGCAGGAAAAGAAGTACCTGGAGTTTGGATTAAAAGGCAGTAAAAACTGGCTTTTAACTAGACTTTTCTCCCCTTCCCAAAATACCCATTCCCAAAATACCCTCCTTCCCAAAATACCAGTAAGATATCTGCATAACGGATGGAAAGCCTGCTACAAGCCACTGCTACAAGCCAAAAATCTGAATTCAAAATTTCAAAACCTTGTGGTCTGAAGCCATCATTTTATCCTTTCATCCAAATATGGGGAAATTTGGGGGTGCAATTCTAACTACGTAGCTATGCATAGCTAAATAACAGGGTAGATTCCTAATTAAAATGCATTTTAGTGGAACTACCAACAACATTTCTGAGACTTTGGGTCATTTATGGTGACTAGTTCATTTAGCTCAGAATATCTTGTAGAGTGAATGAGGGCAGAACTGCCTTTTAAATCTCATTCTATAAAATGATGGTTCACTAAATAAATCCCAACACCTTAAGCAGCCCTGACTGTTAACACCACAAGACAGAAGAACCACTTAATCACAGTGATAGTCCAGGTGCATAGTTGCTGTATTCATATAAGTAACACAAACACATGGGCACACTCAAATTCCTTCCATGTACTTCTGCATTTCCTTTAAAGCAAGCAAATAAGTAACTCTGATACCTCTTCCATGCGTTCAATCAGCCGATCCAGCTCACCAATTCTTTGGTCTTTCTCCTGGATGCTCGTTTCTGTAATCTGCATCTTCTTATTTGCCTCTTCAATGGCCTTTAGAAGTCGATTTGTTTCCTCCTTCAAAGAAGGACATTTACAGCCATATTAACATATAACATATAACTGTGAGATAAAATTTTTTAGGCCACAGAGTCAGGCGAATAGTTTTGAAGCAGAATTCATAAAACTTTTCAGTGAACACTATAGAATATTCTATAGCATATAAAAGATTTCAGGCACTTTGAAGTGCCCAGGTACTGACTAGACATGATTCTGAAAGTTTGAGAAAAATGTTTACACATGTCTTGGATATTTGTTCTCCTTTCTGAGGACACATGCTAAGTAACAAACAAACAAACAAAAAAAAATGATATTCCATAAAATAGTACTTTAAACATCAAATTTTGCCAAATTCACCTCTGTACTTTCCCGCATGTAAAACAAAATGAATAAAAAGAGGCAAGAGAATCTACCTTCAGTCTCAGTGGTTATCTATTTTTATCCATCAGTTACAAAAACACAACTGTGAACAGAAAGGTTTTATTGTGGTAGGACGAGGTGGGGAGGAAGAGCCATTGCCCAATAGCATCTCTGTAAGCTAACTTTTTCCATTCCTAAACTATCACTAAAAACAGACATTATATTTTACAATTACTGAGAATTAGAAGCAAAAATCATTTAACAACTTCAGATTTTGAAATTTACATTGTCATTACTCTGATTGTGTTTTAGCACCTTCTTTTGTTGGCCCTAATTCTCCAATAACTTGCAAAGCTCAGTAACGGCAGCATGACAAGGCACAGAAACTGCAGAGAGGAAACTTTTGTCCACTCTGGAGCACTAGGCAATTGAGAAACGGCACCCAAGCTGAGCGCCACTCTTACAGACAGGCTGTACATACTAGAAGGATTTCTTTCTCAGCTTTATGCTTCTTCTCCTCTTCTCGCATCTTTTCCTCGTACTGACTATACAGTTTTCTTGTCATTTCTCTCATGACTTCAGCATTGGCTTCTTGCGACGATTCTACCTATGAGAAGGGGTAGAAGGAAAATTGTAGTATATCCATGAATCACTACAGCACTGCTGGCATCAAGAGAAAGGAGCTCACATAATACAAAGACTTGAAATTCAGTCCCACCTTGTTGTAAACTTCATGCTGCTGCTACATATGTTCATTTACATCCAGGCCATTTAAAAATTCCTCCAGTCTACTTAAAAAATTCCTCCAGTCTAGAAATCATTCAAACTTGTACAAGGGACAGTTACATCAAGTTTCAGGTTGCCTGAATTTAACTGGCCATTGCTTAGCCAAGACCAGGACACCCCGCTGCAGTCAGTGCTTCCATAACAGCTTCCCAATTACCCTGTTTGTTCCCCATTGAAAAATAAAGTCTCATATTAGAGAGGTGCAGGTTAGAGACAGTCTAGGTTCAACTTCTGTTTCCAAAAGACTATGAACTCTCCAAGTGATGCTTACTTTAGACTGAGCCTAAGTATGAGTTGCAAACTGTAAGGAACTGCTGCGTCCTCCTGCCTCCCTCTAGCTTTCTCCCGCAGTGCTAGGTGTCCTGGCACAAGAACAAGGGTGACCATGAAGCGAACTAGATTAGGGAACAGCTGAAAACTAATATACCCACAGGAGGAGGGTTAATTTTTAACCACAGAACCAGAAACAATACTACTGGCACAGGGAAGAGGGCAGGGAACAGTTGCTATTCACAGGCAGGATTTCCCCTTACGCTGATTCAAAATGCTCACTCCAACCCCACCCACAGCGATTATGCACCAGGCAGGACGTTCACAGCTTAAGCCCATCTGCACTGTGAACTGCAATAAAAACCAAAGCAAATCACCATAGCCGTAACATAGTTCTCATACTTGAAATGTTGTTAATCAGACAAGGCTATAGTGACCTGTACAGCAGTGGCACGGAGAGGAGGAACACACTTATGTGGGAGAAAATCGCTGTGTTCCCTGATGGAACCTGTATTGATCAGAGCCATGGGATACCTGGGTTTGATTATCAAGCTTTTTAAACTAAAGGACTGAAAGATTTATTGAACCTTTGCATCTATTTTGCCCAGCTGTTTTACTGCTCCATAGGATAACAATAGGGAATGCCATCCTGGGAATATGGACGGAGCTCTGAGGCTCCATGTGTACAGCAATCGCTCCCTCTGGCATCTCCTTGCCCCGGTGTGGCAGTAGCAGCTTGCACTTTGTGAGCAGCGCTGGAGTTTGTTTAAGTTTCAGTTGAACACGAAACCACTACTGTTACAGAGAGCCTCAAAGAATCACATCATTCAGAAAAGGCCAACAATTCAGCCCCAGAACCCTTAAGATACACTGAACTGGACTATTATCTCTGGTGCTGTGAGAAAAGTGAAAACAAGCCTACGAATACACAATAGGTCAGCTTTTATAATATTCTTAAACAAACTCCCCAACCTCAGCTGTTCTGTACTTCTATAAACAAATCAAACCTAATAAATGAGAAGCATGGGTGCAGTTCTCCCACCCAGGAAATAATTAGAGCAGATAGTAGTTATTGCTTTTCCACTACTAATCCCTGATGCTCCATACTGTTGTCCTACATTCTCCCTTAGAATTAAATCCCAGGTGTGATGGGAAATAAAATTTCATGCTTAACTTTCAAAGACAACAGCAAGGTATTTTATCCACTATCTCTGTAATAAAACTGCAATGTTGAGGGCCAAACTTAAACATCTTCCTCCTTAAGGCAGGGCCCATGCCCACATTCTGCTGACCTCAGAGTGCTCAAAGACAAGCACATCCTTAAGTGCTCAGCTGAGCTGGGACTCAGCAGCTACTCTCTGCCCTGAGAAGCACGCATACCTTTCCCTGACCTGTTGCTGCATGTCCTTAATATTACTGTAAATTCAAAATTTCTGTTTGGAAATCTAAATAGCATCAGCTCAGGTTTCTTCCTTTAACTGGCTTTTCCTTTTTTTTTTGTTCCCTGCTGACAGAATCAGGTACAAAATGTAAGTACTTCGACAACCTTTAAGGCTGCACAGTGAAAGGAAATTAGAATATGTACTGTAAGTTGGAATACACTTCTGTTGGTGTTTTCTCATTTAACCTCCATTAAACATGAAAATAAGTCACTGGAGAGCTTAAAAGAAACATCTGTTCCAGCAAAATCAGACATGAATAAACTGGCAGTCACAGTGACAAACCCTCATTAACTACTATATGCAAATTATTCTGAGTAATTTCAATAGAGTAATAATCTGGGTTTCTAGATGAGTGTTTTTATTTTTTTTCTCAATAAGACTAAACAAATATATTTCTCAGGAAGGGAGAAGAAAAATGGTTAAAACTTTCTGGCATACAAGACCTTCCAGTTGTGTTTTATTTCCTTGTATTTTTCTGGAAGAAATAGCTTAATTCTCTATCTAAGATGCTTGTGTTACAGTACAGACCATATGTTCATAAAACTGAACAGATTTCCTATTAAAAATAGACAAAACCAAATAAATATACTCAAAAGCAAGATATTTTTAAAGCACTGCTTAGAGTTATAAAATACCTTCACTTACAGTGGAACCCTAAAAAAAAAATTTTGGATTTTCACCCACCAGCATTCCTAGATAGTAATCCCATGTTATGGAAAAACTAATCGCTGCCATCTGTGATTATTTACTATCAAACAGTATATCTATTTACAGAAGTATTGTCAGCACTAGGGAGAGTCCAGGGCATGACGGATGAAGAATCCTTTAAAAATAAGGCCAAGAAATATACTCAATGTGGTTATTTTACAATAAATAAATAAATAAATAAATAAATATATATATTTATGATGTATACATACTGTACATATGCCGAAGTATATATATGGAGGATGGAGAGTATATATACTGTACCTTTAATTTCAGTAACTGATTTTCAATTTGTGCTGTTTCAAGTTGCTTTTGTTTTTCTCTCAGTTTTTCCATAGATTGCTCATGTGTATGTTTTAAATTCCTTATTTGTTCCCTTATATCAGTATTCTCCAAAGTAACATCCACTAGAGTTTTCTAGAAGCAAGAAACAAAGCACATATTAAAATCACAAATAACTGGGTGAACTAACATAGTCAAAATGTTATGGCACAGGTGGAACATTTTAAAGTTTCCTGATTTATCTGTACTGTAGAAGAGCTTTGCAAGCTTTAGCATTTTAAAATCTTTTTTTGTTGTTGTTTTATTTGGTTTGCTAAAGAGTATTTCCACAAGGAATAAGCTCACTGAAGTCAAGCCCTGGAACACTATGAACAAAGAAAGAATATGGATTAATTTGAGCATAAATTTTACTCCCAACAGTCTGTATTCTCTCCAAGAACCACTCCATACACATTAAAGACGCTAGACTGAAAAAAAATGTGACATACAAGAGGGCAGACACATGAGTTCACCTCAGCTACCTGAGAACTGGGAAGTCTTGCAAACAGAAAGTGCATTCCCCTCTTCTGCCTCTCTCAATACATTTCACAGCTATGTAAAACCTCACTAGTGTTTAGCAACCAAACATGCCACATCCATTTCTAATAACAGGTAAAGGTACGAATAAGTCAGGAGATGGTTTTCTGCAATATAAGATAAATCACATTTTCAACCTAGATATTTCAGAAAGACAAGGCTAGTGGTGTTAGTTTGCTACAGTTTAGTATTTTTTTATTTTATACTATTTTTCTAGGCTTTTAAAAAAACACAGTTGCTGGATTTCTTTTTCATATTTTCCTGTTAGCTACCTCAAATATACAGGGCAGTGTTTCAAGGGCATGTTTAATGTTAGAATGTCTATTTGACATCCATGTTTTATATATACATTCAAATTCACGTCAAAAAAGGCAACTGTCGTCTGTGAAACAGCTATTAAAAATGTACCTGCAAGTCTATTGAAGCTGATGTCAATGAGCTGTTCATTTCACTGAAGCTATCTAAGGCTGCAGCCTGCACTCGCACATGATTCTCTAAGGATTCCTGATGAGCATTTGTCACCTAAGCAGGAAAAAAAAAAAAAAAAAAAAAAAAAAAAAAAAAAAAAAAAAAAAAAAAAAACACATAAAATAATGCTCAAGTTTACCTACTCTTTCAAAAGGAGCTACAAAAGGGAAACAACCATGGTTAATTTTCACAATACAGGGATGCTTAAAATATACAGGCCCCAAACCATGCCCTGTACCTCAAAAAAACAAACAAACATAACCTGTAATCCAAATATGCAAACAGAAACATGGCACAAGTATTTGCGTTTATTGCTAGTCTGTAATCCCTCTAACAACTGCCCCTTTTGAAGAAGTGAGAGGACACTTTGCTGATGTGAATCCAGAAAGATGCTACACAGGGAATGGGCTGAGCCTGAGAAGTCACAGGGTGGAGGCTGGGTGAAGGCAAGAAATGTAGCAGACTAAGAAAGCTTTACCTAAACTGCACCATGGCCTTAGCCACAAAAGAAATGATTAATCAAGGGCGTAAAGAAGCAAACATCAGGAAGGCTCAAGGATGAAACAACATGAAGCAGGTAGGAGAAGTCAAATGCAGAGCTTTGTTGTGTGACAATTTGCCATGTCTGGTCACGTACATACATACACGCACACTGAAAAAATGGGGAAAAGAAGCACAACAAAGTGACGTAAGTTACAAGAAGTCAGAGATCCAAGCAATATAAATGATTATGAACCACTCAACAATATACAGAGAAAAATGTTACTAATGAAGGCCAGTCTGACTCACATTCTTGGACCCAGATTTGTTTCTTGATAAAAACATACAAACACTAGGGACCAATCTTGAGAACAAGCGGTGCACACTGATCAGAACAGCACAGGAAAAAGAAGTCACTGGTAATTCTACATAAGTCTGCTTATGTTAGAAGAAAAACAAAACCAAATCAAAGCCAAAGCAAATGGATTAAGAAAGATGAAAGATAAGAACTTGTAGAAAGAAGTGTACTGCCTAGGGCAAGATATCTGAACCACAAATTTCAAAGAAATTTCATGAACAGAAAGTAGTCCTGGAAATTAACTGGAAAAACAGCATAGTGTTCCAAACTCTAACCTGGTGTTAGACAAAGGAAAGAGCATAGAAAGGATTTTAAATATTTTTCCTTCCATAAGGAAAATAAATAAATAAGGCAGATAGGTATGACATTCAAAACAATGCACGAGAATCGTCTGAGAATTCATTTCAGTTCTGCTGAAGAAAAAAGAAAAAAGTCTTTAGACTACATGGGAACAGTCATGCTCCTATACCTTTGCTATAAGCAAATGTATACTTACCTTGAGTTCATTGGTAAGCTGCTGTATTTTTCGTTTCATTTCATCATATTCCCCGTACATTTTCTTTCTTACTTTTTCCAGAGTTGCTCTCACCTGGTGTTAGACAAATCAAATATCTTTATCAATCAAACTTACTGATTATATTCTTTATGCTGGGACTCAATATTTTGTTTCTATATCTTTCACTGTTACGCTTAGTATTTTCCACTATTAAGCTACTTTTTTGCCAAAAGCAATGTATGCTAAGAACTCCAGGATTTGTCTATACAGTGATGATGTGAATAAATGTCTCCAAATAATTCTCAAATATGTTATACACATTTAAAGCTAGTAAACTAATAATTTAACAACAAATGTCAATCAAATTATCCTTTATTCATTCCAACCTAATTTGATTATATAAATTTTTCTGTCTGACTGGACTTCCAGGCTCACAGTTGGCTAAACAATACATCGACCCGAATTCATCAATGTAACTTCAGCTCTAGAATGAAGAGCAGAGTACTCAATTGGATTTCAATTAAGAACTATGGGTGTAAATTATACCTGACCTTTCTAAATAAAGGCCTGCTGGAAGCCAGCTTGCGGTTGCACGCATTGCAAACATGCACTGGGCCAGCCTGCTGAAGAGCACGCGCTGTAAACATGGTAGGTCAATGTTTGCCCAGCCTGTCTTACAGCCACGCACTCAAATTCCTTCTTTTTCCTCTTCTGTCGGACACAGCCTGATTGCAGATAATCTGGGACAGCGAGCATTCCCCACCTCTGCAATGCCAAGGTGAGTCTCACGAAGGAATGAGGGAAAAAGTGACCTCAGAGGAGATGTTTGTGGCAGCTGCACGCAGGAAGAGGGGTGAGAGCCACCAAGCCACGTGCTGCCTACGGTGTGGAATGCAGCAGGAGGCTGCCACTGGTGCAGCGCTCACAGCCGCGCTCCTCACCCCAGCCCTGCGTACAAGCCTGCGCTCTCTTTTGATGGATGGCTTGGCTGCAGAAGAAACTGTCAGCAGTGCTGATGAGAGACACCATTTTTGGTCTGCTGAAGAAGTCAGCACCTACACAGCACGTGCAAGGGGGTCTTATTTAAGACTCTGATGATCTTATTTAAGATGTGACCTCTCTAGCAGCCCAAGCCTCGCAAGCCGGCCTGGCTGGGCACAGCCTTCCCCAGGCAGCAGTCGGGGCTGCTGCTCAGCGCGGTTCCTCATTTGCCCGCTTCTTGCGGGAAGGAGCGGTAGGGATGTTCCCAGCCACGAGCGCAGGACCGAGAGCAGGGCGGCTGGGCTGCCAGCACTCTGCGAGTACCACAGGGCAGGACAGGTGCTGAGGGCTCGAAGTTCCAGCAGATGTTTGGAGCTCCGATAATTACAGTCCCTTACGCTGCTGGCCTGGCGTCGCGCTCCTCCCTTCTGTATCAACACTGCTTTCCTATGCTTGAATCACTGTAATACGATAAGCATTGACCAATAGCTTTCAGGGTGGCGAAGGTAGATGGAAAGAGAAGGTCAAATTATTTGCTCTAGTTGAATTAGAGATTGCTGCCAAAGACTGAGAGCCAGAGCCTGACAGGTGAAGAGATGCTGAGTTTCAAGCACAGAAACCAGCAGCATCAGAGATGCACTTTTCCTTCAGGAGAGCTCCGACCGATTATGATAATATGAGCATGCACAGAAAAACTAGTACAAAGTCATCCTTATTAGGTTGACTATTTTAAGGCTGCCCCAAAGCACACCGAAGTGACTTTACTGTATCACCTAATTTTCTAAACTAGGATGGGAAGCAGAGGAAGAGGGCAGAGAGTTCATCCTCCCAGGAGTCTGTCTGCTTACAGTTTCTTCTGTATCAAATTTGAGATTATGAAGGCTTTGGCACAAGAACCCCAAGGCCTGTTTGGCAGTTTCCTCATGTGGCTGCAGCCCAGCCAGCAAGCGTAAGGAGCATCACTCAGCACAGAGGAGCTGAGTGTAGCACTCACAGCTCCCAGGTATATAGCATATTTTTAACTCTGGTCCCAGCAAGGCAAGCTTTTAGATTCAAAGTGGTTTCCCAGCTCAGAAACAGGTGTTGGCCTACACAGGAGCCATCCCACATACAGTCACAGTTCTACATGAATACAGGAAAAGAATACAGGACAGATTTTGAAGCTGAAACTGTTGCTCACTTCTTTAATGTAGTTCATCTCTTCTTTCAGCTGATCCGCTGACCAGCCATAAACCACCATTTCTCTCTGATGGTTGTTGTCAGTTCGGTGCACAACTCCATACACCATCCCATGAGACAGCTTCCCCGGAGACATGCCATTTGGTACATGATACAGTTCCTTAAAAGCAAATAAGTAGAAAATTATTTTTAAATTATTAGTTAAATATATAATAACAAAACCACAGTAACATAAGGCCAGAAGAGACAGTCAACTATAGGCAATGCATAGCAGTACCTAAAAACACTAGTTTCCAAACACTTGGGGACCAAACTGGCAACATTCTTATTTTTTGGAAGATCCATGATCAGTTTTTATCACTGATGATACAAATGTCTAGTTTCCAATGGCTTTAATGGAAGTGATATATGCACAACCAGGGGAAACAGGCTGCATCTGTGGAAAGGTAAAGGCATATAACAAGAAAGTTATCTTGGCTTATTTTTATTCCCCAACATATGCTCCTTTTCTGCATGTTTCTGGAGTGCAGTTGGCTCTGATAGTTTCCTTTAACTCTTGCCATGGTTGGAATCTGCCACCCTCCACAAAATCCCTGCTTGGCAAAATATTAAAACTCACAATTTAATCAAACTTTGTAGAAACTTCTCAGAAGAAACTGGAAATGAATCTTCTTAAAAAATCCTAAGTTTTAGCAAGGCTTCGTATGCAGAGATCAAAAAATATCTAATTACTATGTATTTATTTTGTTGATAGGGCTAGAATTTCAGAAGCTAAGGACCTCCAAAGTAATCCAATATCCATTTCAGGGCTACATTTCTTTTACAGAAGTTGCAGAACGGATACAGCAAGAGCTGAAGCAGAGTTGTGAAACACAGCATTGGAGCGGGTGTTTGAGGGTTATCAGAGCTGCTTGAGTTGTTGTAGAGACACAAAACTTTGAACTCAGGTCTTGGTAGGCAAGTAGAAAGGCAATTTTAAACTGTCTATTCGTATTTTAAGTGATATGCTGGAATTTCTACAGCACAATTGTAATAACTGTATGCCTTATTTTAGGGTCTTTGCAACAGACGACTCTTAGCACATCAATGCACTTGTTAAGAAAAATAATCATGCAAAAAGTAGGAATCGTCTCCTTTTGCATATAAATAAATGTCTGCAAGGTCACATGTAGCCTCCTGACCTGACTACTCCCATAGCCTCCCTTGTAATCAAATGAGGGAAATGTGTTTCTAGGGCAGGCTTCTCAAACAAATTAAGTTGCAGAAGTGCTTATTTATCTCTCCTGATCACACAGGCTCTAAACAACTATCTATACCAATTGGAGATATCCACATTGTGTCTTTTGAAAAACAAAAACTTAATTTCACCTAATTTTCAGTATTGCAGAAGTGCTTATTTATCTCTCCTGATCACACAGGCTCTAAACAACTATCTATACCAATTGGAGATATCCGCATTATGTCTTTTAAAAAACAAAAACTTAATTTCACCTGATTTTCAATATTTACAAACTGGGAACCTAAAATCAGTCATTATTTCTGCATAAGAAGTTAAAAAGACACAATTTTAACAAGAGAGCTGTTACTGCTTAACTTTGCATGCAAAAACAGTCTTGTAAAGGCTAATACTGGGTACAAATCAATTATAGGTGGCTTTAATTAATTTCCTTTCCCAATATTTACCAAACACAGCTAGATACACTCACCTTAGAATATAGGGGGATTGGGAAGAAGAGTTTTTCTTCCCCCCCAAGAGGTTGTTGTTCTGCAATGACACGGTATGAACTCTTACAGTTCTCTTTGGGACTCTTTGCTAAATTAAGAGTCTAAGCAGTCTGAAAAATCTCTTGGACACCAAACAGATGCAGGAAGAGATCAAGTTCAACATCTTGTATCCACTTTTGATCATATCCTACAGAGTCTCCCATCACCTTGACAGAGGGTGAGGATGGTGCCTGCAGGCTAAAGCTCCTTTGGTTTTTAGAAGCCGAACTAGCATTAACTTCAGGGATAATGTGGGAATAAATATGTGGGGGAAAATGAATAGTAAAAATCCACCAGGATTAAGAACCATGGGTAACAATGGACATCTGTTTTACGTGGTAGATGCTGAAAGAAAGTTGTGTTTCTCCAGCATGGCACTGACCGATTTTCTCAACATTGCAAAGCCTACACTTTGGTACAGCCCTTGCTGTACCATTAAGGGCTTAACCATTCTGCTAAAGCAGGACTAAGAGAAAAGACTGAGAAAAGGACTAAGAAAGTTTAGGGCAAAGAATGACAAAGCTATAAGCAACAATTTAAAAAGAAAGCCATAAAACAACTTTTTGAAAGAGATATTGGGCAACCTCTACCTGATACTATTTTGAACTTTGAAGATATTATATGCAAATTTCATAGCCTAATAACCAAAAGTTATATAATTATGCATTATGAGGGGTTTTGGTTTGCTCTTTAGACATGCACAAACAAAACCTCCACATCTGGTATTTTAAGAGAATGAATATGTTTTACGGGAACTAGGTGCGGACATGACTCAATTTTTTTTCAGTTTGTTTGCTTTGAGAGTTTCACAGTTTCTTCAGTAGTTTCATCTCAGTTTCTGCCCCTGCATCTGGATAAAGGGATTACACTACTTCCATCTGCCAGATAATCAAGTGAATAATCACTTTTATGGTTTAAATGTCACTGAGGCCCCAGACGCTGAACTCATAAACCCATTCCCCTCATTCACTATCATTCATCTTTTAGGAGAGAAACAGTGAATATCAATATGTACTGAGATCTTTTGTGCCTCAAAACATTGGCAGAATTGTTTAAAGTGCAGTTTACAGAGCATGAAGATTATGATCAAGTCCTTATTTTTAGAATATGATAAACATATTCCGAAGGAATGCTTTTTCTCCCCATCCTGCAAGGAAAGACCTAAAGATTCAGACTACTAGATTTGCAGCCAGAGAATCACCCAGGGCACTTGCATACTTCACAGATGAACAAAATTACATTTATAGCTCAAGGACAATAACATGCAGGATTATTTATGCACAAAACAAGACTGGCTATACTTTTCATGCAATAGTGATAAATTTGTCTGTAGTCCCTCCCAAGATGCCCTTATCATTTCTCTTTCAGAAGATTTAAATAAATTGCCATAATCTGCTGAGTGTTCCAGGTCTAACAGGTGCTACTTACAATACTAGGTATTGTTTTTACTCCCCTTTGTATCACAAATCTTAGGCAAACATCTGTTAAAAAATCAGTACAGCTCTTGATTGATTTAAAGCTGCCTGAATCAACACCTATACACAGCAGCTCCCAGATTTCTTCAGTCCTTGCACATCCCCCTAAACTCGATATTTTTGTGCGGGTCCTTGCCTGTCTCCACTCTGACCTGCAGTGAGGCATCTTGTTCAGTGATAGTAACAAAACAAGCTAGCACATATGTATTTCAGAGCAAATAAACCCTGCAAAGCTAGCTAAGCAAAGTGCTTAAAGCTGAAAGGTTTCCCCAGATCATTTTGACTTTGCTTAAAGTCAAAATATCAGCTAATTCAATAGAAAAGTTCCCTCTGCCCATTGCTGGCTGCACTGGAGCCTGACCTTACCCAAGCAGTCTGCTGCACGAAACACATCTCAGAAACCCTTCTGATGAAGCTGAAAATAGCAGCCTGAGCTGAAGAACTTGTGAATCTTTCTTTGTAACTTAAGTCAATTCTATGATGAAAAAAAGTTAATGGCAGCAACATACCATTTTGATGAGCGCGAATACTATAGCAGCTTCCAGTGCTTTTATCCAAACTGGAGCAACTGTAGTGCTGCACCTGGTGCAGTCATACAGCATATACTAAAGAAAAGTGGACTGCATACTTAATAAATATTTAAAACAGTAGCCTACACCTCAAGGTTGCAAAAGTCTTGATAATTACCATGCATCCTGTTTATGTCTCTGTCCAAATAAGTAGCATGAGTAGCAAATAAGTAACGTAAAACAGGGACACTACAAAACAGACCCAAAATAGACCCGCTGTTCTTTTGTCTTGCACGTGCAACTGTACTGTGTGAGGTTTTATTAGCATTATATACACAACACTGAGGGGAGATTTTCTCCTAAGCTATCTCCATAACCTTCTTAAGTGAAGGTCTGTTACCCTCATGATTCATATGTTCTCCCTGCCAAAAAAAAAAAAAAAAAAGTAAGTAGAAGCACAGGAGAGGCATCCTATTTTGAGGAAAAGCACATCTAATGTCATGATTAGCACAATTCTGGGATTAGTACACATATGGATTTAACTTAGGAAGCAATGTAAAATTTTCCTAAATCAACATCATCTGTTACCAGTACCATCTAAAAACTCTTATTTTAACCTACTATCAAATCAGTTAAGCTACACTTTATCTTTTCTTCAAATGCTAAATCCTTGAGGCTTCTGAAATATCCAATTGTTTCACTTTTTAACTAGTTTTACAAAGAACCAGAATGTTGTTATTCAGGTGACATATTTCCTGTGCAGTAAATTGAAAAGTTTTTAATATTGAGTTTTCCAAGGAATGTTACTGTGCTGTGAGAAAAGGCAGTTATGTTTCTTTATATTCCTCCATGCAATGTTATGTATTCATATAACTGCACTGGTTTAAGCCTTAATGCTGGTCAAGCCTTAATGCTGTACAAATACAAGAAAGGGAGACAAATTTCTAGAGTGTTATCTTGCTTTCATTCTCTTGCCATGTGCCCAACTGAAAGAGAAAAAAAAAAAGTCTGTCTACACATACAGCCACAGTCTGTCCTCAAACACCTAGCTGCAGCTTGTGCTGACACTTCCAAATTTAGGCATGACAGTGAACTGCATGAAGAAAGGTACTTAGAGATAAAAAGAAAATAATCCCAAACACAGGCAACAGAATTGTTTGGTAGCACTTTGTTATTCACAGCAATTGATTTTGCATACAGTCTGACTGGGACAATATTCCTTTGTACTTCCTGGTGAAGTAAACACCCTCACACAACTGTCACCATTGTCCATCTCTAACTGAAGGGACACAGAGATGGTTTCAGATCCGCTCTAGTTCCTCCAGCAATTCGGAGGTACTTAGCTGCAGTCTTTTAGCCTGGAAGAAGCAAACAAACAAACCTCTACCTGTGATGTTAGCTCTCATGTTTCTTTCAGGGTGTCACAGCCTAAATACAAATATAAAAATCCAGCCTGACACACAGGAGTACAAGCTTTTCTGGACGTTTTTGAGATCACCCTCTAACTGGGAATCATCTGCCTGTCTTTCACAGAGTGGGGAGAGGCAGTTGCACTACGTCAATCCTTGCAGCAATTTTGTTGCAAAAGAAGTGCCCAACGCCATCCCTTTATTTAAACTCCTATACTATTTCATTGTTATTGCATATGCATACATTGATAAAAGAAATCTGTTAAAATGTAATCTTATACATAAAATTATCCATACACTTAAGTCCAATACTTAGTATAGACTTAAGGAAACATAGCATACATTTTCTGCTAAAGTTGGACTGCAATGAAAAAGGCTACATTAACAGTTACTCATACAACCAATAAATATTGAGACTCGGGTCTGATCTGACATCAAGCACCAAAACAAGGTATTGGGAGTATTAGTAACAGAGAGAGAGTTTCTGGACCATTCACTAGCTGATTTTGCAAAGAAAACTTCTCCTAACAGTGCTCAGCCCAGAGGTGCTGCCATTCATGGAAGACGAGCAGAAAACCAACAAATGGTCAGAACAACATTGCGATGTCACGCCAGGGCAGTTCAAAATCACCTCCTTCCTATGAAAGATTAGAAAGGGAAGATGACAACCAAACGTCAGACCACAGTGTATTTATAGTTCCCTGGCATTCCAGTTCTCCCTGCTCTCCCACCAGCAGTGAGCCGAGGCAGGGCAGGTCTGCAGAAGCACAGGCTCGTGCCCAGGGATGGGGACAGGGATGGGAGCGCCCTGCAGCCCGGCTCCAGGAAAGCCTGCGCACGCTGGCCACCCCTGTGCACCACACCGGGGCTTTTTAATTATCAACTGCATTTCCCAAATGCTTTTCTGTTATGTTTATTCTCCTACCACCCAGCATTTAAAGGTACCACAGAACTGGGGTTTCCTTCAGAGATTTGCCATTTGGTTCCTGACAGAGCTGGACTTTTTGACCTTAAATTGTGAAGGGCAGGGCAGCGCAGGGCCTGGTTCCCTAATCTCTTTTTACTGTCCCTGTTCAGAAAAGAGACACGGTTCTCATAGAGGTATTCAAGGATTATGTAACATTTATAGAATTTTCATCCTCGTAGAGTACTTCAAGGAATTTCATTAACACTAAAGATCAGATCAGCTGAACATGGGTGGAACATCAGAGACACTGGATCACTGCCTGTAGGAGATAAATTTATCTTACTGCAAACTTCAAAAAAATGCATCACAGCTGACTAAATAATAGTCCTGTGTGCACTACAGGTTACATAATAACTAATTCAAATACATAAAGCAATACATTACAGAGGTAATAAAAATCTACCAGCAATAAATTACTGTCTTGTTTTAGAGGCTGAGGAAAAATACTTCATGATCAGTGATTTTTTTGTAGCTGTTGCTATACATTATGGCTACATAATCTGTGGGGATACTTTCTGGATTACACACAGGCTGTGGGGCACAAGTTGATGGCACAAGTAACACACGTGGTTTTTAACTACTGTTAGGCTCTGAGATCTTTCTACATACTTCCTAAAAATCTTTAGCTTCAAATTTTGTGAAAATACTGATCTTTAGAAAACTAATAAGAACATACAGGAATAAAATTACACAAAATTTTAAGGGGTCTCAACTAAAAAGGACCAATCTCTTCAAATATGTATAGTGCATTGAAACAGAAATGAGCCAAATAATGCACTGTGCCTTCATACCTCCTCTTTAATATTCTCTGAAAGAAAATACACTTGCCTTGACTCATATTAAGGGGGAAATCAGCTCTCATTAAAAATAAGGTTCCATAAACAAATAGAAAAGGTCATGTACGAAAGTGACTAAGAGCTGTCCCAGCCCTGATCATTTATACTTCTCTCTCATCATTACACTACTCAGCACAGTAAAGTGAGTAAGCCAAGAGTCAACACCTATCCTCCTGAAAAATAAACTCGTCTTATTCGTAGGGCATTGGGTCCATCCACCCTAGACCAGTCCAAGGGTTTCTGCAGTCATGCACAAACCAACAGAGAACTGAAGGTGGTGGGTAGGGGAAATTATTCAAATTGCCACAACTAAGCCCCTCTAAAGAGAATGAAATATTTCAGGTTAATGGTGACCCAAGTTTAGTTTGCACTAAGGCCTCTTTACTCTGCCCTGTTAGTAACATTTATAGATCCTCAAAGACTTAAAATTGCCAGAGCAATGTATGAAGAGTTCAGTGTGTACAAGATCCCAGCAGAAGAAGTATCTGATAAATAATCTTCATTTTGATCACTTAATTTTGCATTTTTATTGTTTTAAAATATTTAGCTTTCTGTGTCATTTTAAAGTTACTTTTATTTATGAGAACCACTAAACAATTATTTCAAAGATACGCTATTGTTGTATTGCTTCCTATTTTCATATTGCTCTTTAAACATGAGGTCTGGTAAATTCAGCCAACTTCTTGTTTGGTTTTGGTTTATCAACGTGTAAATGTGGTTAAGTAGTGGAGCCTATCCAGCTTCCCTTTTATTTTTCATCCTTAAGACAAGTTAAAAATAATCTACTGCACTGAAACAGCTCTTGTAGCTGTTGGCAGGTCTGCACCAAAGAAGGTTTATGAGGTTTATTTTTGCTTTTTTTGTGTGCATGCTACTCGCTTCTAGAAAAAAGAAAAAGTCTTTTGAACCCTTAAATCATTTTCTACTTCTTGAACAATCTTGAATTCTTCATTTTGCATTTCTTACTAGTGCATCACCTGTTACCAAAATTAACTTACCTAGCAAAATATGTGGGTCCCAGGCAAGCCATTAAAATACGAATCTCGCACAGTGCTAAGCCTGCAGGATCCCCTCCAGGTAACGATGTTCTTGTACAAGAATCCCTAATATAAGACGCCGCTCTTGATAGGGATTTCCTTCTCTTCCTCTGCATAAATATCAAATAAACCAGGGGGTACCTCAGCCATGTGTCACAAATCTACTATTGCCATTCTAGTCTTCATGTGTTTTGCTGTCTCCAGCTTAGTTTCAAAGCTGACTTGCTGGATGTCCCTGGGTACTTCAGTCTTACAAAGTGATCTGGTTCCCATCATAACTAATTTCTGCTTCTTCACTTGGAAGTATTTACTCCATACCTATACAGCAATTAACTTTGATTCTTCAGACTTACTTTTTTCCTTCTCTCAGGTTCCTTTATTACTTGCTCAGGCTGTGAGCCTTCATCAGGTGGTACTGTTAAGCGCAGTCTGCAGACGTTCATCTGCAAGGAAAAGAGAAGTTTGCTTTTAGATTTAAAGGTGTCGTAAACTTTCATTTAATAACATGCTTTATAAAATGAGTGTGCTAATATTCAAATTCTAATTTCCTATTTTCTGCTGACTGCCACATACCTAAAGAAAATTTTTTTTTTTTTTTTTTTTTAAAGCTGAAGATTTTTTTGGCCAACAAGGAATAATTCAAGGGCATCCCCATAATTACATACCTGAAATAGCAAGAATCCATTTCAGTCAACAACACGTTCTTATGCTCTCATAAGTGACATTGAGAGCTGAGATATCAGAACAATGAACATAATTTTCCAGTTTCTCAGCTTTGTTTGCAGTTTTGGCATATTTTAAATCTTCAAAATTGAGGATTTAGAAACAAAAAGCATATGCTGGATTGAATCCTCTTCTTCTGCTCAGTATGTCTCCAAGTACTAAATCTGATGATACCTCAATACTACAATTGCACTGAATTTAAACAGAAAGGCTACTGAAATAGGTTACATACCAATGCATCTGTAAAAACTAAACTTCAATCTGTCTCACATAAAAGAGATCTTCTTTCCAATCTTTTCTTCTACAGCCAGGCACAGTTTGTCTTGCTTAAACTGCAAGATCTTTGGTGTGACGAAGTTTTTAAAATGATGCATCTCATACAAGAGAGGCTTTGTTGCAACTTTCAGTCTTAGCAACATTCCTGAGAACTTTCAGTGGAAGGCAACTGTAAATCCTCAACAGTAGACACCAACTGCCAAATTGAGAAATTCTTCTGACAAAATTCAAAGCTTTCCAGTACTTCCCTGTAAAAATCCAGCTCTCAGCTGGCAGCAAACATGGCTCTTAAAACTCTTCAATTTGTCTGAAATGTCTATAAAAAGATCAAGGCAATCTTTAAATGCAGCTGTAGAGGCTACTTATTGTGCATGGGCTCCTTACTGTTGACTCAGCAGTCAGCCATAGGCTATCAAATCTAGAACTGGAATCCTCAGAAAAAAAAAGATAGTTTAGAGCTGTGTTATGCTTTCTTATTTCCCAGGGAACTATGAAACAATGGAGAGCATTTAAAAACGCTGAGTCCTTGCACACTGGCTTTTGACAGGAGCGTTATCTGCATTCTCCACAAGAAGAAAACACCAGATTCTTCCCATATACTGCAGAACTTGAAGGTGCTTCCTGTTTAGAATCTAGTTATCAAGCTATGTAAACAAACTCCTCAAATTTAAAGCTTTCTAGCTCACAAGATAATTAGTACCATATTTGCTCTTTTATTAAATTTCCATTTTCCCCTGCTCTTTCTTCCCATTAGCTCAGCAAGGCTCTTTCCTCTAAAAGATGTGTTTATAACAAAACAGGAAAGGCAGTCTGGTGTTCCTCCATGCAAGCAAACAAAGAAAAGACAGTCCATAAATAGGAAATAAAGCTGAATTTGTGCTGTAGCATGCAGGAAGTGAGAGATGAGGCCAGATCTTTCTCGCAGTGATTTCAAATTAAGGAAATTAAAGGGAACAACAACAACAAACTGTTAGCAGAAAACATGGAAAATACCTCAAATCAACAGAAAAAGACACTGATGAACAACTCGGAGTTAGGAGAAACAGAGTTGTGATTCTCTAAAATCACAATTCTCTGAACAGGCAAGCCTCTGCAAATGTTAGTCAGTTTAGTCAGTATAGGACTAACTATATCTGTCATATTTACAGATTCACAGGGCAGTAATTGTAAATAGCTAATTATCCCTATACATGTATAGCATTTGGTGAATTATGATTGCCCACCACATTACAGCTATTTATATGTTACAGGGCTATTACAAAGGAAAACACAGAAACTACATTGGAAATACAAACCAAGAGCAGTAACTGATAAAGACTAGGAACACAGAAGGTTCTTACCACTGAAATTATTTTCTTTTCTTTTTACTCTGCTTTCTCTATTCATCTGCCCTTTTCCCCTCAAAAAAACACACTTTTACTTCTTTTCTGCTTCTTCACTGTGTTAGCTTCTTGCCTTTAAAACACCTCAAACTGGGATCTTATTTTCAGCAGTATTTCTGCCACAAAATGAAAAGTTTTAAGGCTTCACCTCGTAGCCTGTTGCAGGCATATGCCGGAGCGCGGCTGGCACCGGCAGCCACCCAAGCAGTCCAGCCTTGAAGCCAGGCCCACGGAGGCTTGTACAGCAGCAGTAAAGTATCACCCAATTTTATATGCCTCTCTAGGGCAACAGGCTATTGTTTATGAGCACAGCACTTCCTCAGGGAAGCAGCAGCAAATATATAGAGGAATCATTCACAGGGACTCCTGGACCACAGATAATGCATTCTCCCTGAGCACGGAACTGCAGACCAATCTGTTGAAATTCAAGAACACTATGGAGATGACAAGGAAGAAATAACAGCCCCCACTTTTTCCTCCAACCTTCTGAAGCAACTGCAGATATCCTATCTGTGCTGTTCTGACAGCACAGTGTTTCCTACAGAAGCAGCACACTGTCCCATTTGTCCACAAGTTCGCTTGACCAAATGAATGAGCAGGCTCACACAGAAGTCACAGCCAGCCCTCCTCCCACAGCAAAACAGGCTCCAGCAATGCCTTAAAATGGAAATGAAATCACAACAGGAAAAGCCTCGACTCAGTGCCAAACAGCGGCAGATCAACATGCAACTGAGGATGAAGGAGTAATTCCCACAAACAATGGGGTTTTACAGAAGGGGACCAGGGAGGAGAATGCAAGAGAATTCCTCGTGCCAGGAAAAGCTGTGATTCAGTTTCCTTCAGATGCTGCCCGCCAGTAAGAAGGCAGAAAAAATAGGCAGGGACAAGAGTGGCTTCCACACTAGCTTTATTTCACCAGCAGCGTAACTTTGGGAGCTTAACTTTTTCAAAGAAATAGAAAGTCTGTATCAGGTATTCTGCACTGATCAGATTTTAGTTCAGTTCGCAGCATCTGTAGCTTTGGCAAGCCAACAATAAGTAATGGTAAATGTGCCAATGTTTTATGTTTGCCTCTGGCCTTCTGACACCAATAACCCACAAGCAATATTTCCAAAGTTAATCTGACATCA
The DNA here is from genome assembly GCA_013398735.1 of Nothocercus julius. NCBI lineage: Eukaryota > Metazoa > Chordata > Aves > Tinamiformes > Tinamidae > Nothocercus > Nothocercus julius. The sequence continues at coordinate 2,531,942 of VZSV01000070.1, forward strand.
TTTGCAAAACAAATATGCAGACAGGAAAACAAAGACTGGGAGGCTCACCGCTGTGCAACAGCAAGCGGCAAAAGTTTGCTGAGTGCAGTGGAAATTAACAGGTGAGGACATGCTCATTTATGAAATTTCTAAGAGGTTAGAGGGTTTGCATAGGAGAGAACTACTGCAGTACAGCACCAAGGGAAAAAGCCCATCTAGGTTAGGTAAAAATGTTAAGAATTTATGGCCCAGATCCACAAACCACATTACCATCCTACTCAAATCAGGGTGCAACTTCAAGACAAATACAGATGACAGATTCAGTTTTGAGCTATGCTCTCCAGACTTTTCTCCCCCATTGATTGTTGACTACGTACTGAAATAACTACAGCGTTAGAATTAGAGTAACCAAAGTTCTTAACACAAAAAATACAAGCTGGTCTACAGGCACCAGTCTCATCCTAAGATTTTTACATCTCCTCTCTGCCTCCCCCCTTGGGGGAGATATGGTCCAATATTGCTCTAACTGCCTTCAAATGAACTTAGGAGTTAACAAGCCAGAATTTACTTCTCTTGATCTTTTCCATCTCTGTCAATTAAGTGGTTTGGGGATCATGTGTCTGATAAGTAACTCTACCCTTCTACGCTAACCAACAAGCTCAATGGCCAAGACTCACTGCCTTCGTCTAAGGCCAGATGTTCACTTTTGACTTTCAAGGGTAACAGCAGAAAAGAGCAAGTATTTAATCCCAGTCAACCCGTAGAAGTGAAAAAGTACTTCCTCTGGCCAGTCCACTCCACCACCAAACCTGCACTACACAACTTCCCATAAAACCGCGATTAAAGGGCACTTTTCCTGTAACCACAGGCAGGGAGGAATGTGACACACAGCTTTCATTTATCTAGCAGATATTCTGTCTTCCTACTCTCTGTTGACAACTTACAGTAAGGGACTTGCATTCCATTACAGAAATACAGCAGCTTCCCAATGGGTTTTACTTGCAAATTAGGTTTTAGTTTCTCTAAGAGAATATTGCAAATAAACTCCAGTTTACATTGTCCCTGATAGGTGTACCATGGGGATGAAAATAAGAGAATTAACACTCAAATATAAATTCTTCAGTTTTAACCTCTTTATGCAACACTAAAACAGAAAACTCAAGAGGAATGGGGAAGACAGAAGACACAACAGGGAACATTAAGGGTACGATCTGAATCTTAGGATCTAAGTTTTTCCACGTGGTGAGCAATTTCATTTTTAGTGTGAACCTAAAATTTTGCATTTCCTACACTCACAGAAAAGTAAGAGTTAACATATGAAGGACAAAGGTTTTTTCCCGTGGAGAGGCCTGATTTGCAAGTTATCCAGTCAAACACATGGCAACATGACATTCTTCACTGGTTTTATCATCCCTGATGGACCCAAATGTTTGGAGTGTCCAAACAATCCCAAAGCAGTTCAACAAATACTGCAACCGCACAAGAGTGCTTCCTTGCGAAGCAAAGCCCCTCAACTTGATTTGCTTCATTCATTTCTTCATACGTGGAAAGTGCACACACAATGGTAACAGCAAGGAAGAAAAAGGCTGTTTAAAGCAGAGTGCCTACAGGGCCACTCCTGACGCACCTGCCGTAGTTCTAACAACTTTTCAGAAACAATTCGGGGCCAATTAAGCTACCCTTGTTATTCGCCTTGGCTATAAGAACTACAGAAGAAGAGCTATAACTAGTCTGTACTTGAAACGTGTTTCACAGCAGCACCCAGGCCGCCCAGGGAGCTCCCTCCTCGCAGGCAGTGCCCGGCCGCAGGGCTGCGGGGCATGAGCACAGGGAGCACGAGCAGCCGCTGGAGCTCGCCCGGGAGCAGCAGGAAAGGAGGAAATGGGAACGGGAAGAGAAGGGAAAGGGGGTCCTGCCCGCGCCTCGTCCCCGCCCGCGCCCCCGCGCCCCCCGCACCTTCCGCCG
>VZSV01000070.1:2534175-2553678 GCA_013398735.1 Nothocercus julius
CACGCAGCAAAACCCCTACAGGGACACGGAGCCCGGCAGGCTGCTCCTGGGAACACTGTGCTTCCAGCGGGACATGGCGCCTCCCCTGCTCCTGGAATTTCAGTATGCTGAGGCACAGCTTGGGGAGACACATACTGGCACCTAAAGGCATCCACGTGTCGCTGAGGGTCCTCCTGGAAAGGCAAACTGGAAAGCGGAGCCAGGGAAGGCCCCTCCGTTCCCATCTCCTGCTTGAAGTGCTCTAACGGGGACCCCTTTCAGCAGGTGCTGAGAAAGGGTTTAGACCTGAATCCCAACAGCACTGGAAGAGCAGTCCAGAGCAGTGCTGCTCAGTGCATGTGTGACAGCCTTGGTGCTAGGGTGCTCCAGCAGGTAGGTTGGGTGCCCCAGCATCAACTGACACTCAAGCAAATGCTCTTAGCTGGCAGGTCTGGAACCGGGCAGCACAGCTCCTCCTGCATGTAGCATAGGGACCTTGTGACCCTACACTGTTATACACAGTTCTGGGTACGCACACACCATGTCTGGCTGTGGCCCTCTTGGCCATCCTGAGCAATATGTTCTTTGGAAACCAAAATGCTTAGGACCAAGTAGATCCTTTTGTGTAAAACAAATCACAGAACAAATACACATATCAGCATTTTGAGCCAGATTATCCTGCCACAATGTAATTACAGCTATGGCTATACAATGTCCTTACCTGTTACGATGTCAGCGATCACACTGCTGTGGTTATATGTTGTTTCCTGATTTGGAGAATGCTGAAGAAAAGGAAGTAATTTGCAGTAGAAAAGTGGAAATGGCACCGAAGCACTGGGGCCTCATCCCCTGTGTACAAAGTGTCTGTCTTCTTCCGCCTTTCAGTTCTCTGTCCCTAGGGCAGAATACAGAGCCAGTAACATGGCACAGATCCAAGGAAGAGAGGAAGAAAGCATTGACCAAGCCCATAAGAGGGAAAAAAGGGTCTGCATTTACTATTCACCATTTTTCTGTTTTCTCTCTGCTACTGGTCTCTTCTCCGCTGGTGGAATTTAATAGCCCACAGCAAATAAAACAGAACCTCCATGTGTATTTTGATTTCTCTGGCCTCAAGACTGCCTGCAAGTTATATGGACTGTTTTGTGTGAAAGTCTCTTGTGCCCACAGTCACATTTTCATATAAGTCATCTACTATCTTAACTCCTGGCAATGTTCCTGCTTTCCAAGTGGGTTTGCAGATACAGAATAGGTGTATTTCCAATAACAGGGATGTGCTACTTCCCAGGTATGTCGCTTACCTTCTGGTCCCAGCCACTCTGGTCAACCGCAACGTATCCATCCGAATGCCGGTAGGTAGCTAGGTGGTGGCTGCTGAGGTTTTCTCTAGCAAGGAGTTCACATACCTGTAAGAATCTCCTGGTTAGTGAGCAGTCATGCCCTGAGGACTTCATTCCCCTTTGGGGAAAGACATAATATACTGAGCCGCCTAGTCCCTGCAAGGCACAGGCACAACCACTATGCTAAAAACAAGTGCAGAGACTATGATGTTATCCTGAGGGAAGGGACTGCCAGCTGCCATGCCAGAGAGTGAGGTACCGTCGTATGATCTCCGGGAGAATTTGCAAGGCTTGCATCAGGAGAACCTTGATAATATTTTTTTATACACATCATATTGGCATGGAAAAAGGAAAGGCTGGTCCACAAACAACACAAAAACAATGCAATTTTCCTAGTTTTGTCTGCCTTTCTAGCGGCCTTCCTCCTTTCTTGGAAAATAGTCAATGTCTTGCTGATTTCCCAATATCTTTTTGAACAGGACCATTTTCTGGTTTTAAATATACCTCTGAAGTAAAAATCTCCCAGAAAGAATAGCCTGGAAGTATACTTAGGGTTTGCATTTCTGGATAAATCATATAAACCATCTCCATCCTCCAGGTTTAGCAAACTTCACAAGTGCAGTGTCTTAGTTTGCTTTCCCCATCACTAGCTGGCTGTGTATCCCATGTGCTCACCTGCAGTCTCCTCAGATCTGCTACAGACCATGTGGTCCTATGTGCATAATAAACTTTTGAAAATATGCCTTATTATACCTAAGCTCTGCCAAGGCTGAGATGAATCTGTAAAAGTGAAACCAAGATAATAGAGAAATACCATTCTTTGCACAAAGATAACACTTGGATTAATAACGTTCTTTTCCCCAAAACACCCAATACACTGCAGAGATTGTGAATGGAGCTGGAATATCAAATAAATACCTGGTTCCTTCAGACAGAAAAAAAAAAAACAACAAAAAAAAACTTGAAGTGAAGATACAGCAAAAATATACAAAAAAAAAGTATAAAATGAAGCTCAAAAGTCGGGCTTATTTTTGGATGAAGGTGGGATAAACAGATTTGGGATCTTCAGCTTAGACGAGAAACAATGGTGAGGAGATAGGAGCAAAGGTGTAGAAGATAGCAGGTGGTACGCAGAGGGGAACAGGGAAAAGCTATTCATTATTTCCCACCCTTGAGAACAATGGATTTGAGGGGAACTTCCTGGGCAGCTCATTAAAAATCAAATAGAAGGAAGTAGCTTTTATAAAATGCAAAATTAAGTTATAGAACTTATTGGCACAAAGTACTCTGAGTATCAAAAATACATGTGCTCTCAAAAGGCAGTTGGGTGAACTCATGGAAGAAATAGTGAGGGCTATAAAAGATGTGGCTACAACTACTGACTCAGGAGGTCTCAGGACATGAGTTTGCTTTCTTGCAACAATACCTCTGACACTTATTTTTTCAGCTCCAGCGTGACTGTCTCTCTGCCAAAAGTTGTGATGGTGACAGGAGGCTTCTGGCAAGCAGCAGTTCTTCTCCATGCAGGCAGGAGCTCCAATGCACAGCACTGTCCCTGCCTGTGGCAAGCAATGCGTGTATTTCTGACTGGGGATCATTATTCTCTTTGCTGCTCTCCTTCACCCCCAACTGAGGTTTAAGCCAGGAAGCGACAATCCGCAGTCACTCCCCTCTCTCACTTGCCGAGTGACAGGGGAGAGAAGTCTGCTGGGTTTCAGACTGTTTGCATTACCCTGAACTTGTGACCTTACCTCTCTGTCTCCCATGCCATTTTATAGTCTATTGTAAAGATTTGCCACAATTCACAGATCTTGGTCCCTGCAAAAGTTGTCGCACCTGGCCGTGATCCTTTCATTGGCTCTCTGACTGTACTTTGAACTTGGCACTGCCTTACAGGGATGGGCTGGAAGACTGGAAAGCAGAGCAACGCCCGGGAATTAGCCGGACTAAAACCACGCATCCCACAACTTCTACAATTCTACAGAAGGTACCTACAGTCACTCAGACTGCTCCCATATAGAGTGAGGTGGCATCTCAGTGCACTGAAGGATATCTGACCAGGCTGCTGAGCTCTTACTCCAAAACCTGCCAGTGCTTTGTGGATGCAATGATCCAAAGGCAGAGTAGGTTAATTACAAGATGACACTACAGTGTGAATATCTAGGGCAATAGTTGTGAAACAGCTAATACGATTACATAGAACCTGCAGCAATTTTGAAGTGTAGGCAGCTTCTTCATTTTTTACACACTTCCCTGCCCCCAACCAAAAAAAAAAAAAAAAAAAAAAAAAAAATTCTAGAGAAATCAAAGATAATTATGCTGTGGAGGAAATAAAACAGGCTGTCATATAATTAACAGGCCTGTATATAAAATGTCCCTGGTCCCAGGACAGGATAAGCAACCATGCATCCAACACATTTCGTAGAAAGCAGGTCTCCCCTCCCAGAACAGCAAATCATAACCAGTCCTGCAAGAGTGGGCAGCTTGAGCTTACCTTAACAAAGTGCCAAAATATAGGTGTGTTAAAAAGCTGAATATTCTTCATCAACTCTCCCCTCTGTTTTCAGGCTAACTGCTGACAGAGTCCAGAGCAAGAGCAAAGTCCCACCCTCTCAGCTGGAATATTAATCCTGTGGGATTTAGGAGTAATTGCAGAATTACAAATTGAGTGAGAACTCACACCTGTGGTCATTAAGGTTATAAAGTCCCATTTGTATTGCTACAAAAATGAAGAGTTATAATTAACTTCTAATAGCCTTCACTTTCCAGAGGGATTAGAAAACATTCTGCCTTCATCATCCCAAAGGCATGAAACTCATTTATAGCAGAGATTGTCAAAGGGACAGATGCATGTAAACTATTTCAGACACGGACTCAGTAAGACCTTTGGGCTTCATCATCTATTTTCCCTCAAAGTTGTTTCCTGTTTTTTTCTGCTATCATGGACTGTTGTGTTTTATAGACATGCACTTAACCTACGCATCACGTACAACTCAAGTTCTCTTTTTCAGGCATTACAGACAGGACAAAAATGTTGGCATGTTTACAGTAATACAACAACTGCTTAGGGGATAGGAATCCCAAGACTAAGTTCTAAATTCACTAGCTATAGGTCCCCTTATAGGCAATAAATACACCAACCAATATATTATTACATTGCATAGTTCTTGTCTAGGGCAGTATTTTAATCTTGCACTGGCAAATACATCTTTGCTACGTTTGGAGCTAGTCCAGTTTACAGTTAGCCTGTTGAAGAAACCTAACATGTAGCTATCTCCAAGCCAGCTTCATTAAGTTAAAAGCATCATATCACTTCGCAGACCTATTGACACTAACCATTCACTGTCACTTAACACTCTCATTACATAGCTCAATACAGGATTCCTGGGGAAACTCAGAGCCTCTCCTGTTGATCTCACATAACAAATCTACAGTTAGGAATTTTCACACCAGGAATTTCAAACACAGAATATACATTTACATTTTCAAAGTTCTCAGCACTCACTACATGTGATGATTTCAGTTATGGTTGAGTTTATCTGAAAAAGAAATTGCCAGAGTCACCTGTAATAACAGCTCAATTCAATCCCTGCTGGTGAAGTAGTATCACAGATTGTATCATTGCAATAGCACAGTTTTCTTTTAATGTTTTCTGCTTGTAATAGTTGCCCTACTTCATACATACAGCCCAACCGTATGTACACAGAGTACATACAACTGAGGTCCTCAAAGTACTTTATAAACATAAACCAATAAAGTATCAAAAGAGTAGAAAAAAATACAGTGTAATACACACTGTGGAAGAGACAGAAAGAAGAAAATTGAGTGGATTAATACTCAAACTATATCTGGGTGAGTAAACAGAGTAATCCAGTGAAGCAAATTAGGTAATAAGAATAGAAACAGGATGCTACCATGCACCTTCATGCATGTTATCTCTGACCAAATCTTCTGCTGAGATTTGTGGAATCAGAGTGTTAGTAAGCAATTTACAGTACAAGAAATATTACAGCTAAGACTTTAAAGGAGGGTGCAAAGCCCAAGAACGGCATGTTTCTCAGGAAAAAAAAAAGAAAAAAAAAAAAAAAAAAAAAAAAAAAAAAAGGAAAAAAAGATGTTTTTAGCTTTACTTGGGAAGGTTTTTGATTGGTCATGTCTGTAAATCATGTTATTTACACACTTGTAGCATGCTTTTTGCTCTATTAAAATAAAAGCCTGGATTTCACTAAAATCAAATGTTACCTAAGTAGATAGATATATATAAAATACACAGAGACAAATATAACACAGGTTCATTTATCATTCATATGTGATTACATATGAATGAAAAAGCACCGTTCTTTTTCAACCACAAATTCTCAGAGTGTTATGGTGCATTCCTTCACATTTTTTTGAAGCACATGGGGCTTTGCTCCCGTTCTGGGTGAGCGGAGAAGTACCACTCATTGATTGATTCATCTCACTTCCTCTTCACGCATGTCTCCCACTCAGTTAGCACCTGGCCACAACTCAAAGCAACGTGGCTGAAGACACAGGTGCAATGATAGAAGCCTGTTTTTCACTCTTCAGCAACAGGACTTGTTTTAGTCAGTCCACACTATACAAACAGAGGGACAGTTCAGTATCACATAAAAATAATGCACTGCAGGAACAGCAGCATTGTTCACCCAAGGGTGTGACTTGGCCATGCCATGTAGTTGAGCTGGTCAAGGTGGGTAGCCGAGTAGAAAACAGGCACACCCCACCATTAGCAACACAGTTATACTGTTATGGAAGTTACTAGGTGAGCAGTTTACCTACGGATGATTTCAGGGTGAATTTGGGGAGGACTAAATAGTTACGTGCACTTACTGAGAGTTCAATTAGAGTGACTAAATATTACTTAGAGAAATGCCCCTCTAACAAGAGATACAGTCCTAGGAAGGAAATAGATTCACACACCCAGCCACTTAAATACTTGGTCATGCACCATACCTTTGAATCTGAATAGCCACTCCCAAGGCTTCCACTGTGTCATCCCTCAGTCCTCTTTGACTACAAGGAGTATGTTTTTCCTTTCCAGTGCATGATGCATCATACAGTTAGTTAGCAGGAATACAGCTGAGTGCAACATCGTTCTTACTCCTGATCACAAAGCAAGAGATTTGAAAGATTCTGGGAAGTCACTTTAAAGAAAGAAACATTTCAAAATGGATCAAACCAACATCAGTGACTTGGACCAGTACAGCAGGATTTCCTGACGTTCCACGTGCCTGAGGATAATGCAAAATCCAGATAAACCTGTGGCTTGCGTAAATAAGAGTACCTCTTGGGTGACATAGGCTGGTCTATAAAAGGAAATAAATCAGTTTGAAAGACTGCTCATTATTTAGAAATTGAAGTTGCTGTTCTGAAATTAGATTGTTTCCACAGTAGAAGTAATCCAATCAGGATTCTCTCTCCTGAGAAAAACAGAACAAAACGCAGTGGTTGGATTTTGACATATTCCCTAAATCCATTCCCTTCCAAAGCCATTCCAGAGATTCAAAAGGCATAGGTATTTTTCTGCTTTTTCTGTTTCTCAAAACGTGTATAAGATGTACCCTCTAGTAAATACTCAGATCGAAGGTAAATACAACATGAACAACCAGAAAGCAGAGCAGAGTCAGTGGCTCTATCTTATGACAGGCTCTACAGGCTCCAAGGGAGGCTCTTCCTGTCTTTAGTGCTTCCACTATGCCTCTGTAAAAACATTTCAAAGTAAGTTTGTTGATGAAGTCTTCAGCCCCTGAATTAATTTTAGTAACATATATTTAGTTTTCCAGATATAAATAATAAAAAAAAATCTTTAGTTTCAAGCAGAAAATTGAATTTCCCCAAATCATTAACTGTTATGCTCTCTCCCTTCTACCATAAATTCATCATGCTCAGGCATTTTTATGCACTTCTGGCCTATTCAGATTACTTCTTTGAGGAATTTATTTATTATAGGTTAATAGAGCACCATCCCCACTTCTGGAAATCTTCCAGAGGAGTTACTGAGGGCTTGACAAGCTAGCAGAGAAGCTGCACTGAATAATACAAGCAATTATGCCAGGTCTCCTTCAGCTGGCCTAGTAGGACACAGACTCTGTGGTTTGCTTGGGCAGAATCTCACCTTCTGTCAGAGGAAGCAGAAATGGCTTATCTCAACAGATGCCTCGTAAAGTCTTCTAGGTTTGAGTTAAGTATTTTGGCACAGAAAGCCAGCCTTCTAGGCCTGTTCTACTTTTCCCAAGATGCAAGTTCTTCAAGTAACATTCTTTCAACTTTAATTTTTCCAAGATTTAGTATAAAGCACAAGCATTCTTTTTAAAATATGCATGTAAGTGCGCAATTATGCTGATGTGCAGCATTATGTGTGTAAAATGCTGATAGCAGTTTTACAGACTCAAAAATGCACTGAAAGATTAAGTAACTCCTTTTAGCTAGTACAACTTGGTCTTACTAATTTTAGAACTGTGATGTTATAATATAAGCAGGGAAACAGACTGGGAGGGATGCGTAGAGCAACAAATGCTCAGAACCAACTAGATTGGATGCTCTGTTCTCCTTACCGCAACAACACAGAACAAGAACAGGAAAACACAAAATATGACTGAGAGACAATTATGCTATTTCTGTTCTCATTTTTACTGGCATCTGCCTGGTAAAAACTGAGAAGTTAACCATGGTGCTCTGGATATTCATGTGGGTTAAGAGAATTAAAGTAGTACAAAGGAAATATCCTATTGCTTTTTATAATTAACCTAGAGAACCATTGCTGCTACAGGTCCTTCTACAAAGAAGTTGCTAGCATTCAAGAAAGAGGTACACACACACACACAGGGATTGGATCTGGATCGGACAAAAGCATGAGCTAGCTCTCAAGCTATCGATTGTGTTTACACAGGTGGCTAGCAATGATTAGCTAGAGACTGACAACAGTCTCCTGTGACATGGGACATTATAGGGGAAGGAGAGAAGGGGATTTGCCTTCCTGTGAGGCTCTGGGAGTTGGCCACAGTGGAAAACAGGATGCTAGGCCATCAGTCTGTCCCATTCTGGAAATTTCTATATTCCTACCTTTTAAAGAAATATTTACCAATGCACTAATATAAAAACACAAGGGCCAATTCTGTTCCCCCTAGAATTAATAACAGAATTTCCAGTGATTACTACAAAAGCTGGATAGAATCTATAATAATTTCATTGCATCCACTGGATGTGTAAGAAAACACTTGGTGTTTGCTTCACTTTCTAACTTCGTGTTATTTCAGTAAACAATTTGGAGAAATAACAAACACTTCAATCAGCTGCCCCACGGCATATCATGTACTTTTGTTAAATCATCAGTATGAAAAACACCCTAACATATTCCAAATGCAAAAAGGCTAGCAAGCTCTTAAGGAGTGGCTTGGTGAAATTGCCACTTCCCACACACCATGGGCAGTATGGAGTCTCTAGGGCCTGTGGTGCTACTCTGCATGTTTGCAGTTCTGCTGAAAGACAGCAGGACTCTTTTTGGGTCTCTTTTTGGGAGAGAGCCATCTTTTTGCAAAAAAGATTCTACAGAATTAAATATTAGACCAAAAGGGCTGAAACACCCTCTGGCATGGCATCTGCCAAGCAGCTCTGTAGGACAGCACAAATAGATAAGCTCCCCATCCTTAACGAGACAATGCTGGAGCAGATTTTTTTCCATAGAAGCTTCTTTCCATTCCTTGGCTTATGAAAGGTGGCAATTGCCAACATGGGCAGAAACCACATGAGAAAATGAGTATAACAAGGACCCTTTCTTGGGTCCTAACACAGTGGGTCAAATTTTTTTTTGTTTTAATGCTATGCCTTTTCTCCACAAACTGTCTCTCTCCCCCTAAATCTAGAATAATTTCAGTGCAATGGTGATTTGCTGATAGCAACGGTCTAGGAACACAACCAACCGAAACACACATTTGGCTCTCTGGCTGCTGATTTTACCCTGATGGGAACCTGATGTTAGCCTGATGTTAACTGCGCCATCTATAGGATGCATTTCTGAAGCGCTTGTCAACCACATATACACACACCAGCACTGAAGATACTGGAAATAAGCTATTTTTTGCATACTTACTTTTGGTCCACTTCCATGGATTTCTTGAGGGCATATTGTTGATCACATAGCTGTAAGATTATTTAGGATCTGTCTCCATGTTGCCAAAATAGCACAGCTGACATAGTTTCCCAGCCATGGAACATATACAAAGCTTTCACTTTTTAAACCTTGTGTGGATGATGTTGTTTAAGAATTTTCTATTAATACCATAGGTGACTGATGTAGTTTCCACAGATTCCATCAAAATCTCTGGAAAGTTTTCAGCCTGTGGTTAGATTGCACTTTGACAGTACAGAAATAGCTGCAGGATAGAGGTCAGATTTCTTAGCTACCTTTAAGTTAGCTTGTCTGGGTGGTAGCAGTAACTTGGCTGCAGCAGCACACAGGTTATAATGTGCTGATGTACAATGTAGATACACTTAAATTCTATTGTTTCTGTAGCCACATGTGGTCTAAAAACTGGCTTAGTTCCTGAACTGTACATTTAGTCGACCCTGTTAACATATCTTCATGAATAATGGGTATTCTTACCAGCGAGGGGACTTTTCTCTCTTGCTAAACTCTTGCCATCAGCAACATCAGTAAGTTCCACAGTCTATTTGGGTTATATGAAAAAATACCAATTTTGATTCTCCTTGCTATTTTCTGCTGATTGTCTCCTTAACAGTTTTAACAGATAGGGTGGGGAGAGAGAAAAAAAAAAAAAAAAAAAAAAAAAAAAAAAAAAAAAGTAAATATTGGCCTTTCTGTCACATCAGATAAACTAAATAAGATGAATATTTCCAGTATTTCTTCAGATTAATTTCTCTAGATGCAGGACTGTTCTCCTCCTCCTGTGAACCTCTTCTAGTCATGTAATACTACCTTTGAGAAGAGTACTTCTAATAACTTCAACATTTTTATACAGAACCATCATACACCTTCTTACATTACTAACCTCACGTGCTGTAACATCCTGAGTGCTATTTTGACTGTAGTTCTGTACTGCAAAAACTGTGGGTTTTTTTTGTTTTTTAGCTGCAAAACACTTCTGAGAATATGCACTTCTGAAAATGGCAACCTGGCTTTGTTCTATATTGTAGTTCATTGCAGAGGAATTGAAATCTGAGGAAGATTAAAAAAATTCCCCCTTCTTGGAAGAAAAACTGTGCTGTGGCAAGAACTCAATCTCAAGTTTCCCAAGCCTTGAGATACCCTTTGGCTTGTCAACCACATTTTCAAGGTTGGTTTATATGCATCCTCTCTGCAGAGGGAGCATCGTGATTGGCTCCATACCAGTTGCTGCATGGGGAAACAAGACAAAAGCAGTATTATTTGGGCACAGTTAGCTTAAGTCAGCAGATCCGCAGGGAGGTGCAGTGACAGCAGAGCAGAACTCCCTGGCTCCCTAGCAGTGTGAGGGGATAAATTTCACAGTCCTCACTATATTGAAGGGTGCCAGGAACAAAACAAGGCAGCAGTGCCAGGAGGTGATTTCTTGTCCCCCCTACAGCAAGCAATCACCTGCTTCATAGATGCAAGTATGAGGTTCCTTGCAGCAAAATCTTACGTTTTAGCAAATGCATAGCCCAAATTTACCAAGGACATTACATCATGAAATGTAGTTTAGGACATATTAAGATACACCCACGAGCCCATGACTTACATTTGCAGGAGGACCCACCGGAGTGACTCAAGAGCCATCAGGACAGCCATGGTCACCCTTGGTGCTCCTGCTCATCCCAGCTCACGACCTGCCACATGGGTTGTGCTGCACTCTGTGCCATGGGCCAGCAGGCCACAACTAGCTGCCAGCTCCTGCCCTCATGTTCTTTCCTTTCTGCTGAGATATATGGCTCTTTCCTTTTACCTTTGGCAATAAAAACAGCTTATCTGAAACAGCTTAAAATCATGAATGTAGTGCAGTGGGTATCTTTGCTACAGCAACACCCACTGCGGCTGGCTGGAATCTTTATATTTCTGAGGAAAAAAGGTAAGATGACAAGGCTTACAAGAGTCTCTGGTATCAGAGCTGAAGTAGCCCAAGACAAGGCAGGCCTGGCAGGCATAGAAAATACAGTGAACTGCCCCCTGCAGAGACCTGCTCTATGCAGGAGTTGCTCATTCCATGTGCCCATGGTGGGGTTAGCAAAGGCCTGGCTCTGCTGAGGATGCTGCTGTTCCTTCCCACAGTGGCAGCACACTGACACCTATGGATGCTGCTCTTCATCGGCAGATGCTCAAGTAGAACTGTAAGCAGAAGCCTCTGCTGGAAACAGCCCTGGGAAGCTTTAGAGTAAAATCGTTCCTGGTGAATATAAATGCTGTACCGGGGGCACCGTGTTCAAGTGCTTGCACTGGAGTCATTCAGGTAACCACTGGCATCCAGCAGGCAGGTACGCACACTGCAGCACTCATGGGCCTTGGTTTTCTGCAACTTTCACACTTTGTTTGTCAGTCCGCACATTGCCCAAGCCCTTCTGTACCTGCAACTTACTAGGGTAGTTCAAGTAGTGATGTCCAGGACACATGTGGACCATGTTCTTTTTGCTCAGAACTTGCAAAGGTCCTAGATGAAATATCTCACATTGCTGCAGGAGTTTGTTCTCCTGTGTGCTCCGCAGGGAACTGAGTCTGCCTCTGGACACACTAACAGATTCTTATCCTTATGTAGGGTCATACCACCCTACACCACAAACTGTGGTCTTCCAAGTTTGTGACTTTTAGTAATGCTGAAGAAAGCCATGGTTTGGGCATATACTTTGATCTGGATTGTAAAACTGATCTTGTTTTTAAAATGGCTGCCACACCCAATATGTCTTGAAAAAGCAAGGCACAGTGAGTTGTGTTTAAAGTACACACCATGGCCCTATTCAAGGTCTTTCCTTGCTTTGTTTGGCTGGTGTTACAGCCTTTATATAGTTCTGTTGGACTTGATATAATTTTTCCTTTCTCTTCACACAGACATTCTGCCTGTAACATAATAAGCCATTTTTTCTTCTTATTCGAGAAAAAAACAAAGCTCCCCCTTCCTAAAGCAAGGCAATCTAGCCTTAAAGCAGTGGCTCTGCAGCACCTTGCTTACTGCAAGAACGTGCAGAACTTGCTTACTGCATGGCCAGAACACCAGGATCTCAGATGCACAGCAGGTAAAATGACTCCCAGCTTGGAAAATGGTGCAGCACAGAACCATCTGCAGGGTGAAAGGCTGAGTGCAGCACTGTCAGAACATAATTGCTGAAAAAATCACATTCTTGATATTTTCTCCTTACATTTTTAGCCAAGAAATTTCAACCTAGATATAGTATCAAGTTTTAAAGGAGGTCTAGCTTTTTGATCTGTTCTCTAGGCATGTTGACAAAGCACAAGGAAATCAAGGAGTGAACCAGCAGCCAGATGAATTAGATGAATCAGGATTCTTCTGACTCCCAGTGCTCCACTTCCAGCTTTCAGACTACCTCATCTTCTCTATGCAGTTCAGCTTCTTTTGTTTTCAGCTTCTAGTGTTTAAAAGACAAATGGTGGGGAAAGTTGAGACACTGAATCAAAAAGCTCTTTTACACAGGAGATACCTGTGAAAATGCCAGAGCATAGATGAAGTTCCTAATGAACTCTTTGTTAGTGAAGATTTATAGTGCTCTCAGCATGACAGTAGCTACAGAATTTGGTATATCAGTTCTGAATCAATGGGACTACATTTTTGGACAGGCTCTAAACCTTGATATAGCACTTTCAGAAATGCAAACCCAGCTGTTTGTGCCTGCACTGTGTGCACATACTAGTGCTTGGGCTACTTCCCATGCAGATCTGAGCTATTTTTTAACATTTGTTCTACTTGAACCAAAAGACTTGAGAAACAACATCAAAAGCACACCAATCTCAATCTCACCTCTAGAGCAGAATCACACACCAGAAAAATGCTGGCAGCCCCAGCAAGTCAAATTCAAGGTCTTGAGCATTATCTTACAGGAAAACAAGGGCCAGGCAGAACTGAGAATAGATAGCCAACTTTGTGGGTCTGAGGGGTGAACTTTTGGCCAACAGCTCAGTTCTCATGGGCACAGTGGAAGTGCCTTCTAAAAAAGCATAGCGCATCTCTGGCACAGAGACCAGTTCCAAACAGCAGCCTCCTTTCCCACATTGCGCAAGGGCACGCAGGGCAGTGGCCTCCTCACCCTGTGCAGCCACAGAAACACAAGCTGCACCATTTTCACCTCTATCATTTGTCTCAGTTGGACTCAGAATCTTTGCAGCAGAGGCACATAGGCAACAGGCATTTACTAGGCACAAGCACAGCTTGAGTCACTCCTACTACTGCAGTGTGTTCCCTCCCATCCTTATCTTGAACCTTCACAATGTATCTCTGGAAGGAAAATCTTAGATCCACGCCAGCCGTAGTTAAGATTTCTGTAGATTTAAGGTGGCCTAAGTGGCATTCTGTGCCAAGCTCTTTAAGGAGGATAGATGGAAGAACAAAATCTGTTCAAACAGAGCTGGATCTCTCCTTGATCTTTCTTGCTATGTTTTCTCCCTTATCTTACACTACCCCTTTGCCAGGTTTCATCCTAGCTGGATTGTATGCAACCAAAGCAAAAGGACTGCTTGATAGGCTTAACACTAGTAAAAACAGCTTTGTAATCTAACATATAAGGTACTGTTCACAAACCCCATTCTACTGGAGCAGGAGAAATCCATAGAAATCATAGAAAAATCTCAAAGAAGTTACCTGTAAGGAGTCCCCTTCTCTGCACTCGCACAGAAGCATTCCTACAATTTTCCTTATTGCTGAATTGGAGAGCATAATCTTTCACCACGGACCTGTGCTTAGAATTTAAGTAATTTTTTTTTCTTGACTGTTTTTCTGCTAATGACATGGGATTTCAGGATCTGAATAAAACAGCAAATTGTTATTAGTTATAGAGGAATGACTGAATGTTGCCTCTTACATAAAGCATACTATCTCCATTGATATATGATGATGAGTCTGATTTACTCGTACCCTCCCAGTGACCCAGCCTTTGGCAAAGAGCATCTGAGACACCTGACACTTTGTACTGAAAAATTTTGGAAGCTAGCATTTCTCAGCAACCAGGTGGCCACTGCTTTTTGAGATTTTTACAAGATTTAAACTCTAAGTATAAGAGATTCTAGACAATTTCTTCTACAAACATACAACTATCACTGAGATAATTATTTCTCTTTGCTCTTGTGTCAGATTACCTAAAATGCTTAAGTGCAGTAAGGGATATCTCAACACACAGAAAAAATAACTGGCATCTTCATACCTGTTTAAGTGCAGTAATAGATACAGTAAAATATGGAAAAAACTAACGGGCCTCTTCATAGCTCAAATCAATCCAGAGCTACAGATTGTTCCGTGAATGAATCACAATGGGCTTTTCAATATCTTAAGAATTTCTATGATTTTGATCACATAATTGACAATTCTAAAAAGGAAATGCCATTCTCAAATCTAAATGAACAGACATTTGATGAAGACAGGGAAGTCTAATAGGCAGGATTTCTCCCACTAACAGTTCAGAACAATGTCTCAAGAGGATGACAACAAGGGCAGAGCCCTTGTATTTTATCGTAAGTTCAAACAAGAAAAGGAGTCTTCTATATATTGCACATACTTTACAAGTAACAAGAAAAGTAGCTATCCAAAAGGAATAAAATGCGGAAACCTGCTTACTGTATTAATATTTCCTGGACAAATATTTTCATGTTATACCTGACACACAAGCATTTCCCTATGGAGTTCAAACATCAGATCAAGGTAAATGGACCATAAAATGCAGAACTGAAAGAGCTGGCTGACATTTTATTTTAAGTGAATTTTATCTTTTACAGTTTACTGTAACTGGAGGTAGCTGCAATATTTAGCAAATTTCTCCCAGTGGTTTGAAATAATAGTCATCCAGGAACATTAGGACAGAATGCTGTAACAGAATAAAAATTAGAATCAGTTCTTTAAAGCTGAGCCTAAAATAACACATAAATGAAGCAAAAAAATAAATCACAGTAGGTTACATGATTGTCAGTACAGTATAGTGCAGATCTTTCTGAAGGAAGGACTGGTTATACATTACCAAAGTGGTAAAGCTACCTCCACAGAACAACAACATGCTCTATGCCTGAAATGACGTGGGAAGAGGTACAAGATTCAGAGATAGGTTATTACAGCTATGCAGTTCATATTATTTCCCATTTATTTCAATTAATTAAAATCATGTTGAAGGGAATTATATGGCAAAAGAGTCTGTAATCTACTATGAACAAATAGATTTCTGATCCTGCAGGCAGTAGTTTCATTCCATATAATCATATAAGAACTGCCATTGTCAGCATTTGTGCCTTACCCAAGTCTCTCAGCCTCATTTTCAGACTTGTTAAATTCATGCTTGAGTAGTTGCCTATGTGGGAGTAATGGAAGCTCCCAGTAACTCCAGGTTTAAGTATTTTTACAAATACATTAAACTATTATTTGGTTCATTCAGTAATGCTCACTTAAACGTAACTGGAAAGAAATGCTAATCAGATAGGACTTTGCTAAGACATATTGTCAAAATTAGGGAGTAGTGCACTTTCATTAAGAATCTAGATTTGTACAAGAGCAAAATTGTCTGTGTAATATGACACTAATGACACTTTTTTTTTTCCCCTTCAATAAAATGGAAAATGCATTCAAAATAAATCCTACAAGGTGCTATTTTCCTTCAAGCTTTGTTCATAGGATGGATATCCCAAAATACAGATACTGCTATAAATTGGAACACTTAATATACATCTGCATATATTATCATATACTGCAAGATCTCCCAAACAGATGCTAAAGAACAAACTAGGGGAAAAAATACAAGAAAACAAAATGATTATAGGCTTTGTATTTCTTGAAATTGGTGCAATTTCTTGCCAGGTGCTTAACTTTTCAGAAACAATTAATATTAATAAACACATTTAGGCACATACTTCATTCAAATGCAACATGTAATTTTACTGGATAGGTTGGGATTCCCTAAAGGCTGTAAGATAAGCCTGCCCCGATGCCCTCAGCTGAGCAAGCCTACAGAATGTGCACCTGGCAGTACAGAGCCCACTTTGGGAAAGAAAAGACGCCTGGTAGTAACTCACCTCCTTCTCACCCTACCCTATTAAGAACAAAAAGCTTCTGAAACAAAAGGTTATAATA
The DNA here is from genome assembly GCA_013398735.1 of Nothocercus julius. NCBI lineage: Eukaryota > Metazoa > Chordata > Aves > Tinamiformes > Tinamidae > Nothocercus > Nothocercus julius. The sequence goes on from VZSV01000070.1 coordinate 2,550,755, forward strand.
AAGTTATAGACAAGCCTAACTCATCATGTGCACATGATAGTCCATCTAAAGTCAACATCTGAACTTTGAGATCTACCTCTGCATGCTAGCATTTGATCTCTATTAATATACTGAATACATACAATAAAATTGACTTTAGAATTGGAACATACTTCTCAGTTCCGGAACCTCCTTCCCAATACACAAAATGTATTAGTGTTCTTTTTTTTTCTTAGTTAAAATTCATATATAACATTCAATATAAATTTATGTTCTTTACATGTGGAATTGCTTTATATAATATTTGAAACTTTAAAAACTTGTACTAAAGTAGTCAATAAAACAATCAGTTTTAACATATTTACATTCTATACATCATTTCCCCCTACTTATAATTATTAAATAATCCTCTGCCGCTTCCTTAATTTTAGAGGAAATCTTTTAATAACTACAAGCTAGTTCTGAATTACTTTCAAATGGCTCTTTACTTAAAACAGAATTTTAGCAAAATTGTACTACCAATGTGAAATGTTATCTCTATGTTTATAGGTGTGTATATTTATATATCCATGCTTCATAATACAATCTTGTTTTCCACAACAAACAGAAGATCTAAGCAAGAAAATGGCACAGAATGGATGGAAACATTATATTTCCAGCTCTTATATTCCTTTGTGTCATTTGGCTTTTAGAATATCCAGTCTTGGTAACTCAGGGTATTCTTCCAGTACTTTCAAGGAATCACAGATTCAATACTTATTTAGATTTTTGTGTCATCATCTTTTGATAAGTTATTTCCTGAAGGTGTTTCACAGAGACTATCTCCATCCGTGCTCAACTCATCATCATCATCATCGTCATCAAAATCAGTCAGCACTTTAGTCGGTGATTTCTTCCATCTAGTAAAACACAAAAAAATACACATATATGCGGTATTAAAATTGAACATCTGCATGTGGAATAATTATGCAAAGCTCATCATTTTGACAGGTAGCATCTGCATTTTTGAAGGACATAAAAAACTTGTGTTCCAATAGTGCCAAACTATCTTAGACTACATCTTACACAAAATATGTATATGAAAGAATGCATCATTTATATCTTCAAGAACCTCTACCTAAGGGCAGAGTCAGAAGAAACTGTGGAGTTTGCACACTGAGATGTTCAAAGATGGCCAAGGTAGCTAAATACAGAAGAGTTGTTCCTCTCAGTCTTTACAGTAAAAAGTGCTGAGTCTCACTACTTATTTCCATTTTCTATCCCTGCCTTACTGAATTTCTCAGAAGAGAGATCTTGGCAAGAATGTTTGGACACCCAGAACATCCAGGAAGCAGTTGCAGAATATTTGTAGAGAAAGGTATTACAAGAGTTTCACAGCTCTGCCTCTGAAAGTCTGTCTGCTTATGACAAACTTGAAGCTTTTTAGAGTAAGTCCCTGGCTCATGGACTGAAGGAGCAAGAGGTCAATGTTGAAGCATTTGATAGGTGACTGTAAGGTCCAACAAGTCAGCGTACCTTAATTCTTTTCTCGCAGCATTAAGTTGTCCTTGCAATTGTTCATTCATGTCCAGTTGTTCTTCCAGTTCTCTCTGGAGTTTCTTTTTGGCACTTTCCAGTCTGTCTATTTCTTCTTCAGCTTCTTCAACTTGACGTTTCATTGCTTTCAAACGCAAACTCAACTGAAATATTTACATGTCAGCTGATTAGAGGACTATTTTAATAAAGGAATTTTATTCTTCCAGCATCTATGAGAGGGAGAATAAAGACAGAACTTTGCCAGTGTCATGACACTGCAAAACTGCTTCAGAAGCATTCAGAAGTCTGGTATTATGTGATGAAGAGAGCAAGTTATCAATAACAGAAGACTGTCTGGAACTACCATTGTGTCCTAGTAGGAACTTTACCAGACAGAGACTATAAAATATATTAAAAACAAACAAAATTTTAAAAGATGGTTCCCATAACAGACATTATGAAACACTATTCATTCTCTAGTCAGAACATTAACTATTTCACTCACATATCGAAACAATCCATTTTTTAAGCATGAATCAATAAAGATCCCCAAAATGGCATAGCATACTGCTATTAAAATACCAATATATGCCTAACATTTATAGCCTATAGTTAATAAGCATACATGACTTCTTTCTTGAAACAGTATTTTGTAGCAAGACAGAATATATTATTTATTGGTGTGTGTATTTATATTTTCTGCTTTTAGTTTTATTTGTTTTTTAAAAAATATAGAATTCATTTATGCAAAGTGCATTTTCAAAACTTTGGAAATAAAAATTATTCCTAGGTGAAGAAATTTGATGACAATGGGAATAAAGAATCTCATTAAATCCAAGTTCTTAAACAAAAACAGTATCTACCTATATTCTGAAATATATAATGATTTATGTTAGTAAGATTGATATCAGATATTTGCATATTACTCTTTCACTCTACCTGGTCCTTTTGATCAGTCAATGAGAGATGTTCATCATCTACTTGCAGCATTAATTCCTTCACTTTTCTCTCAAGTCTGCGGTTACTTAGTTGGAAATTAGCTCTATCCCTGAAACAAAACAAACAGGCTTGTAAAAGGATGAACCAGGATACTTCCAGTCCTTCCGAGTAAAATTCTTAACAGTATTTCAAGTTTTAAATAAATACTAATAGCTTTTGCTTTATTCATTGATTTCATGCAACACATACTAGAGTTTTGTTCAAAACCATGTACTGGTAAGGAGAATACTTTTTGTCTTCAGAGAAACATTTAGATAAAGAATGCAATTCTCCACGTGTATACCATGAATAAGCAAACTGGATCTTTAAACTAAGTTAGTATTTCTAAGGCTGTTACTGATGGCTAAATAAAATAATGACATATGCAACCATGCTACACTGTTGCCCAGTTTTTAAAAATATAAATATGAATTCAAATGTATTTAAAATGT
>VZSV01000070.1:2553702-2570670 GCA_013398735.1 Nothocercus julius
AAAAAAAAAAAAAAAAAAAGAAAAAAAAAAAAATTGGCCTAAAAACTTACCAGTAGCAAAAGGTCACATTAACATATATAAACTCAAAAAAAAAAAAAATTGGCCTAAAAACTTACCAGTAGCAAAAGGTCACATTAACATATATAAACTCAAATGTTTTGATCTTAAAATATCTAGTTTTACCTCTCTTCATTTTCAAGCCGTTCTTCTAGCTCTGTGATCCTTGCTTCCATTTGTGCAACAAGTCCCTCCTTACTGGATCGGTAAGAACCTTCCAGATGAAGGATTCGGCTCTTCAAGTCCTTATTCTAGAGTCAGAACATATATGATTATCATATACACTCTTATGTTAAGAAGTATCGTCTTAAAACAAAGTAAGTTTCTTTAGAAAAACACAAAGCGATAAGACAGTTTTTATTTCGTGAATGTAGAAAAGAGCCAGTGGGATTATACTGCAACACTAAGCAAAATCTCTGTAGCTAAAAGCAAACACACCTTCTATTACTGTTTTATCAGTAAAAATTTAATGTTAGTTCTGAGTCAAAGCTGTAGGCTTGAAGGCCACTCAAACGTCTCATGGATGCCAGGCCCTTCCAATAGCATTTAAAAAAATGTTAATAGTTCTTAAATAACTTTAGATCTGTTTATCCCCCAAGTGTAATTTTTTTTTTGTCAAATTCTAAACCCCTCTCATATAACTCACTAGCATATGGATAATACAAGCAGACAAAAAGAAACAACTTGTATTCGATATCACTTTTACTCTCACTTGCCTGCAGGCTTTTTTTTTTTTTGCTTGTTTCTTAAGTATGCAATACTACTCCAACTAGGCAAGCAGTTTGAAAAAGTTTTTGCCTTTTTAAGAGAAGCATAATTTGTAAAAGTAGGGTTTGTTTTTGCTAAGATTTGCACTTTAGGAAGCTAGGCAAGATAGGTTTTTCAACAGGGACCTTAACATAAAGTTAAGAAGAAAAAAAAGAAAGTTACATAAGAACAGAAAATAAAGCTTTGATGTTATATAGCCTGAAACAAATATCTCAGATTTCTAACACTATAAAAAAGGAATAATAAAGTCAGGGCTAAAGCAGAAGGATATATGTGAGAGATACCAGTAGGTGGATATCATTTAAGTCTGGTTACTCAAGTCTGGTCCAATTTTTCTGGAATAAACTCTAAGTTTCCCTTATCTAAGTTACCTAAGTTTCCCTTACAATCTTTTTTCTTTTTTTCTCTTGAGACTGTCAGGAAGAGGCTCACTTGCTACTACAAAAAAACTTGAAAGTATTTAACATACTTTCCATAACAAATATTGAAACTTATGAATCACATTTCTTCCTAAGCAACAGCGAGTAACAATTTCCCATCAAATCTGTATATTTTCTTCCAAAGTTATGTTGCTTTTTCATTTGTTTTCTTCTACAGAAGAAAATATTCAATGAAAATTGGAATTGCTTGAAATTGTGGTCTGCCTTCAAGCAGATTCTTAATATTAAGCTTTTGAAAGGTAGTTCCTCCAGAAGGGGTCAGTGAGTTTGTAGCTAAACTAGCTAAGTATCTTTGATCTTTTCAGTCTTTCCCCTGTATTTGTCTTTTTAAAGTTTCTGTATTATGGCTCTGTTTTATTCCACTAACAAGCATACAAAATAAGTTATTACATTCCTTAATTTTAATGTCTTTGATTCTCTAAAGTAGAGACAGAACTCACACAGCAGAGAGATGCCTGTACTTGCTACTTCACAAATGTTTACTATATGGTATAAACAGGTGTATGTACAGTTTGAGTGTTTATTATATAAAATATAAGCCGTAATAAATCGCTAGCTGTAGAGGAGAAGAAAAAAAATGCTAAGATCAGTAGCAATTTAAGAGTCTAATATTGTAAAAGTAATATTCTTTTGAGTATAAATGCCAAGATACTTATTTTGTTAATCTACTCTTAATACAATACATACTTCCAGGACAATCTGGTGGGACAGTGTCTGAATACTCTAGTCCGAATTAGTTCAGTATGAACATAGTAAACTGCATCTTGTTGATGTAATGGTATGATAGCAATAATTACCTGTCTTTCCAATGAAATTTTGTCACACTCCAAATCTTGCTTTGTAGCTCTTTCCTGAAGTAGCTCAGTTCTCATTTGATCAATCTATTACACAAAGAAAAGCCAGAAATACTAAGAAAAGATTTAAATAATATCTATCTCTATGATAACGTGTATATATAGCAAGGAATTGACCTCCACAACATCACATCAGTCTTCAAACACCTTCTATAGATGTTTTCTTCACTCTGGAGTCTGAAGCTCTGAACTGACCCATTACCTTTAAGCTGCTGGCTAGTCTAGTTTCACTTTATTAAGCACAAACTGTTATCTACAGAAAAGTGTCTGTAACTTCATAAGAAACACTGCAGATAATTTACCCATTTCTGGTACTCACAAGGCTACTAGAACTATTTTCCAGTAGTCTCTGATACATGCTAGCTATGAAGATTTTGTTCCATAAAACTGGTAAATGTCATGTCTATGACACTGTGAGAGCACCAACTTCAGCATTTTTTTGTTTGTTTTGTACCTGCTGTTTTTAAAGTCTTTGCTACAGTTTCTGTAAACATTTCAGTTGCATCCTCAATATCAAAAATAAGAAAAAATCTTCATGAATAAGATGTTAAAAAACAACCTGATCAATACAGAATCAACGTCAGAATACAAAATTTCTGTTTATCTCAGTATTTGTTTTGACTGGGGTGGGGAGGAAGAAAGTTCTGAAGATCAAAGAGAAACTCTAGACTGCCTAACAACTGTTGCTGCAAGCTGAACTCCAAGCAGCTGTTGTTGCTGTTGGGCTAAAAGAAAGTCAGCAAAGCCCAAGTACTTTTCCTTTATTCCTTCTGAAATTACCCTCACGTGTTTACAAAGGCCTCTGCAAACACAGTTGATGTTATCACAGCATTTTTGCTGCTGCCTACATGTTTATTGTGATGAGCATCACGATTGAATGCCTTTGTCAACCACTGTACCTGCAAAACGACTGACAGTGGCCACTACATTCTCATCTACTTTACAGCCATTACTGATGAACTTGCATAAACACATTTGCAGTTAAATAGTTCTAAGTTAAAAATTTATCTCATTAAGAGTCTTTCAAAAGCTATTGGGAATTATCACATTAAAAAAAAAAAAAAAACACACACACTAAAAGGAAAAGTAATGCTGAGCTGAAGGTTAAGCAAATAGAGTATACATAGCAGTTTACCTCAGGCTTTTTTTTTTTTTTTTTTTTAAAACACACTGTAATCTTAAGAGCCATATCTTTCGTTAATCATGTGTTAAAAGGAAGTAATTTATACTCTTTCTATAGCTTTTAAATGAATATATGAATACAAACCATGTTGGCAACACATGCGGTTGCATGTGTTATGTCCCAGTATGGTTCTGGAATGGTAGGAGACATTCCTAAAAACCAAGGTCGTATCAATTACTGGAGGACAAATATTAGCACATGCTGTGTTCTGGCAACAGCTCAGTTTCCTAAAAGATTTCATTGTCACACAGGAGCTTAAGACACTGATTTCTCTTTTCCTTTAAACACACTAATTAACTATCAGCAAAGTTATTTATTTATTTACTTACTTACTTAAGCACTTTATTCTTCTGTGCTCATTCTTAATGGAGCAATTACCAGATCAAATAACTTCCTAACAACGTAGGCACATCTACCTTACACAAGTATTTCAAAAACAGCCCTGGACAATCATTAAGAGTTGTGAACACAATCTAGATTTTCTCTTATGAAAGAGAAGGAGCAGTTACATTTCTGGAAGATTACTTAATGAATAAATGCAGCCACTAAAACAGACACAGAAATAAATGAAACAGAATTTGAAGTAAAACAAATGACTAATTAAAAATACAACTGTGAACTAAAGAAGAGGTTTATGTTATACGTAGAAACTTACTTAATGGATTATAACGTGGTTCTGTACTCTAAAGCTCTATTTTACTCTTAACTGTGTCCCAAGGCTGTGGTAATTTGTGCAACCTTCCCCAGATCTCAAATTTAGGAAGTATTGGCTATTTTATTTCCAAGATGACTATTACTGTGGCTGGACACTTCAGCGTAAAAGTATCCTCACAGAAAAACAAACAAACAAACAAAACAGTGGGAGAGGGAAAAAATACTGATTAGGATCAGACAGCCAGGTGAAAATGCACACAAAAGCTCATAAAAAGAGAGGCGCAACAGGCTACAAATCTTGCTGGGGGGAAGGGGAAGTTGTTTTCTGTCATCTCCTTACACTTTTCTTTCGTGAAGACGTAATTAACATGTGCAAAGGAAAAAAGCAGTTTTCTGCCAAAGTGTTCTGAAAGATTCCACTCATCTCTCAGCAGCTATGTTGGGGAGGCAGCATGCAGGGTTTTGTGCTTCACATTCTACCTTTAGTATATCTAGTATATATCTATATAATATATTCTAATTATGTTAAAAGATTAAACTAACTGTGCAGCTTAAGGCATCAGTTATCACAGCTGGATCTGAAGAATGCTAACAGCAGAGCATTTAAAAAAAGTATCAGGTTCTACAAAGCTTTATTAGACATAACAGCACTTTGTACCAGCTTTGGGACTTGAAGCAGCTGCTGAGTTCATTATTAGCGAAAATAATTAGATTTCTAGAGGTATTTTAGATGTTATCACCACTGTTTACTATCTCCTGTTGGGTTCACAAGACTATGTCTCTTTCAAAAGTAAAGATATTTATATGTGCATATATCTGTTAGGCTATCGTGCATGCACAGTTCTCAAGTATGTACACAAGTCTCACATACATGACAGGAAAAAACATCTTTAAACAAACCAGCAAGCAAAAGGCAGATAAAAGCCTTTGATCCTTCCTAATGGAAAAGGAATCTTCATTTCCACATTTTCATTTACTTGCTTCACACACCTGGTGCCAGCTAAGGAGCAGGTGTGCAGCAATCCTTCGGGAATGCTTTATCAAAAGCAAGTGAATGATGTATCCAATGCAACTTTATTCTTCTATATTTATTCTAAAATTGCCATGGAAACTAGCCCATCTTTTCTCACACTCACTGGAATAAACTCTGAAGTCAACAGACCCATGTTTGCATTTACACAAAACACAAAAACTGATGTGATCACATCTATCACATACTAAGATAGTGTATCACATACACTATCACATACTAAGATACTTGTCCTCTTCCTGCTCCTCTTAGCCTGAAAGGGCAGCAAGAGTGCGCTAGCCTGTGTGTGTTGAAACCTTTACTCTTATCAGAGCTGTTAGTACCTAATCATTTTAAGATGGATATGATGCACCTTCTCCCAAAATCTGAGCAACTGCAAACTTCTGCAAAGTTTTGAGAAATTTTGAGCCATTTAGCTTACAGACTATCACTTTTCAAGTATAATAACCAACAGTTCTCCTTAATGGTGTTTTATTAATTTCAGCATATACTCTCAGCAAGTTTTTTTGTCTACTTTGGTTTAGGTTCATGGTAATTATACTGTGTGTACAAGCACAGGAAGATATTTTCTGGTAGTGGAAACCATTAGGATTAAAAATAATAATGGGACATGGGCAAGCCAATTCAAAGAAAATATACATAAAAACAAAATCTGAAGCAATTAAGAAAATCCATTACTAAATGCAATTATTAAACAAACCATTTAGCATTTCAATATCAATAAGGATTAAGCCAAACTCAGGTGTGATTGCACAACACAGGAATAAACATCAATGCATACTTTACGCAGGCAACCTAACTGCCGAGAAAACAGGAAGGAGCCGCAACAGAAGTGCAGCATGGCAATCCTACCGTTATCAAATAGTTAATAAAAGATATTGAGGAGGGATTTACAACAGAAGACAGAAAGTAATCTAGTAGGTTAATTTAAGAAATCTATTTGTGAATGAGTAATATAAGAAAATCAGGTGAAACAGACTCTTCATTCTAATCTAATCTTCATTCTAATCTTAAATATCTTCTGACTGTTATGATCTTTTCAAAACATAATAGCAGCAACCTAACTTCAGGCATTCTCTGTCGCATCTCTTCAACTCTATAGAAGGTAGTCTTGACCTATCTTTTGGTCCTTTCCTTCACTGAAGAAGGCATTAAACATCTCTGTTACTGAGATGTTTTTGTCTTCTCCTTTGTTCACAACCAGCTGTCACTTAAGATTAGAATGTAGAGTTTTGCAATTTCAAGGACATTATACCGCTGAGGATAGGATAAGAACTTTTATTATCCTTACAAATTTTCTGTAAGTTAGAGACCTACACATGTCACTGTAAGGAACTAAAAGTTACGCCAAATCTACCTTTTAGCTGCAGCCATGCAGAAGCTCGCTAAATTACCAGCATGCACTCCAGAGAATTTTTTCTGCAAGAGTGTCTGTTCACTGAGAGGTAGATGGAGACCACTTCTTTCACATAAGGACTTCCCTATCTTATGTACACACAAGCAGGCTACAGCTGAAGAACAAGATTCCTTGTATTTCAGCAGTCATATGGTAGAGGTGTACGGCAGTCTAATAAACCCACATCAGATAAATTTTAAGTTATGCCCACAGGGTTTTTTCTAGAGTAGGCAACCCAGTCAAAAGCGAAAATTTCGCTTTGCTGCACTATTTCTGGAGAATGAGGTAGGGAAGATGAAAACTGTGTCATGCAGTCCTTCCCATATTCAAAGGACTATATAAATTAGAAAGGAGATAACATTTCATGGTAAATGGAATGTGATCTCTTAGCCTTGCCATTGTTTATTCAAACATTTAGCTTTATACAAAATATAACCAATAATTTAAATTGTTTTTACTAGAAATCCGCATATTATATTTCATTATATTAAAATAACATTTATATAAGAAACATTTCCAGAAACATAGATATTATGAACACAAATCCATCATCATTTCTCATGTCATTATAAATGCTTAGCAGACCCTGAAATACTTTTTAGTAATTTGACTACTTCGTCATTCTGGCATAAAATCAAAACAAAGCAACCTTTGTTAACTCATGCATGAAATGAGAAACTCTAGATCTCAAAATAAACATGTCTTTTGTCCATTATGTAACATTTCTGTCATGATCTGCATTTTAGGTTTCTATTTAGCTAGCAAATTAAATGACTGTAGTACCCACTGTTAGAGCTATGACCAAGATTATTTAATCCTAGGTGTACAACACAGGCATAGACTCTAGCATGAAAGTTTCCTAATGAAGCAATAGCATGAACCCAGATTATTGTACGGCTTTTACATTCTATTTCACCACAGATAAGAGCACTTCACATGCACACAGCCTTAATCTGTACTTTATCAACAGAATAAGAGCAAAGAAATTAGATGGATAAAATCTCAATAAACAAGGTATTAATGGTGCCTTGGTGTTTCAAGGATACATGAAAGGAAGCTGAGCTTTAACTCATTTTAAAAAACTCTCAAGCTGTCTCAGTGGAAAAGATATGAAATCTAAGGCTTTACTTTCTACTCCCTTTCTGAAAACTATTCAAATGAATTTCACTTTTTTTTTTTTTTTTTCTGCAGAAAGAGAACTGAAAGCAGAACAGACTACTCTGTGCTGTACACACATTGCTCTGCAATTTGTCTCCCTGACTTCTAGGGAATTATTAATGAGGTACAGTACTCAGCGTAAAGCTATAGTAGTAGATGTTTTGTAATGAGCTATAGATTGGTCTCTCATCTTCCAGAATGGCAAAAAAAAAAAAAAAAAAAAAGAATATTTAGAGTCCCTGATACTGTAAGACAGCTGTATCAACATATTCTTTTTCATGGACTTCTCAAAACCTGCCTAAGGCCCTATTGCTGGTCACTATCTATTTACTTATTTAATAGTGCTTGGAATCCTAATAAAACTTTTTAATAAAACTGTGATTACATAACAGTTGGACAATGTAAACTCGATCAAATACCTGTTCTCTGCATCTACTGATCCTCTCGGACAACAAATCTGAATTATTCTTTTCTTCGTCAAGCTCAAGTTCCAGGTGAGATAACTTGTCCTAAGTGGAACATACAAAAGCAATTTCAACATATTAGTCCCCTATCCTCTTTAGACTCCTATCAGGCCTTTCTTCCATAAACTTCAAGAAGTAAAACTGTTTGAAAGGACAGACTTGAAAAGTGAAATGCCTCTGAATACATGCAGAAAATTTAGGAAAAAAAAAAAAAGTCTCAGAAAATAAACTTGCTTGTCTGAAAGAAGAACTTTTATTTTTTAATCAGTTCTTCCAGTTTTAAGAAAGAGAAATTCTGTAATTAAAATACTTGTTCTAGAAATTCTTTTCAGATTTTGCAAGTGACAAAAGTCTTCTTCAATAAACAGAACATATGAGTACAATGATATAAAAGTGCTTATGGAAGTCAATTTTGGGCTTAATTGAACTAAACAGTTAAGGTAACCTGATAATAACTTAATTAGAATTATGATTTAGGCTCCTGAAATTAACTGATATTTGATGCTAAATGGAACTTATATTTCTAAATGCTTTTAAAGGTCTGGGTGAAAGGCCTATGAATGACAAGATTCCAATTTTACCTGATGAACTTTAAGTGAAATTAATTAGAAAGAACTCGATTTGTCATCAGCTAAAGAAAGTAATGAAAGAACATGTACAATTGCTATTTAGAATACATTATGCTATAATAGATTTACTAACATATCACCTTCAAATTACATTAAAACAATTCTTGCATTAGTACTACAGGGATTTTCTACAACATCTAGTTCGTTTGTTTCTTCCCAAACAGAATGCATATGACTAAATGGCTCCAATCAGTCTAATAAAATGCCGCCCCTTAGAAATGGCTTTTACCTCCATTAATTTGATTTGCCTTGCCCGATCATCTTTCAAGTGGTTTTTAGCCTCCAGTTCATATTCCAAACCTCTTACAGTCTGTTCCAGTAGCTGAGTCTTTGTAATTGCCTCATCCTGAGCTCTCTGGTGGTCCTTCAAGTCTTCTTCCATAAGACGCATCTGAAACAAAAAGAATTACAACAATATGCTTTATATTATGCTTTTAATAAGTAGATGGTATCTATAAAGGCTACTATAAACATAACATCAGGAAAAACAGGCCCATAGTAATGGTAGGAATTGCACGGAGCAATGGCTTTCTGCAGTATTTTTTTGTTTCGTCCACAAGGTGGCACCAACCAAAGGAACTTTAATCCAAGTTGATAGTGTGAAAGTTCGGAGACTGCCTTAACACTGCGTTTTACAGTCAAGCTTACAGTCGTATTTTTTATTTTTCATTTTTACCCATAGCCAACCAAAATTTTTATAATTTTGTAAATGGTTATGTCTTTGTAATTTTTTCAATATCATTCCTTTCCTTTCCCGACACCAATACTTAAGCTTTTTCATGCTTATTTTTGTAGCACAAGGCACTTTGATGACATTATATTATACTAATATAATTGCTGGATATCTGCTGTGAAAAGTTTTCTATTCTAAACACAATGTATACTCAATAAAATTATCTAGTGACTTCATTAAAAAATATTAGTAGTGGGTGGGTTTTAGCTTTTTAGGCAAGATTGTATGCTTCCTTGTATTTGTAGCTGAGCTTGTGACATGGCTATAATATACGATCAGAGGTTTCTTCTTCACCATGCATTCTTCCTCAGTTTAGTCAAGTGCTGATTTTAGTGATAAAGCTAAATTAACTTGTTAGTAACTGTTGCAGAATTTGCTATCTATCGCTAAGTCCTAACAACACCAACACATCTGCAAAGTGCATGATCTGGGGAACTGCTAAGTGCAGAGAGCTGTACGTTAACAGAAGCATCTCATTTAACATTTCAGAATGACATTGGGCTGAGAACTCTTAACATGGGAGCCTTTTATATACAGAGAACCTTTAAGGGAGGCCGTAGCAATGGAAAACTCCTATGTCGCCTTGCCAGAATATTAGACAGATTTATTGTGTCTCCTAGAACAAGGAGATGATCTTGTTGCTCTGAAGACTGATCAATACAGTCTTCAGCTTTTTAATGAAGGGCTCAAAAAATATTAGTTGGGCTTAACACACCTACCCAAGAGAGGCAAAAAGCTCTCTTGCGTACACTGTAAACAGCAGGACTCTTGTACCTCTTATTTAACAGAAAAAGCAAAGACAAAATAAAGATTTTTCACTTGTCATAAATGTTTAGTCTCTCTAGAAAAAAATGGACTGTTTAATCTGCCTTTTCTATTATTTCAGATACTGCTCCTTCTTTTGCAGCTAGTTGCCACACTACATTTTTAACACCATAACAGCTTAAATATCACCCTGTGAAAATGCAGAATGCTACAGATGGTAATTTTGCCTTTTTCAGAAGTGTTTTGTCTTTTCGTCAAATAATTAAGCTTTACTTTGCTCTGGTATTTTTGGGGGGCTCTGTTTTTTGTTTTTTTTTTTTTGGTAGTTAAATAACATTAAAAGAACTTTTCATAAAGTTATAAACACATAGTAAGACATTTATATATACTTATATATTTTTAAATATATTTGTTCAAGTGGTTCATTTTCATTTATTCAATTTAAGAGTCATGTTCTTAATAGCTTGGGTTTATCTTTCATAGTTTATTGTGACTCTTCATCTCTTTGCAGAAGCTCAAATCCCTGCATGGAATAAATATAGGAGGAAGGAAGAATAATATATATTATTATACACAGGAACCACACTTCCACCTCTATAATTGTTCTTTTAAATTAAATTTAAAGCAAGTTTTTTAAGGGAAGAAGAAAGCAAAAGTCCCGAGCTGGAAGATCAAACTATTAAAATACTCTTTATAGAGAAAACATCTATGGCCAGTACATTCTCATAGTTTTTCCAAGAGCAGAACAAGTATATGTAGACATCTAAAAGCCTGGATTGCTTTTATGGCAGAATTTACATGCTAAAAAGCAGACACTTTAAGACTGTGGCTGAATCTTGGTTGCGCAGACAGCTTTGTCATTTAAATTTGCAACTTGTCTGCTACAAAGGAAAAAAGAGAATATATGTCAATTCTCTTAAAGGATAGAGACAGACTTTGGTTTTGTTTCTAAGTAACTGCTTGTCTTTTTCTAATTCAAAGATCTCTCCACATTCTCAACTCCATTAGCAGTGGGCAAGAAAAGAGCAACAGATCATTAAGGAATCCTTGCCATATCACTTTGATACACTCATCTGTCAGACACACTGTACTTATCCATCCATCCATCCACTATTCCATTCAGGAAATCCCATTTCCCTGGCAGATGTACCACACTGATGATGATCATCATGAAGAATGAAAAACAAAAGCACCCTTGACTGAGATCAGTCAACTCCTGATGCAAAGATTCATTGTCTTGAAAGTTATCTGAGCAGAATTCTAGGTCAAAGGCTAAAATGTGTCATCGAACTTATAAGCCATTACCTCATCCTGCATTTTTAGGTTTGCCAGCCGTGATTTTTCTACCTCAATATTTTTTTCTTTTAATTGTCTCTGCAGTTCTGCAAGTTCCCTGCGATTTTTCTCCTTGTAGTCTTCAAGCTGGTTCTGAAAATCCAAAGCTGATGTTCTTGAGAGCTCTACCATTTCAGCCCTCTGCGGAAAAATGTACATATAAAACACAGAATGGTATAAAAGACCATGTTTAATTTAATTTTTTTTTTTTTTTTAAAGCTTCTCCTATGCTCAACCCCGAACTCACCATTTGAGCGTACTATCAAACAAATGTTGTGCACAAATAAATGAATTTCTATGTAGATGTACAAAACCACTAAGGTTATTTTCTAACAGATTGCATGGTCAGATTATGCGCTTTTTGTCCATCAGCAGTTCTTTCAGTTGACGGACATAATGAGCTACACTGTCAAGCTTTAGGATATCAACACTGAGTTGTATGGTTTACATACAGATGGCAAAATAAACCTCTAACATAGTAGCAATCTGATGAATCAGCTGTACAACAGTGATATCCAGCTGACGAAGAGCTGACTTTGATCTGCTGCACACACTGAAACTAAACTCAAATCAGGAATCTTGTTTTAACAAAACAGAACTGTTTTACAAGAGTATTTTGAGATAGCAGCGTTCCAACTACTGTTCCAGTCCTGAAAGCTTTTATTGATAGTCTCCAGGTAAAGAAATTACTAGCGAAGTTCACATTTCACTTCCTTTTACGCGTAAAAATATCCCAAAACTTATTTTGCAATTTGGCAGCTCATTTGCTTCTGTCTGTTAGATACTTAATCTCCTGCAGGCTCTTTGGAATGCACTCATACCTCCTCCTGTAACTTTTCAATGGTCTTGTTTAGCCGTTGTCGTTCGTCTTCCATTTCATTCTTTATCTTCTTCAACTGCTCCTTCTGGTAAATTTCATCTTTTAACTGCTCTGTTAACTGTTGCTGTTCCTGTGAAATACAACTAATGTCCTCCTGCAGGGGATTTTAAACAAAGAAAAAAGAAGTATTTATATATGTAAATGTATGCCCTTTTTCCCAATGTATTAAAAAAAGTCATGTAACACATTGTGCAGCAATAATATTAGCAGCTGTCATAACTTGACTACAAACCGAAGTTGGAAAAATGGAAGTTTATGGACTTACAGTTTGTTAGCTATTAGAAAACAAATATTACTTAAGGATGCGGTGCTTTATCCTTGCTATAAAATTCTGAACCTTGCAACATTAGCAGGATACAAGGCAGTCCCTTTTCATGGTTCTACTGCATGTGCATACATTCCTCTGCAGTTGCACATGTGCTAGCAAATCCTACCCTCTGCACAAGCTTCAACACTGACTTCAGGTTTCCCATTTTCCTGAGTGACTCCCTTTAATTCAGTGCTAAAATATTTCCCAACAACATACTCTTCCTGGATTAAAAACAAATAAACAAACAAACAAACAAACAAAACAAACAAACAAAAAAACCAATTTGTTCCTACTACGCGTGAAAAGTAACTGCTAAGGATTTTTTTCCCTTGCTGTGTTTCTACAGCACCCAGAAGCTCTGCTCAGGATGATGTCCCACTGGGACACTGTGGAAACAGCACCTCCTAGCAGACATCCCTCTCCTTCCTCAAGGGATATTTCACATTAATGTTCAGAATAAGACCTCCATATCTGCATTAAATTTTTAATGATTGGCAGAGCTATTCCCTATAGTCACTCATCAGGAGCTCCAGAACATCACGTGTACAAACAGACCAAGCGTTTCTCCTGTCATGCTCACGATGTTTAAGAGCCTGGCACCCCCTCAGCTTCTTAATAATGTCCATCAGCAGAAGAACTGCCTGTCATTAGCTCATTCCAGCGCGAGCAAAGCCCTCGATTCTTCCTTTTCCCTCTGTAATAAAATACCTCTCCGGTTCTACTCTAAACTAAGTTTGCTTTTATGGAGTCTGAGAGGCAGCATGAAACTGCCTAAGACCAGGTTACAGACACTTCAAATAGCCCAAACAGAAAAATATAAAAAATGAAAATCATCATGAATTGCAAAAAGCATTCTAAAATACAGCTTTAATTTTTAGAATTTTGTTTTTAGAAATGCAAAATTCTGCTGAATATCTAATTTACATGCTGTTTATTACATTATAAATAATTTATATGGGAAAACACATTAGCATGTCTGTAGACATCATGGATTATAATCCGAAATAAAATTGTACTGTTGTAAGAGAAAAGAAAGAAAGCTGTCAGATGATAAAAGATGGATATATATATATATATATATTTTTAATATCTCTTACATTCCTGTAAACACATCTCTGATACAAAATCCCAAAGCAACAGACACATAATGCTAAAATATGCTACCAGATGCTGTTCTGCGAAGCCTAATTCTACCAAAGAATTAATTTAGCTGACACCACAGGTTTTTAAGAACCTTGAGAAGGTTTGGCTTTAGTGCTTTGGTCCTAAAAACTGCTGAAATCCTGGGACCCAGCAAATGTGCTATATTCCAACAGGCTATAAAAACCTCATATGCTCCCCTCTATCAGTCTTCCACAGATCATTTAACTTTACAGTTTGTTTACATATCCTTCGGAAACAAACTGTGCAGACACTGATCAGTGAAATAAACTATGGCAGAATAACGTTGCCAGCGGGAAGCGATTCTGCAGTTGCAGAATCCTGAAAAGGGAGGTGAACATGAGAGCAAATCTGATCAAATCAAATTAACAGCAAATCAACATCATCAACGAAAATCACTGATCTCAGATAACTTCTCTTCTACCAGCTATGGTAATTACCAAATTAATAATGGATGCGAGTAATTGCAATATTTACAGGAACCAGTAAAGAGGGGAGCGACACAAGTACCTCAGTTTTCATTTGGTTACACCATGCTAACTTTTGCCATATTTTCAGATATGCAGCAGACTGAGACCATGAAGTCTGAAATTCAACTTTTTCTCCTTTGGGTTATATTCTGGCATCCTGAAAGAAAATGTGTTCTTTCTACACATTGCATCTATCTGTTTCCATTCTCATTTTCTGTTTATTACTAGTCAAAAAATCAATCCTAAGCATACTTAGGATTAGAATACTTTAATCTAAAAATTAAAGGCACTAACTTTTGACTGTAATTATTCTGATGGAAAATGTAATTCCTTAATAACCAACTTTTTCCAAGGGGAAAATATCAGTTTTGGCAAGTTTATTTTTAGTTCATTCAGTAACAAACTGACAGCAGCAATTTTCTTTCAAAGTATCATAAGATCTGAAGTTCAGGTGCTCCATGCTCTCATTCTCCCACATTGGTTTAAAATCCATCATGTCCCTCTCTCTCTCATGATGCACCAGTAGCTGCTGTGCCATTTGATGTGCAAAGGAGTCACAGGGCTAAACACATTTCCTAGGCCCAAAAGAGAGGCCCATCACCCTGCAGCTCCCCCCTCAGTACTTTCACTAGTGACTGGAGAATGCAAAGGTTTCTCTGTGGATATGTACAAGTAGGTGGTAGAAAAAAAATACCCAGCACTGTTCCTTCTCTCCAAGACCAATAAATTACTGCTGCACAATCAGCTGGGTGACACGCACACCAAGCACAGTTATGCTCTTTGGAAAAGTGTGTAAGAGCCAATCGTGTTCCAGGTTTGATAAATTCTACTTGGTGGGGAGTGCTGTGTTTGCCCCATGATTTTGCATAATTTTCTACTTGTCATCTATTTAACGGGTGTCCATACTAAGATCTGTATTATTTAGCTAGCTATGATGCCACCAGATCATTTATTCTTGTAGTAACAAGTTTTCCAAAATAGGACAACACCTAGTTGTTTCGCTCAAATGTAGCCAGCTGATAACTTGGTAACACCCGTGCAGGGTAAAAATACTTCCAATGAAAATTGAGTATTGCAATAGAAATGATCTTGTTTTAATAAAATCCACTTTATACCACAACAGAGACTACTACAGTCCCATAAGAACATGGGAAATAACATGTCTTATGCAGTTTCTGATTGACAAATCTATACTTGCAATCAATTATTTTATATGAAAAAGCTCACATGTTATTTTAGTGCAAGTAGCGTATCTCTGCAGGAGCATTTCTCAATTTTAGCTCAGGGGGCAGTTAGACTAGAAGACAAGGAGCCATAAAAAGAATTAAAATAAACCTAAAACTTCCACATATCCAAAGAAGGAAAGAAAATAAAATAGAGAAAATAAAGTGGCAAATCAAAATTCAGTGTGCAGTCTTATCTTCGTTTTCCTAGTAGCCAAAAAATATTTTAATACTTGCGTTAATTTTTTTCCAAACAATACTAGCTGAACATTCTCTTTACAAAAATTAAGAATCAACATAAAAAAGGAATTCCAACTGAAAGTGCTTTGTGGCACTACCTATTTGTCTACAGTTATTTAGCATAACGAAGACTTAACTTTTATACTTTCCACCCTGGAAAGAAGGTTATATTCGGATCACTTAATTAAAAAAAAAAAAAAAAAAAGAGAAAAAAAAAAAAGAAAAAAAGAAAAACACAGAACACTTAGCACTATCATTCAAAATATTGGTACAGTTAATATCTTAAAAATATACTGCAGCCCCGTGTATTTTTCAGTTAAGCTGGATAGTCATTATA
The DNA here is from genome assembly GCA_013398735.1 of Nothocercus julius. NCBI lineage: Eukaryota > Metazoa > Chordata > Aves > Tinamiformes > Tinamidae > Nothocercus > Nothocercus julius. The sequence continues at coordinate 2,569,790 of VZSV01000070.1, forward strand.
TTTAAATATTTAAATATTTTCTCAAGAAATTCAAAAAGCTTTCTCAATGTTGAAAAGATTTTAAGATGTATTTCATTTTTTGAATCACAGACTACAAAAAGCAGGCTATTACAAAATAAATTATAATGTAGGGGTCATGGTAATTTAAAAACAACAAAAAACAGTTTGAACATCATAAAACTGCAATACACACACCAAGGTTGATTTTGGACAAAATCATTAAAACTAATTGTGTATGATAATTACTTATGTGTACTTCATCTTTAACTTTTCTGAGTACAGATCTGGGATGGAGGAGAAATACTGTAACTGTTACAATTCTATTCACATTTCCACTGTCTTTGTTATGTTAGTCTATCATGAAAAGTTACTTGCGATATGTAAAAGGCAAGATGGGCCAGTCAGGAATTCAGTTTCCATTGTGATAAGACTTAATACTGTGCCAGAGTTTATGATTTGAATTACCAAAGGTAATACAGGTCTGTATCAACCTACCACAAAACACTGTTCATGAAAACAAACACAACTCTAAAGATAGAAAGGCTGAATTGTTCCAAACAAAAGAGAACACTTGTTACATCCTGAACTCCATTAGTGCTTGCATCCTGCGGACGTGAACAGGGCAGAAGCAGAAATGGAGGACTGAGCTTGGTTTTGCCAAAAGCTTGGCTAACTCTGTCACCTTTCTTAGCGTTCTTTAATTTGGAAAGCCAACCAGGAGACAGCATAATTTGGTATGAGGGCCTGGAGGGCAGGTAAACAGAAAGATGAGAACATACTTTTCAAGCACCCTTGTCCAAAGCTAATCAAGAGCCAAGATATATACATGGCACATTGGCACATTGGTTCAAGGTGTGTAGTGAGGTCCATGCGCTAGACTG
>VZSV01000070.1:2570832-2606124 GCA_013398735.1 Nothocercus julius
AAAAAAAAAAAAAAAAAGAAAAGAAAAAAAAAAAAGGATGAAAAAAAGGATGAAATAAGGAATTCCAATTATTACTTTCAAAAAATGTCAGACTTTCTAGCAACATGTATAACATTATGTTTGTGTCTGAATTGCCTGGTAAAAATCATTTAAAACTCTGCTTCTAGAAACCAAAGCTGTGTAATTTCAAAATATCTAACACTGCAGAAACAAATATTTTTGCAGCACACGTAAGAGGTGAATTACGAGGCTTGCAGCTTTTTCAGATACAGGATATGATGTCAACGACAAAAGTTTTAAGATTTATTCACACCACCTCACTAAATACATCTGAATTTTCACCCCATTTGACTACTTCTGTCTTTACCCCTATACATCGTTGCCAATATCTCTTTCCTCTCCTCTGAAAGATCCATGCTCTCCAAACCACTCATTTCAGGGCTAAGTAAGGAGAGTGTATCCTTCCCTGGATCCCAAGTAGAAGAAGGACCAATGTGAAAACTGGATGTCACACACACTTCCAGAAGCTCCCCACTCTTACGATAAGAGCTAAATTTCTGTGGTTTTGAGATACCAGTTCCATGCAACATTTGAAAATATGACAGGTTCATAGAAATAAAACAAGCAGCCACTTTGCTGATCCTTGTGTCTCCTACTTACACTTTAGTTCATATTAAAAATGAGTATGAACTTTCTTTTTCATGTAAATAGCTACTTGCAACACAGAGTTGACTAATCATTCAAAATTATAAAACAGATTTCTAAAACCCTAGGCAGTTCATTCTGTGATTTATCTCCCTCAAATTTCAATAGATGCATTAAAGGGGAAAAAAAGCCCTTCAACAGTAAAACTGCTTTAATCAGATGGTGCAATGCTTTCAGGAAATATTTGAACATTTCAGCAAGACTGGACTTACAAGAAAGGTACTTCAAATTAGTCTTTATTCTGCAAAAGGCAATGATAATTCAGGAAGACATATAGGAAACACTTAAATTTAAATATTCCAAGATTGCTCTTGTCCTGACCTGCATATCTTCTAGTTGGCTTTCCAAAGACTTCTTTAACACCATCAATTCTTTTTCCTCATTTCCAGCATGCTTCAAAGCTTCTTCTAATTGCTGCTTCTCTTCCTGGAATGATAGGATTTGATGTGTTCAGAAATAGTGGTAAAGCCTTTAACCAGACATCAGAAGGCCTACAGCAACCAGCTCCATTTAAGTAGTGCATGCAAATTTGCAAATACCTAGCAATACATTCACTGGCTTCATTGTACTTCCGATTTCCAGATACCCACTTGACAACTCTCACCTGTAAACTGACCTATAAACTATACTCACTGTTGCCTATGACATTTCCAAGCTGAGACTTGCTTCTACACTGCTTTTCACCAGAGAAATCCTTCCTATATCTGCCAGTAAACTGCATGCTGCTTTTTTAAAACTAAGGCTCTGCTTAGCATTCTAAACTACTCTGACTATCCTCTCATTTTTCAGGTTTTGTTCTTCTACAATGTATTGACCACATCACAAATAGCAAGACAAATTCAGATGCTTCTTTTCTTAACGTACCTCATATCTCTTCATTTTTTCCTTTGCTGTATCTTCTTCTCCTTTCATATTATTGATTTGGCTGTCCATCTCTCTAATTCTACTCTCTAGCTCATCAACTGTTCTTTTCAGATGTTCATTTTCCTCTGACAGCTCTTTGACTCGATTTTCTATACTATTTTGCATTTCTTTTGCAGCATTTCTTTCACTCTCAAGGACAGCAGCACTCTAGTGAAAATAAAATATGCAATGTTTAAAAAAACCTGCAAAAATAACTTCCCAGCACAAGTTTCACCACAGTAAATAGGATGTAAGGTTAAATTGCCAACAAAGAATTTGTTAATGTTAAAATCTGCATATATTAGAAACCTACATTCAGATTACTGAAGAGAATAAAAAATATTTTTTTTTCTTCTCATACACAGGTACAAGCTGAAGTAACACACAACCTCTGTACAAACCCATGTCTCTCCTGCGGATATGTGTGGATATTTTCACCTCAACATATTCCCTTTTATTGCCCTAGAATACTCTCATTATTAAATCCCATTATTTTCAGGTAAGATAACAGATATCAAAGGCCATGTGAGCCTTTAAGGAGGCCAAACACCAAGGCACAGCCATTTATACCCACACAACTATTTGTGGGGCTGCACAATAAATCAGCTCTAAAGAACAGTAACAGAATTTGTGTGTGCGTGTGTTTTGTTTTTTGTTTTTAAACCTTTCCCCTCTCAAAAGAAGAAGCAGGTGGATCCCCATCAGAAAAGTCCCACAGCCCATTCCAAAACATGGTCTCACAAACTGCTGTGCAAACCCAGCATGTCCAGAGCAGATAGTGAATGGGCAGGAAAAGGCAGAAAGGCTGGTAATACCCTACAGTGGCAGTGGTGCAGCTCTATCTGAAGGGCCTCCAACCACCCACCGCTTGGGGCTGTACTTATTCAGGAGTTCTGCTTGATTTTCACTTTTCTGCTGTTTGAGGATAGAGCTTTAGCTACTGAGTTTGATTTGTTTTCAAGAAGATATGCTGTGTATGTTTTTTCAGAAATGAAAATCAATATACAACACAGATGAAATTATAGCACTATTCATCACATGTGATGATAGACTTTTTGGCAGGGCAACTGACTGCAGCATGTAACTTTTCAGGGCTAATCATCACCATAACCTCTCTAAAACCTGCCCTACCACTTAAGCTCTCTAAACCTGCCCTGCCACTTAAAAGGCTCGGCTTCTGTTTTGTCACAGTTCAATCTGACACTTAAAAACTATTGTGGAACCCATGCAGGAAAGAATATTTATACCAATACACTGTTATATTGCTATATTAGAACACTGACTTCATATGCACATGTAAATGTTTATTTCCGTGGATTAAAGAGTTTAGAGGCTCTAATCTCTGCTCTTCATTGACTTGTCAGTTAGAATTTCCTCCAAAGGAAAATTACAATAAAACTTGTAGTTCTTGTTCCTCAGCATTCAGGATATGATCTGAAACAATCCTCTGTACGAGATCTAGTTCTTACATACAGACCACTGCCTTCTGCATTCAGACCTTAAACAATGTAAGCCCAGCAGAACTATCATGTGGATCAATCCAGATTAGATCATCTCCAACAGTGGCCTCAACAGGAGCTTAATGAAGAACGAATAGGAAGAATAACTACAGTACAAGACTTCTACTGCACCCTCCCAGATCCTACTGCTTTTCCTGTACAAATGCATCATCCATTAATTTCTCCAAACCTTTTCTGAATCCATTTATACCTTTGGCCTCAACAGCATTTGGTGTTAAAGGGCAATTATCCATTAATTACCGGATAGCATTACTGGAAGCATAGCATTTCTTCATGTGAAATCATGTTTATCTGAGTGAAAACAAAGTAATTTGGTGCATCTTTGCAATTAAAAATTTTGTAAAATACTTAATGAAATATGAAAAGTGCTTTTCAGTTATGTTACTTGTATTGAAGTGCCTAATACTCCCCTCCCTCCAAAACAGGCTTAAGCAACATTATATAAGGGGCTGTTTACAAACTGCTCACTCACTAGATTGTTTTCTAGTAAGCAACAGCTTTAAAAACATGCAAATTAGTTGGAGAAAGCAGTAACTCAGAGAGCACTGGGACTGTCTATGGGGTCAATGGACTCATACAAAAAAAAACCTGGCAACATAAGCAGGCGGGCAAGTTCCGGTCTTTGAAAATACTAGAAAAAATGTGTTTTGTTTTTTTTTTTTTTCCTGAATATATAACTCCTTTAAAAGCTTTGAAATAGAACTATGCAGATGCTTTAAATGCTTTAAATTTTCAATAGCAGTCATATATTCCTTTAATCTTTGCGCTTTGCATGCTTTGCAGTTTTCCTAATTAGCAAACACTTCAGCAGTGGCTCCTTTTAGTCTCCTTTCCCACTTCTGGGGCAGAGCGAAGGCAGCTGGGCACGCAGAGCAGCTCAGCGCCAGGAATGCCGATTGATTCCTCTGCTTTATCTCACCCGAGCACCCAGCGCAGCCAGGGCCAGCTGCCCCTCGCCAATCCCGCCCCTCATCCACCATTCTTCCTGCTTAGGATGGGCTTTTTACTCAGAGCAGAATACACACACACACACACGCACAAAACACCATCAGACAAAACCCATGCACACACTCGTATCTTCTTAACTGAACAGGTTCAAAACCAAGCTCAGCTACACTGATGCAGTCACAGAGATCTACTGCACACTGTCTTTTGCTGCATGTATCTTAGTTTACTACTCAAGCCACTCAAATTAAACTGGTATTTTTTTGCCTCTTTCATCATGCATTTCACTAAGTTAGCAAGATACAAGCTGAACTTTTATAAAAAGTAGCAAAGTATAAAGGTCACGTTCCAAGTACTGGCTTCATTAACCTTCCTTAAGGCCTTGGAAATAAATTCCGTGTGTAAGCACTGTCTGCTTGAAGTTCCAGCTGCCAGTGGGACCAGCACTAAATTAGCAAATCTGCACAAGATCCTCCTGACCTTGGCATTTTTACAAGAGTTATACTTTCACAGGAGTGAACGGCTCCCAAACACATTCTCTGACATATTAAATAAAAAATTCATTTCTTATATGCTAACAGGTTATGTCTTAAAAGATACCAATAAAACACACATGCAAATCCATACATATGCTTCTTCAAGATGCTAGGAAAACTGTTAGTACATATGGGAAGCTTTACTCTTAATTGTAATTGAACTGTGGTCATTTTTCTTACATAGTTTACACAGTAGGAGAAGTTTTCCTCCAAATCCAAGTATTGCAGTACAGTATTACTTCATCACTTTTTAAACCTGCTCTGGGTGAGACTCAAAAGAAACACAAGAGTAACATCTATCCTATCAGTTTTCGATGAGGCAGTAGTACAGTACACACAGTGCACAGTGCACCACTTTCTGAGTATCATTCAGGATGATATTAGAAAACAACACACACGTATCTTCAATTTGATAGTGCAATTTAAACAAAGTCAAACTATATAGGTATCACCTAGATGTTCTCTGAGAAGATAATTAATGCATATGTAGTCTTACTTCTGCAAAGGGGCTAATTACATGGCAGGGTTTAAAAAGAAACAACAACAAAAACCAATCTCCACTTATCCAGCGTAAGGAATTTGATGAGAATCATATGCAGAGCTCTCCACTGGCATAAATGAAGTTCCTAGATCATAATATAGCAATATATACCCTATTCTGTAGCATTTTACCACATAAACTTAAGGTATCACAAAACACCATTTCTTCCTTTCTCCTTTTCTTGAATGTTAGTCTTACCCTGCTTTCAACGCTACCTTCCGTATTGCCACTCTGGGTATCCTCTTGGGAAAACAGGTGTGACAGAAAGCAGCCTGGGTATCATTAGAAAGCATATGCAAAGGAAACAAGTCCTTTTACATCAATCTGGAAAAAGCTCCTTGTAGAGGTCCCTACTGAACAGTTTACAGATGCTTTAGAGGAGAGCTATCAAATCATACACAGACACTGATAAACCAGAGAGGAATCTTTGCCCTATTATGCAGGCAGTGAACACTACGACCATAGGCACAAGCAACTTAGAAGGCAAAATTACCCCCACAGAGACAGGAGGGGGAAATTTTCCATATACTGCAGGCAGTCTAAGGTTGAACAAAGATGGTATTTACTAACAGCCAGCGGTAATCCTAATCTCTTTGATTCTCTCTACACGGACAGAAAAGCACACCTTTCATTTAAAACTCACTAACCAGCTCACACATTCATAAAGGAGTTAAATGTCATTTGCAAAGGCATTTAGTTGGAGCAGGTTAGAATGAAGAGGACAAATGCAGAAGACTAACTGAAAACTATAGGGCTAGCAAGTACAACTGAGAAAAGCATGTCTTTTTTGCCCAGGTAGGTAAATATCACACACGTAAATCACACCGTGCATCTGCACCCCTTTATTCCCAACATAACTTAATTGTAAGGGTACTGTAAATGAATAACGCAAGTTAATGTAGGTCTTTAAGGCAATATGACACAACAACAATTAACGATTTCTGTTATGTTTTACGATTTACGTTACTACGCTTGGTATTTGTGGATGCTGGAAGTTTCGCCAATCGTTTTAACAAAGTTTATACAACCCCCACTAACAGAACAGCAGAAAGCTCAGAAAGTGTTTACTTAAATTCAGTATGAAACTTTAACAAATGTCATTTAACATAACACGCAATCTTCAGTTTTGGATTGTGGATTGCACTCTTCAAAGAGCTGAAATGTGATTATGTAAGTAAATACAGGCAAAGCATCTAACATAAAACTGGTCAAGCAAGATTCTTGAAGACAAAAGCTGAATGAACTATATTCAGACATTTGTCATTTAGAAAAAAAAAAAAAAAAAGTGGGGGGAAATTATTATGGGTGGACTATTGGGATCTTAAATCAACCTCTCTCCCCTACCTCTAGTTTCAAGACTGTAGTTTCTTCCCTTTGGCATATAAGGCATGCTTATTTCTCCTTATTCTCAATTGTTGTGACAGTATGTTTCAGTTAATTAACTTTTTAAATTGTGGAGTTATTTTTATTTAAGATAAAAATCCTAAAGCATTTCCCTTGTTTTGCTTGTCTGAATTTGAATTTGTCTTTTCTTTCAATCTGTTTGTCTTTACTCTGTCTTCCAGAGCATTCAATGCCTTCTCCCCGCTGCATGTCAGTTCCAACCTTAAGGATTCTAGGATTCTATTGCCCAATAAGATTCCCATATCTCCTATCCATGGAAGTATCTTTGCAGACTTCTTACACATTCTTATACATTCACCCCTTCTCATTTGCTATTGTATGAACACAGAAAATATTTATTTATGCTTTCTCAAAAGGTAGTTTTACTGCATTAAATTCATGTTTCAAAACAGACCAAGCCTCATCAGCAAGGTCAAGCTATGGACAAGGAGGAGTAAATAAATGAAGTTGGCAATGAATTGCAAATTTCTGAGAAAAAGTGGAGAAACAGAAAAAAGAAACAAAAGACCAAGAGAGCCCCTCTAGAATCAAGCAAGCGCAGTTGTAATGATGAGGTCCCACAAGGCAAAATCCTCTGGCACTGATTGTAAACAACAACCTATATTTGTATTAGCAGGGTTACACAAGCGCTCAGGTCTCCTAAAGTAGGAGTTGACGCATAGAAGTTAGATTTATATGGTACTGACTTATTTCTTCTATTAAATGCCACACACTATTGAATATAAGCCACAAAGCCATAGCTGAAGAGGACAAAATCATAGCAAGTATCAGCAAACATTGTATTAAGTGCAATATCTGACATTGACAACTCCAAAGCTAACATGCTAGATGCTGTATTTATTTCCTCTCATTATAGGGAAATACTGCATTTCTAAAATAACACTGGTCCTGCATAGTTGCATCAATTGAATTTCAAGTATTTTAAATAAAAATCACTCGAGTCACTTTGACATTCCATGTGCATAAACTTCCATATTCATATAGCACTGGTGCTTACAGATGCATAATGTGATACAGAGACACAGAGTAAATCTAAATATACCAGTACACATGTAGACAAACAAAACACAGATATGTCCCCTTACTACAAGACAGTATATATTTAACCACCAGGAGAGGACTCCATGTCAACACTGATGTCACCTTAAGAGTTTCATACTTGTTTGAATGATTATACAGCCTTTAGCTAGATGATACCATACAGCAGCATGTCCCCAGGATTACTAGCTCACAAAACAGACAATGGTTAGAGAATAAACCAAGGCTACACAGTGAAACAGGCTGTTGCTGCAGAAATATAAAGGAGTGTTAATGAATGAAGCACTACGAGAAAGAGTGGTTTCACAACCAAGGTAATTGAATGCTGCCCTAGAAGATACGGACTCTATTCTTGTCTCTGCCAAAACGTTCCTACGTGATGAGGCAAGTCACTTAACCCAAACTTTCCAGGGGCACTCAGTAACTGCATGTTCCTTAATTTCCTGTATGCTTGTTTTGAAACCTAGGGTTTGGTTTCCAAAATGCTGAGTGCATATCTGCAACTAAAATCAACAAATACTGAATAACTGATATTGAGCATATCAAAGACTATATAATGCTTAATGTTATGTCCAACACACCTCAAACCAAACAACCCAAACTAATTGTTTTTTTTTGTTTGTTTTGACAGTAATCTATCTACCTTCTACTTTTCTATACATAATATGGGAACTACATGATTCAGAACTCACAGCAGTTTTGAGAAGATTAAAGCTCATAAAACAATCAACATAATTCTCTTTTCAGATTATGCTTTGAAAAGTGTATACTGAGTGCAGGAATTGACCAAAGTCTGAACAATGTTAATAAAATACTTGTTAGAGTAAGTCTCCATTAATAAGGACAAAACTAATTCTAGCTATTTCTAGAACGACAGAATGCATACTGATATGTGTACTATTTAATTTGGTATGCCCATGTGATCTATAAAGTTTCACCTGGCTTAAGTCTACATGTCTGAGCCCACAAAATGGTTAGTGGAGTTCATAAGGTCTCAGTATTTAACTTCCAGCTTCAGACCTAAGCAAGTTAACTCTCGATAAGTGAACACCAGCAGCGGAAACTCAATTCTCTCGCTTATCCTCCCTCTCCTTTCAGGTTATTTTGCCTGAGAAGAAATGAATCAAATAAAGTTTGGCTGTGTGTCCTTATATATATTCATATACACATCCAGAAGCATTTTAAAATATATTTAAAAGAGTCAAGGCAAGTTTACCTAAAACAATTAAGATTTCTACAACATAGGACTTCAGACAACCTCAACAGACAGCTGTATGTAGCCAGTATCTCACTCTCAACTCGAGTGAAAGTAGTGAACAGACTTGAAGAATCAGAAGTGAAGCTCAGTCAGTACATTAAAAAAACAAACAAACAACAACAAAAAAAAAACATTTAAATCTTTCCCCCAGCCAATACAGTGTCAAGGAAATCAGAGAGAGCACATGGGCAGGATCCTGGAGTTTCAAATGAAATGCTCTATTTCAGCTTAAAGAATGCAAAAAAACTCTTGGATAGGAATGCAGAAAATGTTCTGGGGCTCCACACCTTTTCTACCACACCCTTAACACTGGCAAAGACATGGGAGCAGTTATGTAACTGAACATTAAAAACTGGTTTTGGCTGACTTGGTGCTTCAGCTGATGAAATTCCTTCTCAGCAATGACCTTGTAGCAGAGGAGCTTTAGAGTCCTTTCCTACTATACAGGAAGGGCTGAAGTGAGGGGAAGCTAACCATCTCAATCACAGCTTATTAAGATTCTTATATTTTGTCTAGATTCAATGTTTAATAGGCACAACTCAGCCAAATTTTCTGATAACCTTTAAATTTTCTCTCAGAATCAAGTCTGACCAAGTCAAGTAAAACTGAACTCAGCTAATTGACTGTTTGCTCTTTAAGGCCACATTTGAAGAACAAAGCTAAAGATTAAATTTCTATTCAAAATGAGCTAGAACAAAAATAACGTCTTTTTTCTTTAAATAGAAGTAATACTGTTGTATAGTCATACTTGTAGAACCAAAGTAAACAATGTGATAATTTTCTAAAACCTCCTGGGAAAAAAAAAAAGAAAAAAAAGGGGGGAGGGGGAGGGAGGAAACGTGGCTGCTCCCTTCACTTTCTCCCTCACGTGGAACCCTTACATATCGAGGAAGACAGTCTGTTGAAGGCAACCTGAAACATCCAGTCACATGGGCCACATTATAAATTTGATGTTGGACTAAAGATGTTTAGATTCAACTGTATGTGAAAAATCTCATGTGGCCTCAGGGATGAAGGTCTACCCACCTATCTCAGCTAGTCCTATGGGTAGCTGTTCATTACCCCTTTAGTAATCTGACAGCATCTGAAAACAGCATTATTCAGGCATTGTCATCCAGTTTCTAAGACTCATGAATGAAAATAATATGTAATTCTGTACTTTCCCTTGCTGTGTAGCTCTGAGCAACTCTGGGGAGCTTTTATTCTTCACATCATTTCAAAAGGAGGCCTAGCCTGCTTCAACACATGACTATGCATTTGAAAGTCAACTATGATTAGTCACCTATTAAAAGGGTCAGTGTGTTCTTATCTCAGAGGTACACTGCAACCAACCTGAATTCTCAACTCCCCTTCAGGAGATTACTCAGTAAGCAAATGCACAAACTTATGAAAAAGTCAGACTATTTTTCTCTCCTTTTTCAGCCAGAGGCATTCTAAGAAATGGTTACAAATAATTCACTTAGGACAGTTGACGGACAAGATTTTTTTCTTGCCAGGACATTTTCACTAATCCAAGTGGTATCCTATACTTAGTATTATTTTCAAAACTATTTAGGTTTTGATTCATGAAATGTAACAATAGATTTAAAAGCATATTTTTTTACTTGAGAATGCAACCCTTCTTTATATGGAGCTGAGTAAACAAATTCTAATATTAGCAGGACATAACAATCACACAGCTACAATAACCAGAGCCAGGAAAGCATTAACTTCCCAACAAGTAGTTATTTCAGTGCCATATTAACCTATTAGCTATGTGTCATGACATACTCATTTTGGATCACACTAACAATTTTGTCAAGGTCAGAAGTTGTTGCAAAGACCCGAGTAAAATATTAACTAGGTTCTATACTTATGTTGTACCTGAACAGACTTCCACAGCCACAAACTCCACACACTTATGCAACCAAACATAGACTTCCACAGAACGAGTCACCGGAAAGGATACACACAGTCTTCTGCTAATAAGGATTTGAGATCCTCCTGATCTCCTGATGATACTTTGTTAAAGTAACAGATGCTACAAGCCCTTGCCATAGACAAAAGACATGCAGTCAGATAAAAGACACATTGTGGGAAGAAGTACTGTCACATTTGCAGCTGTGTTTCTTCAGGATGCTCTAAACACAGTTTTCTTCCTATATAGCAAAAACCATGTTAGCCACAGAGGGGTAACAAGCCAACAGACACTGACTTCATGGCATCTGCTTCCTGTCTTTTTCCCTACCTTATTTAGGCATGAAACAATCCAGCTTGAATAGAGCTTTACAGGACAGTTTTGCTCAGAAGTTTCCTGGACTCTAAATGCAATAAAAATAACTAAATAAACAAAATACACTTTAGAGTGGCAGGAGTTAGTCTGGCAAGTATCATTTTTATATGCAAAATGTTAAATAATTTTTAACATGCTCATAACACATGTATATAGCTTCATAATTATATATGCTAAATCAACCTGTGAGTATATTGACCAGACTTGTAATTTCATACAGCCTCTCTGCAAAGCTTAGTAGTCAGTTAATGCCTTCACTTTACCCATGATAACTTAGGCACTTAGGCCACCATTATTTGTTTTTTTGTATAGCATTGTGGTACCATAACTTCTCATAGTATGCTGAGCTTGGTTATGTTTCATTTTACCTTTAAACTATAGAGTCAAGCCATATTTACAAGAAAGACATACAGCATATATCAGTATTATTTACAACACTGGTTACAACTGCTTTTTGTCAACCTTTGCTATTAAAGAAATGGCTTCTGATCTATGTGGGAGATTACTGCTAGCTCTGAAGAAGAAACCTGATACTCTCAAGTCAGGTAGAAAAGATACAGAATTCACCTTATACACTCCAAAAATACACATCGAAAAAAGGAAGTTATCAAACTCAAAGCTTCTTCTCATCTATGATATGAGATATTTAATATTATTTTAAACAGAAGGAATACATATGCAGTTTGCAATATGCAGAAGGTAATTGTCTTCCACTATTCCTACCACCTCCTTTGATAAAATTCCTTCTTCTCTTTAGTCAAACCACATGTCTTAACACATACCTATCAGTTACAGTTCATATGACCACAAGCTTCATTGTCAAGTGTGTTGATAAATGAAACAGCTTCTAAAGTTTGTTTGTTCTACCACTTTGTGGATCAGGTCAGAAGTATTACGTACACTGAATAAGTCACTCAAGGTCTGGCTTAAATAAGCTTCATCAAAGTGGAGGTTTTTAACATGATGTTTACAGACTTCTCTGAACAAAGTCATTTGTGCAGCCTGCTGCTCAAAACACATCACAACGGGACAGTGCTGTGCAGTTAGCAATTGCACTTTCCCGACCTGATACGATTTCAGTGGATTTTGAACAGTACAAACTGCAGTTTGCTGCAACCTTTTACCTAGAGTATTGTATTCCAAAAGCTAGGTACAAATTTTCCTGAAAAAATAGCCCTTCCACTGACAGCAAATTCATTGGTAAGTAGTACAATTCTGGCCTAATATACTGCAGCTTCAAATTAAACAACACAATTTTTTATACCACACTGAAACCCGGAGAGGATTCTTAGCTGTTTCTCCTATAGAAATCGTAAAGATAAACTCATCGCTTTTTAGTTAGGGAGACATTCATTTATTAATTTATTACTAAGCTAAATGCCTTTATTATCCCTCAGCAGTATGTCAGGGAAGCAGAAAGTTTTTACTGTTGTTACATGAAAAACAATTTGGTCACAATTTGGTTTTATTAAACAAGAGCAATTTAGGTATCTCAATAAAAACACAAGCAAATATAAAATACAAAAATGACTTGGAAAGGTAAACTGTAGTAAAGAAAATGTAAATCTTAAGATTAATGGAAATAATTCACTACTTATATGCTGCTGAGCTTCCTATAGCAATCTCTCCCTCTCAAAGGAAAAAAAAAAAAAAAAGACATCCTACTACTATGATGTCAGTGATCATGAAAACAGAATTGTCTATGAAATATCCTCCTCTGTTCTCCCATCAGATAATCTTGGCCATGTGTCTAACACGATCCAGAACAGGTCCATGGGGCACTCTAACCACACAGACTACATGCTCTCTACAGGATCTGTCAACCTACCTGAAATCTCCAGTTGCCGAAAATTTTGTTGATTAAACACTGGCACATAACACAGAGCAAATATAAAACCAGTCATTTACATTGTACATAAAATGGCAGCAGATTGCTCATTACTGTAGAGATTTTCTTCCTGTAGAGACTGGTTATGCTTTCCTCATATATGATAAATACAACAACTAATATCAGGCAGCAGGCATAGAGCTAATGTTGTACTTCAAAAATCATTAAGGATATTAAAACCAGAGAGATGAAGATGCTTCTAAATAAACTTGGTAAGTCTTCTTTAAATTAATAACAACATGAAATCACTTAAAGTAAAATGGGAGGAGTAGAACTTATGCTTACAGCAACATTAATTAAATTTCACTTTGAACATCTTATTAAATTTACTATTAGACAGACTACATAATGCAAGTAAAGAAAGCTATTTATAACTATCCCCAACCCACAGCAATCCAGTCATAGAACCATTTCCCAGACTATGTTATTGTTATACCAAACAGACTACTCTTTCATTTCTTGTCAGTCGTAATTACAGTTCCATAATTGAAATACAGTAAATTACCATGCAGTACCTTTGAAAGATGGTTCACTGAGGTTAAGCTGTCACTACAATTACTGTATAATAAAAAATGATGATTTTAAATGCTCTAGTTTTCTCTCAAAGAAAAAATGGGAATTTAGTTCAAGCAGCTCAGACAAGGCAAGCATCTCCAGGATCATGTAAGCAATGAAAAACAACCAATTTAAGGAAACCCAAACAATCTTAAATAGAAATGTAAAGCTGTATAAATATATTGCTGCATATAAACTTCAATTACTTTAAAAACCTGCATATTTTAAAAAACAATTCTTTACAAAAAATACTCTTTATAAGACTTCATATTCATATAGCACCTATCTAACATTTTCCATAGGCTTCAAAAAGCTTAAGAGGCTTCTTTCAAGTTTATTTTAGTTCAATTCTACATTGTTTTCAGACATGACTATTAGATAACTGCAATTCACTTAACACCAAGAAGATTGTAGAAACTACAACACCAAAGAGGTGTGGGGAAAAAGAATAAACTAGCACAAACATTTTTAAGCATAAAACTGGATCTATAATTTTGCTTTCACATTGGTTAAGGACAGCTTGCTTATAGAAATTTCCGCAACTATTTGACCCAAACATAAAATGAAGAGATACTGAAAAAACAAAAATAACGATCATTATAAAAATAATACTTAAAATGGTAGGAGACCTGTTACAACTTTTTTTTCAATAAATTACTAGCTGCTGTCTCTGCAAGGACAACTTCACAAAGGACGTCTTTTGGAAAAAACAATACCAGATACATTATTCTAAAAAAGACTGTTCCTACTCTCCCCAACAAATACTGCCCAATCACACTGGAAAAGGCAATTCTTGCTGTCCTCCTCTCCTCCCTGATTCCAGCCACCTACTCCATGATGTTTCGGCTCTGCTGGCATTCATTTGACCATTTAGTTAACAAAATCATCTCAGATCAAAAAGGGAAGATTAAAGAAAGAGAACAGAATAGGGGAGAGAAAGAAGAAAGAGAAAATAGAGGAGCCCTGCCAGAACTTTCAAAACTGTCATTCCAGGAGCAGCAGTGGCAAAGCACAGTGGGGCTCTTAAGGCCATTCTCAGTGTTTCAGGCATTTCACTCTGCCCAAGAAAAGCAAACGGTCCACAGCACCATCCTTCCATCCATTCTCTGTCAAAAATTTTTGTTGAAGCAAAACTAAGCATTTAATAATTAATTGTGAAAAAAAAAAAAGACCATAACTTCAGCTTTGATAAAGAATCAAAGCATTATATAACTGTATGAAATTAGACTTATTTTCACCAGCTAAGAATCTTAGTCCAAATCTTTATCAATATGCTTTGCCAAAAAAANAAAAAGGATCTGAAAGCATGCAGTACACAACATCTGTCAGAGGTATAGTTATTCTGTGTGAAGTTTAATTGTAACTGCTTATTTCACCTCTGTTACTTTCTCCAGTCTCTGCTGTAGATTCAGCAATTCTTTATCATGTTGCTCTTTAATTTTATCCATCTCCATGTCATGGCTAGACACTTCTTCCTTTAGCGCTCCTTTTAAAGCTGTAAGCTCACGCTCTCTCTTTCTCAGTATCTCTTCTTGTTGATCCTTTGCCACTAATACTTCTTGCAGATCCTGCTTCATCTGCATCAGCTCCTAAAAATAAAGAATTAAACACAGCTAGCATCAATGACTTCAGTAACTGGGCTTTACAGCACATAAGTTTCCTTAAAACTCTCTAAGTTGAAGTATGCCAAAACTATTAGTGTTAATAGATATAGCATTCCCATTCTCAGATCAATTATCTTTTATGTTCATGAAAAATAACAAGTTCCCAGGCACTACTGAGACAATGCTAGTGATCACAGTGTTAACGTGATGTTCATGTAACAAGCAGTTCTTGAATTATACAGTTCAACAGTATAGCTACTGTACAACTCAAGATGCATTGAGAATAATCTCCAAAGGAGGGGGAAATTAACCATTTCATTTGTGTTGCAGAGAAGATAAACATTTGAATACAAGCTGGCCTGCAAGGATAACTTTGTTTCTTATATGACTGACACATCATTTGCAGCTTTTACAGAAAGCTAGGGATTTACTAAATGTAAAATGGCACTGATGTATCAATATGCACAAATCCAGTAAAGTGTTCTCTATTTCATCACCAGTAAAAGAAAAAAACTACTATTACTCAGGCAACAGCAGATTCCTATTGCATCCTGACATGACAGAAAAGCCATAACTCTTCTGTTCCTCTTCAGATGCTCTCCCTTTTCTCTCCCGGCTCTCATTGATAAATAGTTAATGGAGACAGTGCTTTGATGAGTTCTTTGAATTTTCTCAGTGGAATCTCATCTGGTGTTAATATGTACACCTTTACCTTTTCTAAATATTCTTGAACACAGTCTTCCCTTTTCTGTTCACAACTCTTTTTGTGAAAACAAACAGTAGGAGCATAGGATAACTCAGCTGTCCCTCGCTCATACCTTATTTGTTCTCTGTTCCTTTAAATAATAGGACTTGCATATTGTATTCTTGGGAAATGGGAAAAGCTAAAGCTTGTTGGTCTTCTATATCTCAATTCTCACTTTTTGTACTTTTTTTTTTTTTTTTAAATATTCTGATGCTTTTTCTAGTATTTTCTTTCCCCACTAACCTCAATCAGAACTTCCTTCTCCCCTTCATCAGTATGTTTTGCATTGTCCAGTTCATCATGCATCTCCGACAGTTGGTCTTGAAGATCTCTGATCTCAGTCTGGTATTGCTCCCGCTCCATCTTCACTTGAAAAAGCCTAATTATGGGGAAGGAAAAAAAAAAAAAAAAAAAGGTTTTAATTTGTAGAAATGCTAATTCTTCCAAATACTAAACAGATTTGAGTACCTATTCCCATGCTTATTACCAGGTAACAGGACAGAATGAGGCAAAGCAATAATATGTTAAGGAGAGTAAAAGTAAAAACTCTTTTTAATAGATATTTAAGTGGAAAGATTTTTTTTTTTTGACCTAGCACACAGACAATTGTCTTGTCTACAGTGTTCAAGCATTTCTGTATTTTTAAGAATGAACAATGCATTATGATCATTAAAAATATTCACATTATAAATGTGAATACATTTATAAAAAGACTATAAATCCAGAAATCTTTGTTTTTACTTCAAGATACTCTAAAAATTATCAATGATTATCAATCAATAATCAACAGCTGAAGCACTTCCTAAAATAATAATTGCCACTCTGTATGATTTCATTCATCTAAACATTTTAAGAAGAGGGCAAAAATCCAATGAATAAGTTTCCTAAAGCAAACTCACTCCTCTAGGTTTTGTCTAAGTTCCTTCTCACTTTCCTCGAGACGCTTTTTTAAGGCATCTTTTTCACATATACTTTGATCAAGTTGCAACTGAAGTTCTTTCAGGGTTGCTCGTGTAGCATCTCTCTCTTCTTTGGCATTTTGCTGATTCTAAATTGTGTACACCAAAAAGTTAAGCAAGATAATTAACTAAGCATAAAGAAATCAAAGGCTTGTTTATTGTAATATACAAAGAGCCATTTCAAAGCATATTTGAAATATTCAAAAGCTTTCTAACAACAAAAGACAGTACCTTAATTTCCAGATCCATTTTTTTCTGCAACTCTTCCACTTTCCTTTCAAGTTCTGTTTTTTGTTCCAACAAAGCTTTCACCTCAGCTGAAGAATCAGAAACCTAAAATCAAACAGAGATGCTTGTTTCAACAAATTCAAGATGTTTTTTGACAATTTCCTTTTAAAACCTAAAATAAAACCACAAGCAAGGCTCATTAAGCATCGCATCAACTGCCTGAGCTCACCTGGGACTTTTCATATGGGTCAAGCCAAGCTAATATTTTCAAAGAAACTGTGATTTCATTTTCATATTACTTTTTATTAATTGCTCAAAACATGTTGTCACTAGTGCAGAAAATACTGTAAACCTAAATAAATAAATAAATAAATAAAACTAGGCAACATCTGAATTAAATCACTAATATTTGGGGCCAAATTTCACTTTATGATACCACTGCTAACACAGATATATCATAGCAAAGGAAAGTGTGTGCTTCTGTCTGTATCTGAAAACACAATTTAAACCTCTGGCTTTTTTTCTGTTATTTTTCACATGTTTTATGCTTTATTTTCATTCCTTACAGACAAAGATAACTCCCAAAAGCAAGCATTTAGTCCTTTTTATGCTACCACTGCAAAACATACAAATTTCTCACTTTTTTTCTGTTCTTAAAAAAATAAAACAAAACAAACAAACAAAAAGTGCATCACTTCACAGGAAACAATAGCTTTTTAAAGGACAGATTGTCAAATGAGGTCAAATATTGTAACACAGCTTTTAAATCACATCCTAGATTACTGCTTTTTTAACACTACACATCAAACTATCTCCTCATATACACCTATTTTCATCATTATAATGAGAAATGCTTCAATATTATTTTTAAAAGCTATGTATGTTAGCTTTTCCTTTGGTCCAACAACCCTCTGATATGCCTAAGACTTACTGTTAAACTTTCACTCCTCTCTTCATCTAATATGTAGAAGCAAAATGAACCCGAGATGGTCCTCGTGACAGATTCCTTCATTTTAGCCATTACCAGAAATTTTTCTCACAAGGTTGATTCAGTAAAGAACTTAAGCAGGAGATTAGCATTAATTTACACTATTAGGGGATAAGAAGAATGCTATCACTGATTTTGGTGATAGGATTCAAACTTTCTAAGTAAATTGCATTTAAGCACACCTTACAATAGATCTGCAAAATATTCTTCAAGTTTATTTATGTATCTTTGCAAACTGTGCATCTCAAAGGTATCTTAAGCAAATTACTAGATTTAGAAAATGCAAGGATCAGTGTTTGAACATTGCACCACTATGAAACAAGCCAAAGCAATTAATTATCTACCTGTGCATTTCCAGCAGCTCTTGACTTTAAAGTCTGAATTTTCTCAAAAACTAAGTTGACTTTCCTTTTTGTGGCATCATCATTATCAGCACTTCTGAAACACAAATACCGTACAAGTGAGCAATGAAACTTCAAGGAAGTTTATCACACGTACTTTAGTTCATTTGTCCTTCCTTCCTCATCTTTAAGTTACCATTAGAAATGGCAAAGGTTTTAAAAAAAAAAAAAAAAAAAAAAAAGATGGAGAAAGCCTTCAATGCACATCAATGCACAACAAAAGAACTTTTTTCAAGTTAAGAAATACAAGCACTTAAAACAAAAAAGCTTAAATTATGATTTTTCACCACCAAACTCACATGAGGTATGAATCAAACTCTTCACAAATCTGCTTATGAACAGTAACCTATTCATAAGCTTCCTGAACTTAGAACAGAAGCTCATCTCCAAAAGTATTTAAAAAAGAAAGAAAAAAAAAAAAAATCCAGGTACATTTAATTGAATCTTGAACAACACCTCATGTAAATTCTGACTGCATGGATATGTCAAGATCCTATATCACCTTAAAGGACAAAGCTGAGATACACCAATTATGTAGTATTCATTAATAGTTTGTTTAGATACAGTTTTGATTTTACAGTTTCAAATTTTAAATATAGTAGAAAATAAATGATTGGAAGATACAATTTTCACCTCAGGGAGTTAACTATGTTTACTTACCCTTCTTTAAGGTAATTGTAAAGAATCTGCTTAGCTGTCTCTTCATTTGTTTGCTGTGCAAGATCTTGCTGGCCTTTCAAGAGATCAGGAGTTGCCTAAAAGAAAAAGATTTATATATATATATAGTTTGCAAATACAACACTTACACACAAAATTCTCTGTTCTACTCTATTATGAAGAAATATACTTAATGTGGTCCTCCTTGTCCCCACCATATTCATTCACTCAAACAAGAGTGAGACTGTTTCTAAAAATGTTTTCTACAGCCTCATCCAGGGGATTACTTTTTGTTTTATTATCCTCCAGAACAACCCTGCTATCCCATTCAGAAGTATTACATGATAGGAGTTTGCTTTAACGAAGAACACAAAAACATACATCTAACAATATGACAGCTTTGGTATACTACGGCACAAAATGCAACTGAAAGAGTACATTCAAAATTACCTGTATACTGGGGACGGATGAATACGTTTTTACAGAAATCTTCTTGGTTCCTGAATCTGGTGTAACTGTAAATCGGTTTGGCAACAACAGAGTAGAAGTTAGTGTTTTAACTTCCTCACTTTTACTCTGTCCTGGGAGTGTAGATGATCTAAACATGAAGCTCTCAGCATAAGTTCTATCTTGTTTATGATACTGCAAAGAATTGAAATGGCAGTTCTGAATGTCTTTATCAGGCATTTGCAGTTTTCCAGTACTTTGAGCCAAACCTTTCATCTCTGTGGAAAGCAGCTTCTGATCTCTAGGTAATTGTTTATGAAGGCAAACTTCAGATGGTCTTAGTAAGTGCTCAGTTGACTTACCCAAGCTTTTACTGAATTCATGCAAATAACCTGAATTTACCTCACGACCTAATGACAAGGCACTATCAACACTTCTTGATCTTTTACGATCATCTGGGTGAATCTTATTCCTTTTTCCCATCCTACCTCTTCTCTGAGGACCAACTTTCTTATCAAACTTTTCAATTAGCTCATCTACTCCTGGAAGTGAACCAGTGTCAATATCACGGCCGGTTCCAGGCAAAAATGGAATATACCTTCTGTTTTCATGTCGATTGACGTTGTCTGCATAGATAGCATACTCTTGGTCATCAAGCAAAAATCTGTACAAGGAATTTGCAGAAGTGGGAGTAGCTGAAGAGGATGATGATCTTCGTGAGTCATCCAACACTGGCCCAGCTGAATCTTGTCTACGGAAAGGAAGAACATCTGGTCTAGGTTTCCTTGTTTCCATATGAGCAACAGGACTAATACATGGGGATCCTCCTGCAGATGAAAACGAATCCGAAACATGCACCTCACTGGAAGTGATCACGTTACTGGGACAATCCAACATCTGCTTCTTTTGGTCTTCCACTGACCTGTTTATTTTTTTTGCACTTGCTTTGGTTGACTCTGCAAGATATGGATTTGTTTTCTGTAAGGACACTACTTTGGATGAGGAAACCCAGGGCCTTGCTTCAGTTTTACCTTCATCTGCAGAAGATTTAGATTTACTGCACAGAGAAGATTGGTAAGTGTCCAAGTTCAAGCTACTTTTTTCAGGATCATAAGGCTGTAAAAGCTCAGGATGTCTTTGAAAGTTCAACAAATTGGAGGATTTCAGAGTCCCATCTTTAAAATTCAATGTTCCATTTTCTTTTTCATCCATATTGTTTATCTTTAGGCTTTTGAACACACACGGTTGCACATGCTGTGTTCCTGGAAACTTTGTGCGTTCACCATTTTTGTCCTCCAACTTATAGGCAGAATTAGAGTCTGTGGCTGGCCTACTTACAGTCTGAGAAATGAGCTGCTGTTCTTCTCCAGGTGGAGGAGGATTTTCTGACAAACATCTTTCTGCATTGTTTAGCACTATGTAGGGATGCCCATCAATTCCTTGGACTCTAATACTGACACCATAAGATCCTGCCTTAGAATTCTGGGCACTGGCTATTTTTTGAGTCTCCTCAGTGGCAAGTTCAAGAGTAACTTCATAGTCCTGCTGCACTTGCTTAAAACCAGCAAAATAGGGCTCCATTATCAGAAAATTATAGCTGCACAGAAAAAAAAAAGTTTTAAAATACTTCAGATTCTTTTATTATTTGCTTCATGCAACCATTCATTTCCTACTTTGAAAATTAAGTAATATGCATTGAGGTGAATACGCAAACTCAAAACAAACACATCGTGAAACAAAGACTAACAGCTGACTGACAGATTCTGGGTTAATGACATTTTATGAATGTAAATATTATGAAATAACAATACTATAAAATTAGCTACATATAGCTTTTGCTAATTGCTTTGGAAACAGAATTCAAATAATAGAAGGTCTATTTTTGGAGTTCACACACAATACATCTTTTATTTTAGGTTCCTTCACTATATTTACCGAAAGAGTGTACCTTCAAAAACCAAATTCCTTTTAGGGCCAGTAGTTAATATCAGCTGTACTTGCACCTAAATGTAACAGCCTAGGAGACTGAAACAAGCAGACAGTTTTAGGTTACCAGTTCAAGGTAAATAAAGCACTGTAAGCAAGGTTCATATCCTCATGTTTTTAAGTAATGCTTTCATATCTGCTTTTTCAACTTTTGTTTTCAGAAATGGAGATGTGTCACTGTTTCCTCTAACACTGTCTCCCTATGTCCTGCAAAGCCTTTTATGTCACTATCATATTTTATAGCAAAAATATTATTTGTTTCTCGGCACATCTGAAAATAAATTTTTTAATCTATTACTTCATTGTCCTCCATAAGTATAAACTATGCTACAAATTAATGTAACAATCTGATTGTGGGCTTTTTCCAGAAAAAAACAGCTGTTGTTTTAAAACAGACACTTAGTTGACCAACAGAAATGGAAATATACTTTTAGTATTTCTAAGCTGATAACATTTCTGTTTTTCCTGAAAAATGAACTCCATTTTCCATGTGCCAAGATCATTTCAAACTTAAAAACAAACAAACAAAAAAATATTAAACCCTACTTACACTCTAAATGCTAAATCCTGTTTTTTTCCTTCCCCAGACACTGTTTTTATGGGTGGTTTTACTTCACCATCATCATGTTTTATGAGCAAACAGCCAACTGGTTAGTTACTGCTGGCAGAGGTAATGCAGCAACAGCAGGAGCTATGTCTATAGAGACTGGACTAGAAGAGGGTGACAGCCTGGTATGAAACCTGGAAGAGGCAAACTCTTGAACTAAGCTAAAGACTTGAGCAATCACTGCAGCCTGACAACAAGAACACTAAAGAATGGTGAATAACTGACATGCAAGGGGATACTGCAATAGTAGTATCACTCTAAAAACAAGCCTCTGTAGCCAGTTCCATTCTTATGTATCTCAGCGTGAAGTATCTCAGATACTGTAATCAGCAGCAGAATGATCATCAACTCACAACGAATTAAAAAAATTTCACTTGATATCAGCAGCATGCTAGTCTACAGCCAATTCTTTTTAACATGCCACACGCCCTGAAAAGCCCTGTCCTCTCCTTAAGGAACAGCCCTAGGTATTCATCAATTGCGAACTCCATCTGTAGGAAACAGCACTTTCTTCTCAAGATACAAGGCATCAATCGATTGTTTTAATGAAAGAAAACAAACAAAAAGAATCAACCCCAAAACAGTCCCCATGAGAAAAAATTCCTTAGACACAAAAACATTTTGTAACTAGTTATTACAGGGGTTCACTTTCCTTAGTAAAAGGAAATAAAATAGACACCATGAATCTGATCTCAGTTTACGACTTCCTGCAGTAGGAAGAGAAACAGAACAAAGAGAATGGCAACATGGAGCTAACGAAAGCCCGGGGGCAGCGAAGGCCAAGTGCAGAAACGAAAGGGGACGAACAATAGGAGGAAGCACAAGTACCAACACACTGCACTGTCCTGGGCCTCCATTCTATAGGTTTCTCCATACTACTTGACCTTCTTTTCTGATTACTTATGATATCTCACAATAATTACACTGCATCTGTGAAGAAACAGAGCGAAAATGGAAAATGGTAAAGGCTAGTTTTAAGCTCATGGGAGTCAATGAAGAGACCTCCACTGATCTGTTGGGAGTTTGGACAACGGCACTGAAATCTGCTACTGAGCTGCATTGATGACAGCTAAGACAGCAAAGGAAGCAAAATAGATATTACTGTACAGAGTTCTATACTTAAAAAAGACACGTACTATAAATAAAACAGCTAAACAAATCCAATAACGGTTGTGTTGATGCTGGAAGAAGAATGGAGGTTCTCCACTCTGCTCTGTGGATCCAAAGTAACGATTCTTTTTTCCCCTCCAACAAAAACATCAATGTCTTTGTACAGTTTTTTTTTCTGCACCAACAAAAAGGAAGTAGTTTCAAAAATTCCTAACACTGTCTTTGAATAAAATAAACATTTTGAAAATTTTATTCTTTCAATTTTTATATTATAAGGTGTTGATGTGGAGTTGCTACTACAGATATATTATGAAAGATTCAAAATTTACATCATTACTAGTTTTAGCAAAATAACAAATATAAAAGTTTTTTTTAATACCTAATCTATATGATTGGGAAAAAAAAAAAGAAATCAATGTCAGTAAGGCATGATCTAAAGTTCTAAAACAGTTACAATTTCTTAAATATTTTTTCAAAACCAGAAAAAATAATCAATCCTCACTGCATCAAAAAAAATCTGCCATAATGTATACTTCACTACAACATATATTCCATTAATCCATCTTTTGATGCTGAAATAAATTTAGACTCTAATTTTAAAAAGTAACCTTAATTTTACCACTTTACATTCCAGTTCACATGGTGACAGAAAGAATTTGCCATGCTCAGTCTGAATGCAAAAAGATGCACGCAGTTCTAGCTAGGCCTGATCATTGCTCTAAGCCAGCGGGGAGAAAAAAAATATTCATTTATTCATTCAAAATTTGATTTTTAGAATATGCATCAGTTATCAACTATTACACCACTGAACTCTCTACAGCTGTACTCTGTCCCATACTGCCACATCGCTTTTTGCATTACCTGATGCTCTAACAGTCCTCCACACCCTCCTTCCCAAGTGTCTTTCCCACATATAACTCATTTAAGCATTAGCACCACAAAAATCAATGTGTTTGAGGGAAAGAAAAAAGATAAAAGAGGATGCTTTGAACTAATTCTAGGGTTCTTCTTTTTTCCCCATATTTATAGACTTTTTTACATCTTCAGCTCAGGCCTATTACAGAATATTTACTGGATAATAGCAGTAGAGCAGAAGAAAGAAATAAGGAATAGGATCATAATGGTATTTTGGAAGATGCATTATATTGACCAATACTGCTATTAAACTTAAACAGACGAAAATCAAGATGCAAAAAATAACTGGGATGCAGAAAATGTATATTGGTCCTGCCATTCAAATTTTGGAGACTTCCCCAGACTTCATACTTCATTAGATGTCAAGGCACAGTAGATAACATTGCCAAAAATCAGAGAGTCTTTTTTTTAAACAATATGTGAAAATTGTAAACATTGGGGAGTTTATTAAGAAAACCTAATGATGTTTACTGTTTAATTACAGTTAAATTCACATTTCATGCATACATTATACAGCCTGCAGCTCTGGTTTTGGCAGGCATGCAGCAACAGATTAAAATAAAAGGCCTGAAGCTCTTGGCCCACTCCTAGGATGGAGTCACCAACTCGAAAGTGGGGGCAACTGAATCATTCATGAGTTGGTTTGCAGCCTGGCACACTAAGGTAAATGTAGTCAAACTCGTTTTGTGTACTACAAATGACTGAAATTCTGACGTATGACAAAGGGGAGGAGCTGGCAGCTGGGTCCACTGGCAGCTACCACTGTCTGTTCTTAATCCTCTTTAAGTCTGTTGCAGCCCTCAACTGTTAGGGGGGCACAGTTTGTTTACTGTTAAGCTTATGAAAAGAGGTTAGATATTTTAATACTAGTTAAGAAAAGATTTTCCATATTTGTGGGGCTGTTTTTTGTCTCCTTATAGTTATTTGGTAAAGAAAGGAATTTTTTTTTTTTTTTTTTAAATCTGACTTTCAGAAAAATACCGAAGCAGTAATTCTGCAAAAAATTCTTAATTGAGTGTCTTCCTATTATTTTATGACACCAATTTTTATTTCCTATTTGTGAAGTAAATGTTATCTCAACAGCTTCTACTGTAAGCAGAACATTACTACTTTACTAATAACTAACAAATTTTCTTTTGAATATATGCAATTTGCTAAAATGATACAGAATATTTAAAGACATAAACCCACCAATATTGTTGTGAGATGGCAAGTTCAACAATTTAGAACAATGAAGATATGTTGTCATCTTCCCCGTAGTAACCTTATCTGCTGCTCTCAGCAAGCCAAATTTTACCAAGCAACAAAGTTTCACCCGAAAACTTGAGAACTGTCCAGAAAAGGAAACAGCTTGACTTTCTACAGTTACATGGTATTAACTTAAGCACCTGGATTTACTAATCACCAAGCTTGGCAAATCCAGCCATTATCCCAAGGAAGTTTAAAAGTACACTGACTTAAAGACCCAGGAAACCCAGTCAGACACAAGTGAAGCAAATTTATACCAGTAGGTAACACATATTTCTATGGGTATCATTGGGAGAGGACATTCTCTGGATACCTACACTTTTTTTTTTTTTTTTTCTCTCAAATCAAATACCTCCCTGAAAACTGTTAAGAGCTGAAAGAAACAGACTTCAGAAATGAGCTTGCCATCAATTCAGCCTGAGATTGCAGGTCTTTGGATCTATATGCACATATGAGGCCCTTCCTCACTTTGAAACCTCATGAAAATTGTGGGCAACTCCTGCATGACCACACCCCCTGCTTCATTAGGCTACTGGATCAACTTAAAAAATCCAGAATGTGTTGGTTTGAATGATACTTCACTTCAATTTCATATTTTTCCATTTGGCTTCAAACAACACAGGCCACTACATCCTGCCACTGAAGTTGGGTTATGGCACCCAGCTGATCTCAGCTGCACATTCCTCCTGCTCCTTCGGTGACAGCGACAGCCACCGTGCAGCCAAATGGCAACCGAGAACATCTCTACTGATCCAGCAAGATATTTGCAGTTCTCTATCAGATCAGCAAGGGTACCAGGGGATGGTGGCATCATCTACTTCGGAAACAAAATGGACTCAGACCATCCTGTGGCAAATCATAAAAATCACAAACTGCATTTGTGTTTTAGCCCCATTTTGGGGGACAGAAACCCTTACATACTTGGGCAAACAAGAAGACTGGCACTGAAAGCTGTTCAGGCATTTGGGTTTGAGTATTTCTTTTCAAAATAGCCTTCATAAAGGGCTTTGAGCACTGATTAAAAGAAAATATATATTGACCTCCAGGGTATATAAAAGTTTCAAATGTTATCGCTATTATCACTTTATCAAAAATGGCTTCATAGAAATTGTCTTTTTTTTTGTAATATAAAAAGATCTTTTTTAGGAGTTGTATCATGTCTGAAAATCCAATACTCTACATTGCAAGGCATATTATTCTCTTAACAGTTTGTTCTATGGGGGTGATATGATACTTCACAAACTGCCATCATGGGAGTGCAATACTGAAGGCTAAACAGGTCAAAAACATTTTTAAATGCCTGAAACACATGTCCTTTCACAGCTGCTATCACCTATTTAAAAGTTAGCTACCAGTAGTTATTTGATATCCTGCCATACAAGAAAGAACCCCCCTGTAATCTGGAAACCCTACTGCTCTCCCTGCCAACAGGGCAGAAAAGAGCACTTTGAGAAAAGTATTCCTGTCCCAGAGATGTCCCTTTTCCCTGGCAGCTCTGCAGCACTCCTAACACCACAGCATCAGAGAGGCAGGGAACTGCAGTCGCCCATTAGCAGCCGCTCTTCCTTAGCCAGATCTACCAACCAGCCTTATCCAAAAATGCCACTTTCCAAATCCCATGTTTAGCATATGCAGCTTGCTCACATGTGCCCTGCCTCACACATACTCAGTATCAAACCAGCCTCTAACTCAGCAGCAGCAAAGTGCCCTGCATTCCTGTTTCCAGATGTGGGATAATTTTTCCTAGTACAGGATAGCCAGGGCTCCTGCAATAACACACCAGCACATATATTTCCTGGCCTCCGTCTTGAGCCAAATATCCTCATAGGCATTGGCCCACACATATGTGAATGTTCCTTAGTATATATCTAGTAGGTGCATCAGGTGTCTCTCACATATAGAAATATGGAAAAACATAAAGAATCTTACTTTTCCACTTTTTCCATTGCACTAGGATGATCATCTCTTGATGACAGAAACACTGAAGCTCCTTTGTATAAAGTATCATAATCCTGAAACTCCTGTAACTGAACCAGGCAAAGATTCTTCAGCAAGCAAGACTAGGACATATAATAAAAACAACCCAAACTGCTAAAAGTTAACTGATCTAATTACGTTTCCTTTCCATGCAAGTTACAACCAACACACATGCTAAAAGATGAAATAATTTACTGCCCATAGTACTTAATCTGTACCTTAAAACTGGACTTACTGTACTGGATTAGATTTCTAACCGATCAAGTTCAGCGCTCCACCTCTGAAAGTAGATGGCTTCGTAAATTTGACAAAACACATTTAGGACCCATAGAATCTCTACTTAGACAAAGCTGAAGGAGTTGTCTTTGCACAACTCCATGCAACACTGCATGAAGTCTATGGAGCACTAACTTTAAAATCTTAGAAGATTTGTTGTATCTCTACCAACACACTTCTCTGAAAGCTCTTTCAGAATTTCACTTATCTAATAGCCAGTAACCCTCTGAAATCATATTTTAACAATACATTAACAATCTGCTCTCTTTCATTGCTACTAATTTAATCAAATACCCTTATTTTGTCTAGTTCTTTATATAATTTTTGCTCACAGACTGATGAAAAAGAATGCGAAAGGAGTACTTACACAGTACCTATACATTAAAAAAGAGGGATGTAACAATTTATGGATGTTTACTCCAGGTTTTTCACACATGCACTGCAAAACGTCAGGAAAGAACTGTAAAACTTGTCCTCCAACTAAAACTGAGCTCTCCAAGCTAAATAAGAGATTCTCCATGGAGCTGACTATTCAAAAAGCTGCAGCTACATTGCACAAAGACAACCCAGGGGTTAGGTCAATAATAAAAGACAGTGCTATGGAGGACAAAAAAAAAAAAAAAACAGGAAATAACACTGAGAGAGAAGAGAAGAGGAAGGAAAACTTGCGTACAATGAGGGCAAAAAAAAGGAAACAGAAGATAATTCGTGGAAAGACTAAATGCTGTAATGTTTTTACACTTGGTAGAACGCAATCTCACAAATATGCCTAGCAAACATGAGCAAAAGCTACATGAATGTCAATCCTACCTACAATCAGAGGATTCTGCAATGGGAAACGGGTTTGGCTGCACTCTGTACTTTTCAGTCTATATTAAGAATCGCTCTGAGCACCTGAGTTCACTTGATTTTCTGCTTACAGTGGGGTGGAACAGAGAAGAGTCAAATCTGAAAGTTCTAGGTATGTGTCTATAAAATGGCATAGGTGAAACTTGTCATGAAGCAAACTGACAACATCCAGCAATAGACATTGCTTAGAAATGACAAGTTCTCCATCTTTCCAAGATGTTCCTCTCCCCTGTTAGGATTTATTTCCCTAGAGGCATATTTTCATTCTATATAAAATTATACATAGGCTATCTAGAAGCCATTCCTTACACTAAATCATGACACCTACAGAACATAAGAAAGCTTGCAGATCAGTTTCTTTTTGTGCCTATACCACCAGTGTGCAAATTACCATTTGCTTCCTCATGGTCAAAATTCAAGAGTTTCAAAATGCCTACCCAGAGAATTTTCTGTAACACATCACATAATAACTCAGTATGGGGGTCTCTGGCAGGAAGCTGTGGAATAAAATGAACCTGAGGGAGAATTATTTTATGCTTAGTCAACTTTTCTGATGACAGCATCAAAGACCTAGCTAAAGCTTCTACTCATGACAAACTGGAAAACACACCAGTGCGTTTAATATATTCACTCCATTTACAAGCAGCAAGAAAGCTTTACATCCCACCTCTTCTTCCTACCTATTGGAATAACACTGACAAATTCCATGCTTGAAAATCCTGGGCTGCGGGGAACCCAGCCCATATGGCATGTGTTATTCACAGCTTCAAAGAAGTACAAGGGGTATACCATAAAAATTTATACTTGGCATCATGACAACCTTACTCAGATGCTCAACTCATAAGACAAAAGTTTGTCAGTCACCTCTTCAAGGATAGGAACACAGTTGGGTTTAATGAAGACTTGGAATGGAAGGAGACATTAATAGCAGTTTAAAGCAAGAGCTGGGTCTAAAGCTACTCACATCTTGGTTCATGTTTCCACTGGTCAAAAAAATGTCACATGTGGGGAAGTCTTACTCTCTCAAAATGCCTTATTAGTCCCACGTAAGTACGTGATAAACCACGAAATATTTGAGCTGTGTGACAACTCACAGGTCTTGAGAGTTTACTTGCACTAAAAAAATCTGTTTCAATGGTTATAAGTCAAGGACAAGACATCTTGGCAGATCCTCAGGTCTCTTAAATTGACAAAGTTTAATTGAAGACAAGGACATAATACCCAATTTTCATAACTTGCTATGTATTAATTCAACTGATCATATTTTTAAAGAATTTATTCCCAAAAGAAATACAGCATTACCTACTGATCTTGCAGTGAAAATTAAAGCCGTAATTTTTGTCAATCATTAAAATGTTTAGAAAAATCCTTTTTCCACAATATAGTGAGCTTTCTACCAATATACATACCTTCTACCAATAATTAAAAACTTTTTTTTTTAATTAAGACAATGGATTTCTAGATTCTCCCAAATTTAAACATGACACAATCAGAAACTAAAGGCAAACTAAGATTCCACTAACACAGAAGTCAATCTGTATCTGCAGTATAGTTCTAAAAAGACCAGTTCTTGTCATCTGCCTCCCCTAGTCTCAGGCCATGTATATCACATGATATACAGTTAAGTTAGTGGAGGAGGACGGAGAGGATGGAGAGGTTTTTTGATCTTCTGTGCACACGGACACCTGTACAAGCATACTCATAGCACTATACTGCTCCATCTTTCACTGAGGGCAATATATACCTGTGCACGTTTTTTTATGTCAGTATCACTGCATCCAATCCACTGGAATTACCTATGTACATTTTAAATATACTGACACTATTACAGTACAATTAGCATTTATAAACTTTAAATAAAAAAAAAAAAACAGCAAATAACAAAATCTTGTAAATACTTGTCCTCGAGGTTAATTATACAGAGGGTATGACCACATTCATTCATTCCATTGATTTTTCCTTCAATTTATGACAAACTTGCAAAAGAGAGGGAAAGAAAAACATACTAACAAGATCAACAAAAGGAATTCTCCCCCAGTTTATCAAATCGCAAATGTCAACTGAGCGACACAAGGATACTTAGAAGTTCTCACTGCAGTTTGTGATTTCAAAAACAATAACTGGTTTCTATCCAAATATCTAACACTATAGTTCTCCACAAGAAATTCTACACTGTTTTACTACATTTTCCTCCAATTGTCAGCACTAGAAGCTTTGCGTTTTGTTACAAAGGAAATTATCCTAATGATATCATTGGGATGCATTATTGTTCAAATAAAGAGTATCCTGTGTGTATTCTTAGATGTTGCGACAAATATATCAAGCTTGTTAAAAAGTCTTCTGGAAAGCCTTTCTCAAAGAAATGGAAACAGAGTTAAAGCCATGTTTGTTAAAGAGGTTTTGCCAGTACATTAAGGTCACAAAAGTGCTTTTTAGTATTACCTAAAATGATGTTCCCCTAGTCAAAAAGAAAAAAAATATTCCTTAGTTTTAGATGTCACGCATCAGTGGACCTTCTCCACAACATCTCTACCCAAGAAAAATGTAATCTTGTCTACACTAATTAAAGCAACACAACTGACCTTTGACATAACAAAAGACAAGAAAAAGAAGGAATAATCTATAAGGAAATGCAACTATTTAAGTACAAAAAAAAAAATAGGTAAAATAGACTTTAGGAATCAGATTTAGATAGCCAAGGGTCTGAACTTTATGTGTATTCGAGCTGGTTATGGCTCCAATTTTTCTATTGTTAAGCCTCGTCTTAATTATCACTGTATTCTTTAAACTCTTGGCTTTATACCCATCTATTTTCTTTCAACTAACGCAACCATGCATTTTAAATTTAAATATGCAGTCAGAGCTGTGGGCCCTGCGCCCAGCCACCACGAGACAACAAGATGATATCATCACAGTCAGTCGGGGAGGCATAGGCTGGTAGAGAGCAGAGGCCAGATACTGCACAGAGGAAGGGAGATTCACCGGGTCCCCCACGGGATGCAGCACCAAATGGGTCCTGGTGTGGACCCTCCTTGCACTCTGAGCACAAGCTCTGAAAACTACCACTCTTCTCACCTTCACACTGCAATAGCATAATGGCTGGGGGGAAATGAGAGAGATGGGACTGCTTTTTTATGAGGCTTAAAGCGCTTGTGGAATTATAATGTAACATTACAGCCTGATTGTTCTTGTAAACAAAGGCTTCTACTGGTGCACCAATTACAGGAGCTGGACTCCTGTTCTCTGGGTGCAATAGCTAATGCTCTGCAAACGATTGTATGAAGGCGTATCTCAGCCCATCAACAGCTTTGGCAAGGCCTAGCAACATATTCTGAGCTAATTCACATCACTGAAAGCATTCCCCCATACCCATATAAAACATGAAAATTTCCCCCTTTTAGTATTATGCTTTACGTTGAGATAGATCACAATTCACTTTCCACTTTTATTTGGAGTGTTTTTATGCGCATAAAATACATTTCCCCCTTCTAATAATCTTTAGTAGCTTTCAATAATATCTTTCAATATAATTTAAAATTGGGTTGGAACATTCCTAACGATTGGTAAGTACTTACAAGACTTCTGCAGAAGTGCATGCACACATGTATGGGCAGCCAAGCTAGCGAGTCTCATTTTCATAATACATTCATACAGTTTTAAAATCAACACTTTAGCTGTATTAAAATGATGCATGTTATTTACCTAAAACTTAGTAGTTCTTAAGTTATGCAAATGCTTGAATTCAAACTCCTATCATGCTCAGACTGCTGAGAATCATGTGGCCGCTTTAATATTGATGACATCCAGTCTGGCAAAGCCCTTGCAGAAAGGGGAAGCTGTGCTAAGAATTCAGACATGTTCCAGCCTTACCAATCTTGATGATGGCTTTTAAGTGAAAGTGCTTTCTAAGAAGTTTCTCTCATCGCCATTATTCCTCGCTATTCTCCAACTTCACCAAGATCAAGCATCCAAAAAGATACTATAAAATATTCATTTTAGATTTGATACCATCTAGTTAATGTATCTCAGAAATATAAAAGATGGAACAACTCAATTAAAAATGAGTTCATCTTCGCTAAAATAATTAGTTAAAAGGTATATATGGAAAACCTATACTAGACAATTTAAAGTGTTTGCTATGGATTTCATCATTCATTCAACTTCACATAAAACAGAAGTTTTTATATTACACCTACACTTTGATAGCTTCTTCGGGAAGGCTGCCAGCCCTGTTGGTAGAGATGGTACAAGATCATAGCCAATGCACTGAGCTCTAATTCCAAACAGTGGTGACTCTATGACTACCACTTCACTAAATCTTCAACCCATGCATTCCTAGCTTGTTAATTCCTCAGGTTTAAACATTAAATTGTCATATTCAGCCATACTGCAAAGTATTGCTATTTAGATTTAACCCACTCAGAGAGGCAAGACCAAAACAGTTTCTGAAATGCACTAATATTTCCAGATAAATATGTTTGAAGCAGTCACTCCATGAGCACACAAAACACCTTCTCTCATGCAAAAGCTTGTTTAGATGACATTCTTCAATAGGGTTAGAAATATCTTTTTTGACAAAGGACAGAAAACAAACATTTTTTCTTTAGTATGTACTACCAACACAGCCTTCAAGACTTCGGAAAAAAACATAAACTCTTATTAAAAAAAAAAAAAACAAACAAACATGTAAAGCTGTGTGTTCAGCAACACAACTAGAGAAATTCAAAAGTCTTCACCTCATCCAGGCCATTCATGATCATGGAATCATAATGGTTAGAAAAGACCTTTAAGATTGAGTCCAACCACAAACCCTTCAACACCAAACCTGCTAGACCATGTCCCTAAGTGCCTCATCTAAGAGGTGGTTCTTCTTCACCCTGATAGTGAACAAAGGGAGGTTTTTGGAAAGTTCAGTTAAATTTCGAGCTGCAGAAACGTCACTAGTCTATTTTCAGTTAATTTCCAACATCAAATGAAGTATTTGGCCCCAAAATACATAGGATAGGTAATAATAACTTGCCCATCACGAGCTAAATGAATGCCTTGCAATTTGTAGAAATGTTCATCTCACGTTGCTCCATGATGAAGATTTAAATATTTAAGTTTGAGGTCATGCCATTTCACCTACACATTTCAGATGACACTTCAGACACTAGACAAACCAGTTTCACCAATACCCCAAGAAATATCAACTTCCTATTACACAACACAGGACAGAAGAAAGATAAGAAACATACTGTCACCCATGCCTTTTTTTTTTTTTCCTCCTCTTTCAACATCTTTTTATTGAATAAAATTTTGCTACACAGGATCCATAGATGCACCACAGATGAGGTTTGCAGAAGACCAAATTCCACATCCTCCCTATACCCCTGTCATGGGAAAACTAAGTGCATTCGCTGCCATTT
This sequence comes from Nothocercus julius, assembly GCA_013398735.1. NCBI lineage: Eukaryota > Metazoa > Chordata > Aves > Tinamiformes > Tinamidae > Nothocercus > Nothocercus julius. The sequence continues at coordinate 2,604,803 of VZSV01000070.1, forward strand.
TACTAGTGACAAGAATTTAAAAAATGCATTGAGCAGAAATTTAAAAAAATCCTCAACCGCTCAGAGACAATTCAGGCAGCCTAAACAATCATGACATTTATCAGATTTGGAATAAGCATAAAGTAATCAAGTCAGATACTGAGAACAAAAACAGCCGTGCTAAGCACGACTGGGGAACACATGGAAAACAGTCTCTTTGGGAGAGAAACACAAATTCTGTAAGCAACCAGATTAGCAGTGTCTACCTGTCCCTGTGCACTGTTACTATAAGATCCTGACATTCACCAAAACAACTCCCCCAGTTGTGCATTTGCATTGAAGTAGGGTTCGGAAACAGTTAAAGTGACGTGCAATTCAAGGAACTCTTCCGATGATTAACACGTTCAAAAAACACCCCAATAAATAATACATACATACATGCAAAGCTATCAGTTCTTTCATAATCTGAATTACTGCCATTTTTGTTTAGTTCCTATCAAGTTTGTTAAAAAGACTGCCTTTCTTAATACAACAGACTCCAATATTAAGTTTTAGTTCTAATTTACAGTCTTTTCGAAAGAAATTAAAATCCTGATGGCAAACTTACAACACAAAGTAATACAAAAACCCACTAGTTGCTTCATGTACTTCTACGCTGACCAGCAATCACTACAGTACACATTATGCATACAGTGGAACTTATTCAGGGTCTAACACTAGGAAAAAGGATGACACAATTCAACGGCACTTCTAGAAAATATAATTCTTAAATGATTATTATTGATAGTCAAATGATTTTTCACAAGCCACTAAAAGAAGGTCAGTGTTGGCTTCTTTTTGCCATCTTATTTACAGCTTTACCAAGCTGCAAAGTACTGTTAAAACCAATACAGAAAAGCTTAAATATGAGGCTGGTGATTTTTTTTTTTTTTGTCAGAATAAGCATCAGACACCTAATCTGTCAAACCTAAACGAGTATGCCACAAATCATTATATCCTAGGGTTTTTTTTTGGATTCATTTATTATGAAACATCTGAAACAAGTGTGCACCGGTCACACACACTGTAGATGTTCAGATATACAAAACCACCCTCTAGGCGAGGATTCCAATATTTATCCTGTGATAATTATTCCGAATATGTTGCAGTTTTTTTTTTATTCTTCCACGAAAGTAATAATAATAATAATAATAATAACAACAACAAAGGGAAACAGAAGCTGTTACAACTATTTTTGCGTCACTGCAAGCGGTTACCGGGACTCAGCGCAGCCCTCCCGTCGCCGCGCCGGTCTCTCCACACGTGAAGCCGTGAGGCGCGGGCCGGGCCCGTCCCGTCCCGTC
>VZSV01000070.1:2606654-2666106 GCA_013398735.1 Nothocercus julius
CGACCGAGCGGCCGCCTCGGGCCGCGGCCGTTGAGGGTCTGGGGGGAGCACAAGGCGCCCCGCGCCGAAACTGTCGCGTGTCTGAGGGGAGCGCGAGGCTCCCCGCACCGAGGCCCCCGGCAGCCGCCTAGCGCCAACCGCCGGCGGAGCGAGGACCCTCGTGCCCCCTGGCCCGGCGCCCGGGCCGTTCCTGCGGAGGTAAGCGGGGCCGGCGGAGCCCAGGCTCCCCTCAGGGGCTGGGGTTGCTCTTCTCGACGTCTTCCAGAGCAACCCGGAGACAGCGCCGCACGCGGCGCGCGGATTTCCAGAACATTCTGTCCACGCGGGAGGCCCGAGGCGCTCGCACGCGGCGCGGGCTGCCCGCTGGGGGTGAAAACGCGGCAGGCGGCACGTCCAAAGAGCCGGGGATCGCTTAATACCCGTTTTTGTTCACAGAAATTATGTTCACGGGGTTTAATCTGAGTACACTGAGGAAAAAAGTATCCTATATTGAATGATAGGCCCATATCTAGAACAGAAATGTTCTGTGGAGTGGGATGTGCAGGTACACGTCGTCCTCCGAATGCAGCTGTGTGCCTCACATCTGGGCGGTTCCCATGCACTCCTGCTTCTACCCCCCGTCAAAAGACGCCTGGTTGGCGAACACCTCCGACATGAACTGCAGGATACTGTGCGGGTTTGGTGTTGAGAATGCCCCATCTTAACTAGGGTGTATGACCAGGAGGGCTTGACTAGAAAAGCAACTATTCCTGAAGCAACATTCACAGTGTCATTTCTGGGGCATCATATCCAGTTTTAGGTGCTGAACTGGAAAAAAATATAGATAAAAAGCTCACACGAATCTAGAATACTTCAGAAAATTAAGGGCAAAGGTGACAGTCAGTTGAACTCAAATATGCATGCAGCCATGTTACTACAATTGAAGTGTGAAGAAATATGCTGACAGATTGTTCAGTTCTTACTCTAGTTTTGTAACGTGTGAAGAAATTGAACTTAATAGGCAACAAAATGCTTCACTGAAGAAGTGCGTACACCCATGATTTTCAGGTTATTGTTAGAAGAGAAATTAAAACAGGTGCTAATCAACAATGTTATACAACAATGCATTTGCATTGCAATTAGAAGTAAACCAGAAAAAAAAGATTTTTTTTTTTTTCTAAAACAACCATACCACAATGACTATTAGTCATTATTATGTAGACTTTATTTTTTTCATTAAACATTACATATCAGGTAACAGCTCAGGAAGCAATTCAATTGTAATGTGATGTGCTGTGTATTACTCTGCTTAGGAAACGGTTATCCTGTCCCACATTTCTTTTGAGATTTTTCAGAAAAAAAATTGTCTCTCAAAGGAGTTAAGACTTTTTTGTTTTTGTTTGATTTTAACCTTTTTGGGATTAAAAAAAAATAAAAAGGGCTCATGGAAGCACAATTACTAAAACTGTTATTTGAACTATGAGAATCCCAAACTGAAGAGCAGACCTTTAACTGGATTCTGACTCACAGTTTTGTCCTCAGCTTTGTAAGCTTCTGAGGAAAGTTTTATCTCAATCTGTAAATTTTCATGAAAATAGTATTTTTACTCAAGTGTTTTATCAAAGAGTTCTTCATAAATCTTTGGTATATTCTGAACATCAGTTTTATGAGTATTTGGTGTAATAATGCTACAAATATTAAGACAGGAAGAGCCACAGTTCATCTGGAATTCAGTAAAAGCTCAAGATCATCCAGTTAAGCACACATTTTCTGAAGGAATGCAAAACACAAACACAGCATCAAGATAGAGCTGCATGGAAGACAAGAGACAGGTCATATACAGAATATCATCTGAGTGCAGACTACCATTTCCTTTCCCACTCATCCACCTTCTTTTCTTTTTCTTCCCTTTAAATTAAGGCTTTGGTCCTTGTTTACAAAACTGGCTTGACACCGTGATTAATGTTTCTCAGTCCAGGCAGTGAATTAGCAGGCACTTGTGAAATACAATACAAGATGGAGTAAGCAGCTAAAGCAAAAACAAACAGTAATGCTCTAGCAGCTTGTGCTGCTGTAGATTAATTCCAGCTGCTAGCTGCTCTAACACACCTCAGGTATTATGTAGCACTCCCTAAATTCAGCTCTCCTTCCTCATTGAGTTAGACTGCACTGAAACTTGATTTTTAAAGTGCTCTAGCAAGATACGTGTTTATCTCTTACTATTCCACTGCATAGTGAAGTGAGTTATGAGTCTTTATTCCCTGATTTCCTTTCAGGAAAGGATCTGAGCCAATAATTTCTCTCACAGTGGAAAGGAAAAAAAATCATCTTTCTCACAGCACTTCTTTTTGTAAAAGCAGAAACACTGCTTTTACACATCTTTTACAATATATAGCAAGATTTTTAGTGATTTTCTTAAAATATCACAAAAGGTTAGGCATCTGTTGCTTATGAAATGTCAAGATTATCACATTATTACTGTATTCAATAAAGTATGTAATAGACATTTCTATTTCTTTTTTTTTCAAGAAATACAGCCTTCAAAATTCACATCTCCTTTCTAGCCTCCATTGTTGTTTTCACTTATTTTCTCAAAGCACTTTATCTTAGGCAGCATGCTTAAGAGAGTATTATAAAGTTTTGAAGTTAAAAGGCGCTTCTGAGTTATGTAAGTGTGAAAAATACCCTTTTATAAAAATTAGAACACTTTAGATATCACAGGACACCAAGAAAGAGTCATATTTATACCTTAAATTTACAGTGGAGTAGATTTCCTCCCAGAGGAGGATTTGGTTTATTTGAAGAAATTTAATTTTACACTCTTACCAGATGCTTTCCTAACATACAATCTCTGCTTCCTCCAAAGATTGCCAGAAAGGGAGGCCATTTTTTTTCCCACCTTTCTTTTTTTTTGCCTCTTTTTTTTTTTTTTTTTTGCTTTTCCCAGTGGCTTTTTTTTTTTTGAGGGGGGAGTCTGGCTTTTATATTTGTCATCTCATATTTTTCCATATGCAGCTGCCAAATGCCCAAAGTACTGCTGATATTACACAGACCACTACGTTTCCTCTGTTTCTAACCCATGCACATAATATGGAAAGGCACTATTAAAAAAAAAAAAATCTGAATAATCACAGACATTAGAGCAGCTATCCAGGAAAGTATTTATAATATATTTTATATATATTGTATACTTTTATATACATTATATTTTATATTTGCCACTGTAAGATGTGTCAAGTAAAATGCCTAAAATGATAGATGAAATTGTGGCACAAGAGATGAGTAACCTCCGATGCGTCTTTGTTAGGAAAAAATGCAAGCTTTTACCTCTAGTTAGTTAATGCAGGCTAAACAAAAGGTTAGCAGATTAAAATTTAACCATAAATTATCATCTGCAACTTCACTTTAGTTAGCTCAAAAGTTTACCAATACTCTTCCTAGTATATATAAGACTGGACAATTATTAATGTTAGGTAGGAAATCAAGGGTGAGATAAGATACTCAGGGGTACAAGGTGAGCGGGTGGTGAAGAAAAAATGTAGCCTTGGCTTTAAAAGCTGTTTGAAATACAGGGTTTGATTGCATATAATATGATAGTTCAGTATTAGTTAAATACTTAGAATATAATTGCTCTATGTCTAGTCACCATAAGACTTTTTGACCTCTCATTCTTGGACAACTTTCAGCTATATCCATTTTTCTTCCATCTCTTTAATAATACAGTCTTGGTCCTGCTAGTCACCTGAGCAGCCCTAGTAAAGACATTAACTCTTTTTTTATTTTCCCCTTATAGCAGATTTTTCATCCTAATTAGTCCTTCTTCTACCCCCCCTGCCCCAGCTTTTGAGCATAGCTAAGGAAAGAATTCCAAGCCTATGAAAGTCTAATCCAACAACTTTCAGCTGACTTTGTTTTGATGTGTCAGCTGGTGTAATTCGTGATGCTGTGCAATAGCACCATCTCGTGGAAGTCATTATCTTAACCATTCTGATATATCTCAATAACACGCAAATTAGGACTAAAAATATATATATATATATATATACAATATTCTTAAGAGTGTTTTTAGCTTTAGGCAGCTTCAGCACTGTCTTAGTCATCAGGTGATAGATACAATCTAAATAGCTCTGTGACAAAACTCCAGAAAAGGCATAAATGTTTCAGTAATGGCCAATATGAGAGTCTTTAAGGATCTAATCACAAAAATATGAGCAGAAATTGGTTCTTTTTTAAAGGCCAAGCACTACTCCTGAAATTCCTGAATTATCTTAACCACTGATTCACTGAAGACTCGAGAGAATAACAAGTTCTTTCTAAGTCTAGGCAATACCCAGAAAGATATGCCAAGAAAGATGCATCTTACAGTACTGGAATTTCTAGTCTTTATAGGTTTGTTTTGTCGGGACTAGTGACCTGATGCAAAAAAACCCCAAAACCAACCAACAAGTAAAAACAAGTACTTCAGCTTCTTAAGTATGTACTTGTCTTCAATCCTGTTAATTTTATTGGACAGTCACTCAAGGCTATAACGTATCACTTGGAGACCAAAGTAAGGAAGGGAGTGGGAAATTGAATGAGTGATCTGGAAACCCTTTGCTTTTTCTTTTTTCAAAGAAAAAAATCGAGGCAGCAAATACACACGCAAATGTTTTTACTCAGTTTTGAGGTTGTAAAGCATAGTAGAATAAAGTCTAGTCTCTCCTAACCGAAAAAAAAATCATAGTTTTTCTTAAAAAAATAAATAAAAATACATTAAATTAATACATAACAGAGGAAAGACTGTTTAACTCATAAACAAGAATTACACTCCAATAAAAACAAATGATGTCTTCCTAGTATCAAATTCACCATATCAAGAGCCAGCAGAAGGGTCTGCATGAAATTGAGGGTTACCGAAGAGGTCTCAGAAGGGCACTCCCTTTTCTCCCCTCTTTCTGAAGCTCTAAACTTGTCATGCGCTTTATGAAAACTTTTAAGCAAAGCTCAAAACCAAGCAAGACCTAAGTATTTGCACAATAGAATGTACATGTGCATAAGCACTTCATGGAGAATTGTTTTTTTTTTCAGGTTTTCACTTCAGAGGATCAAGGAAAGTGCTTTGTTTTGTGCAGCTCTTACAAAATGTAGGAAACATTTTGAGTTCCAAGATCTACAAATACATTAAAAATAATATTAAATAATATTTTTAAAAAAAAGAAAGAAGCTCAGGGAAACTATTTTATGCTGGCCTTTACTATAGTAATTTTCTTGCTTTCTTTTGACAAGTGTAGACACTATCTAGGCCTGGATTTGCATTTCAAATCCCACAATTTCTTTGTAAGAAAAGAGGTTAGAGCCAGCCTAATATTGAACTTCCTAAAACATTCAGGATACTTTAAATCCTCAAGTATGGAGGCTTTAATGATGAAGTGGAATCTGTTTCTGGCAGTCATGCAAAGCGTGCTTGTCTTTATTGGGACTTCAGGCACTCACAAAGAGCTGTTCATACAGATGTGAGACTATAATGCACTGCAGTTTTCAGTGAATATTGTGTTCTGTAGGTAAAACAGCTTTTCTTTGTATAGATAGTGTTTTGTGACTGTAGAGGGTGCTCTTAAAATGCTAGTGATGGTAGTAGTATCTTGCAATTAGCTTCTCTTTCTGTAAAGCTTATCAATTTAAGGATGTTTACTTTTAGCAAAGAAAACTGTTGCACAGTCTGTTTCGTTTTGGATATGGGCAAGAGTCGCTCTCCACATTTGTATCCAAATAGATCCCTTCAAACTTTTCTGGGGTTAGTTTATTTTGCAAGTGTGTTTCTGCCAAACAATGATCATATCTCCTGAGAAAACTATTGGTATTGTGTAAAACAAATCGAAAGAAATACTAAATAGAGCATATTTTTAGTTGCAAGGACATTCAGAGTTGGATAAGAACTTATTGTTCTAAAGTAGCAATTTAAATATTAAAAAAAATTCTTCAGTTAATTGAAGTTGATGCTCCCACATTATGATGGCTGGAATTCTGTTGAGAAGGATTTCATCTTATTTTGTTTACTTTTGTTGGTCCTTAGGTGAATTGTTCCCCTTTGTATTTGCTCTTCATATAGAACTAACTTAATCATTTGTTCATTGTATTGAGGGGAACATGTCACTTTGTATTTTAAGAAGTACTTTGAATTGTACAATTGAGGAAAAAAATATAGCAAGACAAAGTCTGATGTAGTCTGTTGCATCTAGGATTTTTTTTTTCTTGCTGATTCCATTAGAGAAATACAACAAAAAGATAGTTTGGGAAATATTGCCTTTTTTCAGCAAGGATGGTCTCATGGCTATAAACCTCAGGAAAGTAAGAATTTAGTTTTAATAAACAGGATTGCATTAAGTCAGTTCTAGTACAGTCTGAGAAGAATTAAGTTAACATTTATGAGGTTTAGATTTTTTTTTTTTTGGTGAGATCATTGCTAGCTGCAGTTTCTGCCACACTGCTGTCAGCTACGGGTGTGATGAGGTGGGATTGTTGACTGATATGACTGTGTCAGCTGAAGACCATACTGTAACATACACTTAAAACAGCAAAAATACTTTCTTTTTTTTTTTTATGTAGCTTGTTACACTGGTAGGACCTGAAACTTACTATACTACAGAAGCAGCGTTCTGCCAAAGTAATCTTTTACCAAAAAACATTACTCTTCTTTTTACATTGGATTTGTAGGATTTGTATACCTAACCAGAAAAAGTACTCCTAGAGATGACCTCATCTAGTAAGACTTTTGTTGGTGGTTATTCATTGAGACCCAGCCAGCATGGTAGAGATTTAAAATTAACCCTGTTTTAGACTCGGTCAACAGAAAATACTTGTTATGTATAATAATGTTATGGTTTGCAGCACTTTCACAGCTCTGCTATAGGCAGAGCTATAGGCTCTGCTCTAGGCACGATTTAGAGCACACAGCCTAGCACAGTTTGCTTTGTTTGGGAAAGCCCTTGAAGCTTTTTTGGCTAACTCCCTACTCTTGGGAGGCTTTGCCAAGGTCGCTACATTAGGAAACCTTTTAAATGTAGACCAAGCTTAACATATGTTTGCTGGCTTCTAATGAGATGAATTTGGCATGTTTCAACCTCCATTTTTTTACATAAAATTCAGTACTATCGATTTGGAGGAATAGGGTATGTCCCTTTTAAGTTTATATACTGCATGAAACAAAGAAAACTTTATATTACTTAGGACTGTGACTGCAGACTTGCCATGTGAATATGAAATGCTGCCTTTGCAAGAGCTGGCAATACTAACTACTCTGTGCATTAGGCAAATCCTTGCCTGAGGTCCCATCATGGGAAATATTTCTGATGCTCCAAGTCACATGAGGGCAGGAGACACAAAGATGGGCTGAAAGCAGGAAGTTTGTCCTGTAGGGGCTGCCCGCCTTAGAATTTAGTATTAAGTACTGATTTCAACAGAGATGAAATCTAGGCTTCCCTCAACTTTGATGAATGCACAAACTATTCAGATAAGTAGCTGTATTTAATCTCATTATAGTGTTTTCAGTAAACAGTGTTTTCATTTCCATAGGAGAAACTGGAAATGCCTCCCCTAAATGTCCCGAATACTGGAGTTCTCAAAGTTAGCAGTGCAAATCTAATCCTCTCAGGAAGAGTCAAGACTTGGGCTCAGACTTTTGCATCTTCTAATCACCAGATTGTTAGATGAAACAGAGGTAGTGCTATGTTTCTCTCCTGTCTTGTGCAAAAAGGTTGACATAAGTCTCTACCTCCAGAATAGGGTTCAGAATTGTATTTTGGCAGTTATTGCATCCCTGCAACTCATGTAAAGAGACTTGAATACCAGAAACAGATGGGACTTGGGATGCATCTCCCTTTCTTCAGTCTCTGTTAGTGGTCAGTTGGGGTGTTCCTCATCAGCTTTGGTCAGTTCTGTGTTTTCTCTTTCCCCCTAGTATGGCAGGAGCCAGAGCACCCCATTCTGGTTTGTAGATTGCAGTGAGCAGCAAAGCATCACGACACCAAGCCCGCTGGGACCTCATCTGCAGCCACTTTCAGAAAACTTCCCAGCACACTCCAAACTCAGTCTGCCTTGACTGTTTCACTGTTTAAAACACACTGTAGAATTCTAGCAAAATCCTAAAAGATCAGAAGAAAAATCTTGCACTGTACAGTACTTACGTATTTCAAGCAAGGAAAGCTGAAAATGATGCACATGTTGGAATGACAATAAGACAAATGGAACTTTTCATGGGGGAAATGCAAACCAGAAGACAGATAGCTTGTTTTGCTTTAGGCAAGGCATGAATGCAAACATTTAAACTGGAGAAACTCCCCTTTCCTTCTGTGGCCCCTCTGAGCCATTACATTAATTACTTGGAACTATTTACCTACTTCCCTTCTTTTAGGCCCCAGGTGCAGACACTCTTGATACTGAGAATGATTTTCATTCTTTTCACTATGGTGAAAACAAGAATATATGGAAACACTTATCTTTTCCTTTCCTAAATGCAAGAATGTGAGGAGAGACTGTATCTTGTATATATTTGTTGTGTTTGATGGTTTTTTTAACATCCTCTAATAAAAAGTGAGAGCCGTAGGGGGTTCAGTGATTTTTCTTTTTCAGAGTGCAATGAAAATATTTGTTTAGTTTTGTTGGAATAGCAGGGGCAGCTGGTGGTGTTTGCATTTATGTATCTTCTAACACTACACTGAAGAGATACTCCTAATCTTTGAAGAAAGACAAATACCTAGTTTTGCAAATGTGCTGATCTGTGTTTATAATGCAGCGTCTCTGAGAATCAGCTTTCTTTTGCAAGCAGAACATTAGCCTGTTTTTAAAATATGTCCTTAAAATATGACCAGCCCAATTTGGGCTCAGTCTTGCAAATATTAAGTTAGAAAATTAATAGAAGTGTTAAATGTTTAGGGAAAAAAAAAATAAAAAAAGAGAGGTTCAAAATTAAATTACTAAATTGTCATTAAAGACATCAATCTCAGTATCTAAGATTCTTTTTGGTAAGATAACCATGTCTCTAAGCCCTTGCCTGGAGTTTCCCTTCTCTCCAGGGAAAAAGAGAATGAATTAAATCTTTTATTGTTCTTATACTGAGAGGTTCTTCTGCTCTTGATTATTTTGAAATTCAAACAGTCTATGGGACACTGACTTTACAGGTATCTTTAAATAACAATTAACAAAATCCATGGTTATTTGCACAGAGTATATTTAACTCTTCTCTTCCCAATAAAGCGTGTCAGGGTAGCCCAGGTCATTGAGGGGTGGCTACTGGCTTTGCTTCCCCCTGCCACAGCTGCCTGGCAGAGGGCCCACCCTCAGGAACAGCCAGCTGGCTCTGCTGTGCGTTCTAGCTTCCTCCGAGTTTGCATGTGGACCAGTAAAACAGCGGAGTTTATTTTGCCGGATCAGCTTATTTGTTGTCAATCCACAGAGTTTTCTCATTGCCATGATTGCTGCTTATGTAGCTTGTGTACACGTGAAGTTTTCTGCATGGCCTATACACTCTGTAATTTCTGGTGTTCTGCATCAGCTCTTTGAAAGATCGGATCTGTTTCACAGATTTTGTTAGGTATCAAGTTAATTCAGCGCTTCTTTGTTCTGATCCAATTGCTTGTCCAGCTGCACAAATTTCTCAATCTGCTAGCTTCATTAGAGCAATAAACGGCCTCTCTCAGGCTCAGACTATGAGAAAGAAGAATCCTTCCTCTCCTTTCTCTTGTGTTTCAACTGCATACCTGCGTATACCCTGCTATAAGGGTAACCTTTGACTTAGAAGATCTTGCTAGGCCACAAACACCTCCGTTCATCATTACTGACATATATCGCACTTGGTATTAATCAGAAATATAAAACTGCCTTGCACGACTGTGGCTAATAATGGTGCAAGTAAAGCCAGCCTGTTCTGTTCATCTTCTGATGTCAAAGGAGGGGTATAAGTAGCTTCTGTCATATAAACAAAGCTTTGAACTCTAGGATGTAAACCATCCGTTCAAGGATTTTCAGAGGCAATCTCAGGAATATTTCACTGTCAGGAATGGGAGAGTATCTTCAAAGTAAAGAGATTATTTCCCCAAAACACTGTTTTTCTTTAAATTAAAAAACGTGTGCCCAAAGTATGTTGGAACTGTTTTTCACAGAACAAACTAATGCCATGTCAAGCTTTGTGTACTGTCTTGAACGGAAAGATTCAAAAGCAAAAATACTTCCTGAAGTACTTTGCCAACTGTGCAATAAAACACCAAAACTATGTTTCTGTTCCCAACTAATAAAAGTTTTTTTTTTTTTTTTTTTTTTTTTTTTTTTTCTGGAAGAAAAAGATATTTGACCTAAAGAGACAGGAATTGTTACTCAGATAAGAATTTAATCATGTTTTTAATCTCATTAATTAATATCCCCTTGCATTTAGTTACCCACAGAGGGGGAAAGTTTGTAAAATATTATTTTAGTATCTGGTACTTTGTATTGTATATGGTTTTCTTGTTTAAAAGAATAGTGCTAAAAAGCATTTGTGATGATACTCATTGTTTAACGTAACCTTACGATCTTTCTCTACTTATAGTTTCAACTTGGTAACGCTATTTTTCACAAAACTGTCTCGAATATGAAAGCCTTTCCACGCTGTTCCCTAATCTTGACTAACCATATCATTTTAGCTTGCAGCTTGTCATGAACTCCTTCCATGGGTGTAGTCTGTGCCAGCAGGTAGCACACTAAAATTGGCTGGCACGTGAACTTACTAGGTTTGAACTTAGTCAGGATGGCATCTGAATTTGTGCTGAACATGGATTACAGAATTGCTCACATAGCTGAAGCTACTGGTACTATTTCTGCTTAGACACCTTCTTGCAATGGGTCTTTCATCAGCTGTAAGCATGGGCAGCTGCTGGGCTAGAAAAGAGAATAATTTCTTTGGCATAAAATCTGACTTACATTCTCTGTGTCTAATACTGAATTTGATCTATTCTACATTGACACACTCTAGTTCCTGTTACACATAACACCTATAAACTCAGTAAGAGTTGAGAGCTAGTGATTATGTTAAACATGAAATCTATGTAATTCAATGTTTTCTTCTGCTGTTCCATTTTTGTTGTTGTTGTTTACTTTGAGTGGAATCAGGCCAATTGTAGTAAGTGTTAAAAAGGAAGCTGAAATTTTTGAGGATGGAAGATGTTATCACAGTCACGGTATTTGCAGGAAGGGGGTCTAAAGAGCTGAGTGATGCTAACCAATAAATACAGTGTTCTTCAGGCAGAAAGACTTGAGAAGGAAACAATTCCTTCTAATTACGAAAGTAATTTTAAACAGCAAAAGAAGTAAAAGCTTAAGGACCATTCTTGTTAGAGATGTTTCTGAAAAGAATTAGGGCAATAGAGGATTATTGTTTTGTTAAGCCTTTGATTGAGATCTCAGACTTTCATCAGTTCCGTAGCAGTGTAAGCAAAAGATCTAAGGCTCAAAAACATCTCCAGAAAAGAGATCTCGGAGAAAGAAAATAAAAATAACCTCAGAGTAGGATTTAGCTTTTAGATATTTATAACTCCCAATGGAGGGCCAAGGGAAAGTTTTTCCATGATTGACCTGCTACTTTGAAAACCAGAGGAAAAAAAAAATGTTGCTTTTGATTTGTCAGTAAAAACTTCAGTTATTTGAAACATTCCAGACCAGAGTGTGAAAGATCATTTAAAGAGGAAAAACTCCAGAGCTGTCATTTAGGGGCTGCCTGGTATAATCAAGATTAGATCCTTTAATGAAAGCAAAGCTCACTTATCTGATCAGATCTTAGCATAATGGTACTAGCACGTGATATTATTCTGTGTAAGTTACATAACTTTTTTGCTATTGTTATTGGAGAGCAGGCTTCCCTTCAACAGCATGTACAATGTTTTTAACTACTTCAGATACTTGAGAACTGAAATAGAGTTTAAGGAATAAAAGCAGTAATTGAATATTTAAGAACAAAAATGTCAAATCTTTCAGTGAGAAGGTTAAGATGAAAGCAACACAGGAAGCTAATAAACAGAATTAGAGAACCTAGAAAAAGATATTGACAGGCTTGATCACTGGTAGTGCTGAACTGCAAACTATCAAGTGTTGGGTTTTTGCTTAACTGTTTGTCCACAAGATTTCCTTTCCTTAATAAATTGTAGAGATTACCTACAACTTATTTGTGCTTGCAGGTCTTCTGGTGAGTACATGTGGCTACTTCTTACCGTTTATCAGCCACAACACACTGAGGTCACAGTCCCCTCATCATTAGAAGACAGTGAGCCAATTGAAAGACAATTCCCTTTTCCCCTGGGGCATCTGAACATGTGGTGCAGCGGTAATATGGTTAATTTTGAAAAAGTCAGATCTGAGAAGAGGCTAAGCGGTTAGGCAAAAAGTGGGTAATGCAACTTTGGCTATACAGAGAGCTAGTTCATGTGCCAAACAGTTTTGCTATTTTGCCAATATTATTAGTGGACTGCATCTTCAAGCTTTTCAGGTTTTCTTTCACGTTGAGAAATAAAAAGTTACAAAACTAAGTGGAACATTAGGAACAAAAGCATGATGTCTCAAAAATCACTAGTTGAATAGAGTACTGGCATGCTCAGACAGCATAACACAATATAGGAGCATTGTATCATCAGGGTGTTTTTTTTACTGTCAAAAATACAACAACAGAAGAAAAGCTGGCTGATTAACTCTTTACAGGTCTAATATGACACACACGTAACAACTGTTTTCAAATTCCAAAATACAGACTTGTGTGTGCCATTGTCCAGTTCACATTCAAAGCCAGAGTATGCAAAGTCTAGTTGCTGCCCTGCCATCATTCTTACCTTTTTGCCTTGACATCTGAATACAGTGCTTGTGGTTTGGGCTGCTTTTTGCTAGAACAGATAGTTTGTGGAATTTCTGCAGGTCAGACAAACCTCTCACCATCATTTTGCACAGGGGAGCTATTGTGTGTGTGCATAGCTTTTATCAAGCTAAGGCAATCCAGCTTCAAGAAGAAAATATTCACTAGAATTTTATACTTGAATGCAGACCTTTAATGTTTTGTTCAGAACAATTCTCCAAAGAGCACAGTGAAAATCGTATCTCTTGGGTCAGTAGAGAAGATTTCATCAGCATTGGAAATGCAACTGTTCATCGTTTCTAGAGCCAAATAAATGCTCACTGATGACACCATATATTCAATCAAAATAAAATGACTCTTGGTTTTCATTAATTGTTTTTAATATGTCACATTCCCTGTTGAGTATTAAATTGATTCTTTTAAAGAAGTTAATTGGAAAGCATTGAAGTTACCTGTCATGGAATATGGTTTCATTGCCACAAATAAAAGGACACTGTACTACTGCATCATGACATGGTCTTATCCTGAGGTAAATAATGTATGAGAGTGGATAGTAGCACCTTCCTGACTGCTTAATACTGTAAGTTCAAACTTTTGCATGAGAAAGAAGCCGAAAGAGAACATTCAAACAGTACTTCTTAAAACAAACGTTCCTTTCTGTCTTTCAGATATATAAGCTAATTACTTACTATAATCTTAACTCACAGGCTAGAAAGAGGTTTCAAATAGCTGTGATATCTGCGCAATGAAAGCATATTATCAAATGGCAAAGTGTTTCTGCAGCTTAAAAAAAAAAAAAAAAAAGTACTGGAATAGAATAAATGGAACAGATGGAGCAAGGCAAATGCTGGGAGTGTCACATTCAGTTACTTCCTTTAACATCTTCCACAACATTCCAAGAAATGGAGTGACTGATTTTGTTGTCCAGAAACAGCTGTCGTGCTTCAAGTTTCTACGCACATGTATGATTGCCTACACATACACAGATGCATGTATAGGTACCCAGCATGTTTCCATGCATTCATGCCTTGACTGGGAATGCCTACCTTTAATTCTTTTTGGTCACCTGCAGACTGCACGCAGCTCAAGCACAGCTCCAGCACCAGGCTTGTGCTTTGTCAGTGGCAGAAGGGCCGCAATAGCACATGGATAGTCCAAATCCCTGAGAAGAAACAAGACAACTGTGGATAATGAAGCCAGTATCACTGGGCTGGACTGAGAGTAGTGGCCAAGAGTGGGAACCTAGAATTGGAATGACACCTGGAAGCCATTTCCCGCTTGTGAAATTACCTCCCTCCCCCTTCCTCTGAAAAGATAAGTGTATGATGCCATGTGACTCTTGGCCATAGTGAGTTTTTGGATTTGCAGTATCAGGAAGGTTGGTTTTAAAGGCACATATCTAGCTCTTTCCTTAAATGTAAAACTTCAAAAGACTATTTTTACCCCTCCTGATACATTTTTTAATTTCATCTGCCTTGAAATCTAACTTTCTCAGAGTTGGAAAAATTTGATCTCAGAACTGGCAAGCGAACTTAAACAGAATAGAAACTGCCTAGGTGCTGGGCCTGAGCTTTCATACTGCCAATGCCAGAGCTACTGACCATTGCTTTCTGGCTGCACCTCACTAGTGCACAACAGTTGAAGAGTCTTCCCCCCACCCTCCTCTTCAATACTTGGAAGTTTCCTTGGCTTTGTAAAATAACATATTTTGTCCACGAGAATGTCTTTGAGCAGTATCTTTTCTGTCAGTTTGGTTTCTCTTGTGCATTGTATTCTTGTCAGGAGACATCTCCTGACTCTTCTTTATCTCTGGAAATATTTCATTTGGCAGAATGGTCTGCTCTCCGTTTTAGCTGTTGGGTAAGATCTTGGACCTATGAAGTCAACAGGAATCACTGAATTCAAAGATGCCATGATTTTTACCTACTGTCTTTAAAAATACTTAAGACTAGAAGCCTGCAATGGCTGGGCAGTTTGAAAACGATACAGCCTTTTCTTCAACATGTTCTGTTGAACTGTTGATGTTATAAGAATAATAGCAAAGGTGGAGTACATTTGTATCTCTGACACTTCTGAAACAGCTTTTTCTTTGTTTTTGTTTCGGGGGAGCTGAGGAAGGGCTAAAAGAAGTATTAGGATTTCTTGAGGGAAAGTTTTAAAAAGAAGTTTAGAAAGTTAAATGTTAGAAGGCCATAGAAGGCTAATAAATATTTTTGCAAAATGTATAAGATCTCACTCAAATATTTAACAGGGCTTTGAAAGATTACTTTTTATTAAAAACATTTGTTGAAATCAATTCATTAATTTCATTAGGTCCTTAAAAGAAAAAAAGAAAGCTATTAGAATAACAGCAAAATTTTAATAACTGCTTTCATCCCTTTACCTGTGATCCGTAATTGCAAAGCTTGACTCCAGGTTTAGCCTCCAAGTTTTGCTGGGAAAGGTGGGTCTGTAAGAAACCATCACTCTTTGGGTAAGTATAAGTAACACACTGAAGTGGAAGTAGTCAAGGCAGAGCAAGGGGTGGCAGCTCCCCAAAGGCGTGGGGGCGATAGGAAGGTCAGCAGGCAGGGGTCTTGCCAGCCAGGCCTGTGCCGCAGTGCACAGGAGGGAAGCGAAGCAGGCCTGGGACAGAGAGCAGCTGAGAGTCCAGGTCATCAGGCAAGGTTGTGGTGATGAAGCAGGTCCAAGGGCAGCTCAGGAGTGAAGCTGTTGGTCAGGATGAGATCTGGAGAGAATAACCAGGACCCTGTGATCGCTGGGCAGATCCTTAGTGACAGGGTTGAGCTGAGGTCATGCAGAGGAATGAGCCCATGCATCAAGGCCCAGGTCAGCAGGGCCCATGGCCTTCACTCCCACAGCTCAGGGAAGGACTGAGTGCTGGTCCTAAATGCTGCTCCTGGGCCCATGGGCAGAGGCCCCAGGTGAGGCTGGTCAAGGCCATTAAAGCCTGTTGGTGCAATCCAGGCTCTGACATAAGTCAGTGTAGCATTCAATCTCATATTTTAACATATAAGCAAGAAAAGAGGAGAATTATGATTGTGGTTTGACCTATGCTGCATTTTCTGACCTCTGAGTGCTTGATTTCTCAACCACAGTCTTAACAGTAATGTTATGTGTATCCATAGTTTATATAAACAGAGTTTGTTAAACAACTGACTTATGATGTGATACTGTTGTTTCCACTGAATTCTAGACCATCTGTGTGCTAAAGAATTTCTAGACTTGGAAACCAGACCTGATATATTCAGTTCCTTCACTAAGTAGTTACAGATATTCCTAGAGTAGTCTTCTGTATGTGGCTTTAACATTTATATTTCAGTCCTCTTTCCTCATTGCAGTTAAGCATCTATTGGTTCTCAAGACATAGTTGCTGCATTTGTACTTTTGAGATGTCTCCTTTGTTGATTTTAAACCTTTAAAAGTCTGTATGTGCAGTTCACATTATGAAAATGAATGTAAGCTTCTTCTCAAAGATTTAGGATTACTATAGCACAGCTTCAGTGCACTTGATTTTCAAGAACCATCTTGGCCCTTACTGATGGATCAGCAGTGTTTTGTTTTTCATATTTTCCCAGCTGAGATAATACAGGCCACTAACCTGTATCCTGGGACATTGAGCAGGATGTCAGCAGCGTTGCAACATGCAATTATAGTTGTCACTGTACTTCTTGGAAATAATTCCTGATCACTATGAAAAGTGGCTGTTTTGCTTACTCTATCTCCCCTGCATAGTTAACAAAATGTACAATTATCCTTTTTTTGCCTGAGTGAACATTCAAAGCCCTGGACGGAGAGGATCCATTTCAGGGCCTCACAGGAAGGGATCAGCTCTCAGCAGACTGTTTCAGTCCTGGGCACAGTTTGTGCTTCCCCAGATCTGACTGACTGGGCCTAAAAGCAAAAGAGAAAAAAACATCTTTGCTTCCAGATGAAAAATGGGAACGTGTACGAAGTTAAGAGGACTGTAGTGGGTCAGCCCCAAAACCCATCTAGTTCAGTATCCTGTTTTGCACAGTGGCCAGGGATGGCCTTGCAGGAAGAAAAGGTATCTCCATGTTTCCTTCCAAAAATGATTTCCTTCATACCTCTCCTTTACAGAGACATGCTGGCTGCACAACCATGCAAATGCCAGACGTTCTTGTTTTATGCAAGATAAAAGGGCTCCAGATCTTCAGCTGGTATAAATAAGCAGCTTTGTTGGCTCGTGTACTAAAATGAATTAATTAAAATTATTAAAATAAAAATGAATAATGAATTTAAGTTGCAGCTGCATAATAACATCTTATTATAGGAGCAGTGTTTAGTACTAGTATGCAGGTTTAGCGAAGAGAAACATTGCTGATCCATGGCTTTTGTTTCAGCGTATGCAACACATACCTGAAAAATAATAACCTCTCAGCTTCTGGATAAAGATTGTGAAAAATATGTATAAAATACGTAAGTTAGTGAAGTTATGGGAGACCATTAGTTACAGAAGGAATATTCATTATGGTTACTTGGTTAATCTTACTTCTTTAATAATAATGCTGTCAACCGTGGATAAGCTGGAGATGGCGAGATAATAAAATGATGCATCTAAAAGCAAGCATAAAATAAAGAGTCCAGCACGAAATCAAAAGAAAAATGTGGTCACTGACTGACACAGGCCAACTGCAGCTCACATCCAGTGGGATATTCAGGGCTCACTCAATAAAAAAGTAAATGAGAGGATTATAAGAATGAACTCAAAGCACTCCAGTGGATTCAATTCCCCTAGATTGCTAGGACAACGCAAAAGCTGCATATCTTTGTTTCTTGCAATTGCTTTGTTCATTACTCCCTAAATCCCCAAAACAAACAACAAACAAGCCAAGCCTTCCTGTCACACATAGTCTTGCTATTACAAAGGTTCCACTTGTAAAAAATGCTCTTGTCTATTTCTGTGCTTTTTAACATTTTATCCTCTTACCAGGTTGAAGGTCAACAGAGCTCACAAAGAGAATATTGTAATTTGTTTTTCTTGCAAACTAGTAGTTTGCCGGAGACGCATATTGTATCGGCCTGTACTAGTGCAGCCTTCATGTGTAACCTGGGTCCAGTTCAGAATTCTGAAAATATAGCCCCAAGCCCAATACGAAAGTGTACACTTTAAACCAGTTTTAAGCATCTAGTAAGTCATTTACAGCACATTTGCAACCTAGACAATATAGTGTGCTATTTGTATTCCTTAAACATTGTTTCCGTTTTTTTTTCTGCTACAATAAAATGAATATATCCTTTAGTTTCTCTTTCAGTTTCTCTTTCAGCTAGTGGGGCAAACCTACGCACTCCTAATTCACATAGCAGCTAATAGCACAAACCTTTTTGCACTCCAGGATTGCTTTTGTGTCCCCCAAGCCTGCTGTATAATTATTTTCCGTGCTCTAAAGTCTTTCATTCATGAGTCTTAACCATCCTCATCAAGCTGCAGCTTCGGTTGTAGAGAAGGTGATGGATTAAGCATTTGAGACCTCATGAGTTGCCCTTCACACCATCTTTTCTTCATTCTGCTCTTCTTTTGGGGGAGGTGTTTGTATGTGGGGGGTGCCTGAAATGAAGTCACCTACCAGCACCAGCAATTTCAGAGATTAGCAGTCAAACTCCTAATTCATTCCTTAGCTTGTGCCTTCTGCAGCCCTAAGGATCCTCCCACAGAAGCGTTAGAGTCAGAGCGACGCAGGCTGAAGATGAGAAAAGGGAATGGAGCATGAGGGAAGAAATTCGGTGTGGGCCTTAGCCATGAGAGCAGCTGCTGGAGAGGGGTCTCGCGTGGAAGTGGTGCTGTCTCGCGTGGCTGCTGCAGCGTGGGCAGATCAGGGACAGCAGCAGGGCCACAAGCAGCAACTTGTCAGAGGAGAAGTGTCTCATGTCCTTTGTCAGGGAGGAACCGCCTGCAGATTGGTCAGACCTCAGTTTTCATACCTGCTACAGCCCAGAAAAGCAGCTCCATAAAGGAAGGACTAATGTAATGTTTGGGAATGGAGCAGTTAGTTCTGATAAAGTACTGCTCTAGCACAGGAAGAATACAAAGAAGTATTGTTACTATCTTAAATTAACAAATACGTAATATAAAATCCTGCCATTTGCAATCTCTCCATGGCTTCAGTCCTTGAACAGCATTGGCTGTCTCTCGTTATGAAACATCAGACTCTGCACTTACGATAGAAAAAAATCAGCAAAATGACACACCTTAAATACAAATCCAACCCACAGTGGCACAAGAGAGGGCTTTCTAGAAACTGTTGATTAAGTACTTTAAAAAATATATTATTGCTCTCATATACCAGTTGCAACTATAATTTCATTCATTTTCAGCAAAGAAACAGGGAATTGGTTAAGTGACCATTTCCCTCTGAGTTTTCTTCTTAGGCAATGAAATGTCTTGATCTAGTTTCAGTTCTGGGCAAGTCATTGAAAGCTACGTTCTCCAAGAAGCATTTATTAATCCAGTATGCTTAAATGCACTATATGGACACTTTACATGGAAAAACCTGAAGTAAACTACGCAGCATAATTAGAGGAATGAGCCTCAGGTTGCTTTGTGAAATCATTCTTTAATTGCTGGATTTTAGGATTATTGGATTAGAAGATTAAATGGGATGTCTGGAAATCTTAATTTGGAGCATAGAGTAAGGCTTTTCATGAATCAGAGTGCAATGTCTCTGTAAACCTGTCCGTTTGTATCGGTTGCAATAATAGATGAAAGATAATTTCATCCTCAGACACAGGAGTACCAGTTACGTTTTCTCTGTTCCTCCTCCTTCCTCCCTCCCTCCACCTTATTTTAAACACAAATCTTAATTTAAAGGAACTTGTTTACTTTTCTGCCTGCGTATCAATCACCAACTTCCATGTAGCCCTGGCTGCTACAGCTGCCCTGAGCATGGGCTGTGAATCACTCAGCTGCTTTGCCTGAATGTTATTGGAGCAATCCTGATACTGAGCAGACAGTGTGTGGCGACTACCTTTCGGTGCATGTTTATCGCTTAGTAACATTATAGTCAGTAAGCACAGTTACAGTTTCTATGGCAAAAAGAAATACTCCATTGTCAGAGTAGTCTGCGTTGATTAAACAGCATCTTTGAGTCCTGAAGAAGATGGTCAGCTAGAGACTGTCCTGGGTTTACTTTTTTTTTTTTTTTTTTTTTTTTTTTTTTTTTTCCCTGAGTGCAATGATAGATTCACTAGCAAGCTGAGAAGCTCCACTGCTGGCATACAAAATCCCTCTGTCATTCGAGCTCATCCCAGTTCCAGAGGAGAATGTCACTGCCTAAAGGTTCTGCAGTGGAGAGAATGTCCCCGGCTGTGGTGCTCACCCTGCTTCCCTGTCCTACACACTGTGTGACACAGCTGTGGCTGCTGAAGCCACGAGAGAGACTGTGCATCTGTGTCTGTGCACAGGGAAGTAAGGGTGCCGTGTTGTACGGATTAGTTAATGAGGAGGGAAACTCTGGCAGCTGGCTCAAGTCCCTCTTAAAAAACTATTATGAGGTTTGTCATGTCAGTACTGAACAGAAATGTCTGGTAGGTCCTGCTGTGGGCTCTGAAGCTGCAGGCTTAGAGTCCAGATGTTTCCAATGCTACAGTTAACTGGATGTTATTTGAGTTGGTTTTATAATTTTTTAGGAAGATGAATTTTAATTAGTTTGTTAAAGAATTTCAAAAGTTACTACTAATAGTTTGTCATTAGATTTTGTGAAGACTTAGACATGCACAGAACAGGATTTCAGTTTACAGGCAATATAGAAGCAGCTGTGCTAGTCATATTCCCAGTCTGCTAACAGAATAACCATCAACACTTCAGTGTACTGTATTCCTATATTACTCCACATTTACATAACCAAAATAACAGCATCCAAAATAAAACCAAAATGTTGAACTATTCAGGTGTGGTGGAGATGATGACTATGTGAAATGTCTGAATGGTAGGACCGGTAGGAAGTTGTAAATCATGTTCTTTTCACTTGAGGTAAAAGAAATGCTTCGATGTAATATTTTTGTCAGGATTTACCATGTACTTGAATTATGTGTAGTTATAGCTTTCCTGTTTCCAAATTAAAATTTTAGAAATTAAAAAAAAAAAGTTCTTTCCAACACTTCCCTCTTTAGTTAGAGTGCTATGAAGGAAAAGTGTGTTCACTAAATTCTCACTATTTCAAAAATTTCTTTTTAGATGGGGTGGCACAGAGTTGTCCAATTTCCTTTAAAGTAGTGATCCATGTTTTTGTTTAATCTGTGAACTAGTATAAAATGGTTATACTGTCTGGCATAAAATAAGGAAATAGCTTAACAGATGTTCAGTGGGTTACATTCATTTTCCTCTAGTTTTGGTGCCTGTTCACTACTGCTGAAATGAAAATAAAGTATGTGCTAAAGGCCTTTGCCCACCTAAATCAGAGAGACAGTCTGAGTATTCTGGCTTGTCTAAGAGTCAAAAAAAGGGAGTTTGCTGTCTGTGACAGGGAGGGAGCTCCGAGGTAGGACAGGCCTTTTGCCAGCATGAACTCTCATCCTGTTATCACACACTACAGTCTTTAGGCACTATTCTTTTCTGTTCTTCTTCAGTTTCTACCAGTTAAACTATACTGTCTTCAAAGAATTTTCCACACACATGCCAAGCTAAGTGTGATCAGACCAAAACCTTTTGTTTAGTACACACCTTTCAGAAGCCTTTTTTTCTTGAAAGTGAGACTTTGCAGCAAGACACGTGTACAAAAAGCTAGAAAGCATGGCCTGTGAAGAGGGAGAAAGATGCATTTGAATCACTGTCCTCCACTTACCCCAATTCCTCCTATACCCTGGGCATCTTGAAATTAAGAGGAATCTCTGGACTCCCTTGAGTTGCTGTTACTTGCAGCTTTTCCCCCCAGCATCTACCAACCCCACATGATCTGGGGCCCAGCAGAACCACTGCTAACTTCATCTCAGTCAATCTTTTCTTCTTGCCACTAGGGGAGTCTATAGAAAGCCAGTTGTCTTTGTGCCTTGTTTGCCTTTTAAAAGCTTTGCAAGATAAGATACTATATAAGATACTGTTCTGAGAAAAGTTTAGAAAAAAAAATGTAGAAGCTTGTAAGTTAGTGTGTGAATCTTGTGATTTAGATTATAGAAAACATTTTTGTAATCAAAAATATCCTTGCCAGAAACAGTTTCAGGTTTCTCTGGGATTTAGAAATCCTTTGCTAAACAAAGTAAAAATGAATGATAAACAAAATCAAGTTTCCTTTGAGCCTGATGTTCTTGCAGCTGCACTCCACTTTTAGAGTAAACCATTAGCTATTAATTTAGAATGACATTAGCAAGCAGTCCCCAGACTTTAATTAATATCTTTTTGACAAGCTCATAATCTTTCTAGTTAATAAAATATCCCTTAAATTAGTTTAACTCTGATTTCACTTACCATTGTAAGCAATCATCATCAAAACTAGGGTACAGTCCCATTTAAAATGCTTTTAAAAGTGAACTTACAGTTACATTTTACAGAGTAGAAATAAGATTTGATGAATGTGACCCTCAATCCAGTGGCCAAACTGGAAAGAAAATGTTGGTTCCTGACTGCCAATCTGTTGTTGTTCAGTGAAGCTCAGCTGTGATGCTGCCTGCTGGCTTTGAAAGAAAGGATTAAATTCAGATTCCAAGTTGCATAATTCATTGTTTTCCTTTATGTCATAATGAGATTTGAGAAATGTATAGTACAATATTGTATCTATAATACAGTGAATTATTGTCTGAAGAGTTACTGAAATAATAAGTGTCAATAGAAGATCAAGATAGGAATCAATTACTTTTCAGTGGAGTGTGGACTCTTAACTATATAGTTTTACTTCTGAAGTCTTTGCCCTTAGTTTTTTATGCCAGATTTACTCATACATCCCATACAGAATACAGACCCAACCTATGTGAGGAGGTTGTACAGCAGCATCGCTATTCTGTGACATGGGAGCTAATACTTCGAATTGGAAGGGATGCTGAGATAAAAATATCCTTTGACTTCGTGGTAAATCCACAGCTTTTTATATACATGTTCTGAAATGTGCTATATGTGTACTTAATGAATAAGTTTATTATGAAAAATAAAATTTTAATTTAATTTTACAGATAATATTTTGTATCTAACAAGCAACTGTAAGACATACTCATTTAAGCACTGCATGACTCCACTGTAACTTATTGCTGAAGATGATTAAAGCAGTACCTTTTTTCAAGGTAATTCTGACAAGTGATGTTGTAACCATTTTAATCTGGTTATTCACAGGGGTGACATTTTTCTTTTTTAATTTTCATCTAAGATGAAAAATGAGAAGATGGTCTATGAAAGAAAAACAAGTCTTGCTTCATAGTCTCCTTCATAAATGTAAAATCTAATTTAAAAATCTGTCTCATTAACAAAAACTAAAATAATTAAGATGGCTTTGAAAGGTTAGTGATGCAATGCAATTTAATTGGGAACCTGAGCCTAAAAATCATCTTACCATCTCTGGAAGTCATGAGCACTCTGCCTGTGCTTTCTGAAAGTACTTGTCTATGACATGTACAAGTGAAAATAGTATCTGCCAAATACCCTAAAACTATTACAATGCCAATTGGCATCAGCTTGCACCATGGCCTTAGAATACCGGCTTTGGACACAAAAGTTATTTTAGGCTGCTGCTTTTTTTTTCCTCTTAAGTTAATGCTGAGAAAAAAATATAAAGACAGGAGACAGGTATTAACAGATGAGAAAAAATGTTGAAAAATGTTTTCTGTCAGTACAATACCCCTCAGCAGGTTTTTTCCATTTTTTTTTCCCTTAAGTGCCTGCTGCCAGTGTCAGTGTCAGCATGCAGAGCTAGAAGCCTCATTGCTATGACAATTCCTGTGTTTCCGTGGCATTGATAATTCCATTCCAGAAGCCACAAATTAGAAAATGGTTTCTTATAATGAAACACCAAACCCAACACAACATGATCTTCCTCCTTTCTCATGCGTGTTAACTGTAAAAAGTTTCTTTGTCTGGAATGTGGCTCTGATTACATTTTTTTCTATCCAAAAATAAACATGGTGCAAAAGGGAAGGATATAGGGAGGAGGGAAAGCCTGTCAGTGGGCCACCCTCAGGAAAACCTCACAAGATCTACTGTCTGTCTCTGTAAGCCATGGAAGTGCTGAGGAAGTGATCCCAGCTTGGTGGTCTTATTTTTAATTAAAACAAATTAGGCTCTTTCAGCTGCTGCAGATAAATATTTGATGAAAAGAGACAGGGACAGATGTCAAAAAACTGTAGTAAATAGAGAATAAGACCAAATGTTACAATTGCATTTTGTATACAAAAAAAAAAAAAATCGCTTCACAGTTTTCTGTCAAATATCTTCCATCCAGAGGCTAATTTTACTAAGATCGTTTCATAATCAGGAAGAGAAATTGTTCAAATGCATATAGTTAAAGAAAAAATGTTGTCACCTTGTTGAACACTATATTCTTAAACAAAAAGATTAGTTCTTGAGCTTTTGAGGAGGTGGAAGACTTCACAGTGATCTGGATACTGCCATAAGAGATTTTTATGGTGATTTCAAATTGACTAACAGAGCTATGCTCTAAAATGTGTGTTAAGGATGCACATTACCTTGAGAGATACAATCTGACACAAATCAGTTGTGAGAATGAAAAATATAATAGCAACATCCCCTATTGCAATAACCTGTCATAATATTGATAAATCATGTACTTCGTGGGCGGTTAATTTCGAAAGATGAATAGGGCACCATTCACTGTTGTATTTGCCAGTACACTTTGAAGGATCTACCTTCAGACTTGGTCCTGCTCTGAGTGTGATTTACACCATCTGCCCTCCAGAGGTCCCCTTCAACCTTAATTATTCTATGATTTGACAGAATCTGAGTCTAGATTTAGTATGTTTTTCTGCTTTTTTCTCTTTAATCATGAATACCATTCTATGGAAAAAATGCTCTGGTTGAAAAAAACTGAAAAAAATAGTCCATAAGAGAGTACATAGTCATGAAAAAAGGAAGCATTTGACTAGTGGACTCTTTTAAGATTAACCTCTTCATTTTTAGCATTGTATCAGCCTTGTATGATAATTTAACATCTTATATTGGAATTCATGGATAAAACAGATACTTCCATTGAGTCCAATTTGGACTATACATCTGAGTTTGAAAGAACTGATGCTGTGAGTACAGCTCACAAAATTATAGACCATTATGAGTGGGAATGATGAATTCTTAGTGTTACTTGAGGAGTAAAGTGTGTATACTTGAAACTGTAAGGTTGTATACACCGACTGACAGAAAAGGTCCATCTGACAATGAAAATCTACCTTCTTACCCAGTTTGGATATTAATAAAAAATTTCCTAAATGTAGGATAGAATATAAAATGTCCTAAAACTTGTAGAGTTAATTAATGATCATAGATACTTCCGAGTGAAAGAAATACTAGTAATAGTGTTAATCCATTAGTGAGTATGGGTAATAAAGATTTAGGTAGCAATGAAGAAAAGCTTAAGAGACTTTACATGTCAAAAAAAAGCTGGCAGATAAGTTCTGTATTACATTATCCGGGAGATACTTCCTGTTCTAACAGGAATAAAGCAAATTCCTAAAAAGCAATACCTAATGTGCTAGATAACTAACACAGAAGTTTGAATGAAAATGTTTAATATGCCAACATTTCACAAGAACAGAATGGATGATTCAGGTCACTAGAAGGTGGATAATTTGGCACTGGAATAATCCAATTCATGAAAAGGCAGGTGCAACAGTGAGGAACGATTGCAGATCTGAAATATCTACCTGACTCAAAAGATGATTAAGAAGAGGAAAAGTAAAAAGCTGATTGACTGCAGTGTGTAAATATCTGTTTGGGAATACTAGCCAGTTATTCAGTCAAACAGTAAGCACAGCTGAAGGCAGAGCGACATCCAGTGACAAGAAACAAAGGGTAAACAAGTTCAGCTAAGATAAGGAGCAAATTTAAACACTGAAGATTGAGGTGGATTTTCCATAATTTCAGGTAATGAAATCAACCTGGAATTGTAACAACTTATTGGTTAAACTGAAAGATACGGACTTCTGTAACACTTTTAAGAGGTACTTTGTAAGTTGCAGAAGGTCAAATTCTGCTCCTTCATAATTGTTCTTTCTAGCTGCAGCACCTGTGAATTTGTAGTGTTCAGCATAACATTGCATGCCAAGCCTCTTGAGATTGTCTGAGGCTGACACAACATTTCTAATCAATGGGTCATGCAAAATACCTGCCTTCTTGTTCCTGCATTTCATGCAAAAACAAGGAAGTAATATTCTCAAGTGCAGAACAGTCTATTTAGGAAGACTAAACTGTACTGTTAAGTTTATAGTGTCACGTTGCTTACAGTGGGTCAAAATTACAGGCTTACGGGCATCTGCTGGCTTATTTATGGTCATCTTATTTAATGAAGATCCCACACAGTTGGTTGCCACATCATGAGTAGGGCTTCTGGGTTGTTTGCTTGGGGCGGTATCTCACATTGAGCTATGTGGTGTTCAGAAATCCAAGACAAGTAATCTAATTCCTCTTCTACTCAGAGAAAAGTTTTAAGAAATGCTAAGGGGAAGGAGAGGCATTAAAAATCCCTGTCGACCTCCTGGGACATCTACCTCATATTTGCCTATTGCTGAGTTCTCCAGTGAATTTTTTAAAAACTATAAGATTTTTAATTTATTCTAATAGATACAGGATAGGGAACTTTGATAGAAACATTACTGCCTGAATGTTGAAGCTATCTGTAATTAAATGAATATTTTAATATAAAACCAAACTCTTCTTGCAGTGCAGAGACACATTAGAGTCAAATATCTTCTTTTGTGGCCAGGTTTTTCAAATTAGTTTCCTTTATTATAACCCATTAAGAGAAATAGAGGATAACTTGCTGAACAATGTAATCAGATGAAGATAAGCTTAAAATAATCCACCCTGTTACAAAGATACCTTATTACAGCAACAGTAGAAAGTTTCTGTTCTTTCTTGCATTTGAGAACATGATAGATACATATTTATTTCTGTTTAATAAAGCAGGTACAAAGGAAGCTGCTACCTAAGCTAAGCCTTCAAAAGTAGAGACATACACATCCTGGGACAGATCATTTCTAAATCAGGCACTGGAGGACAGCTCAATCAAGGACAGAGAAGGAAGGAAGGAACAAAGTTGGTAAGTGTTCCCCTGTGTTTTAAGCCAGAGCGAGGTAGGTATGATTGCTGCTAACTCCATACCTTTTCCACATTGTGAGTCTGGCTGTAACCACCGTGACCATTTCTTGCCTGCGTAGTTTAGGGAGTTCCCTTTTTCCCTTCTGCCTTTTGGAATAATGGTGCAGATGTATGTCTGCAAAGGGCTGCAGAGTTTTTGAAAGACAAAATTCAGCCTTCAGTTCGCTTGCAAAGACATCTTAGATTTTCTCCCCTCTTTAGCTCCCTTCCCCAGAAGAGCAACTGCATTCCTACTACCTTCATCTGTTCTCCTAATTTCCTACCCCTGCATACCTCTCATTCACCCCCCCCGCTTCCCTGCCTCCACCGATGCAAGCACTTCTCACAGCCTAATGCTGACTGTTTAGTCCCTCATATAGCTGGAACCAAAACATCCAAAGCTAGGAAAATGGTAAACAGGAAGAGTGGTCTGCCGTAATACCAGGAGTCAAACACGAGAGAGGAAAATATGCTTCATCACAGCAGAAAGATTAGTAAAGGAAGTTCAGCCATGAGCTAAATTAATAGTTGATTCCTACCTGAGTACATTATCTCTGTAGCATATGCGAATGCCTGTATGTGGGTTCATTTGATCTTCTTTTATAATTCTAAATGAATTAATAACTTATCTAAAGACTAGCTAAGAATATGGAGGCTATATTTCAAATGTCGTGGTCTGAGGACTCTGCTCTTTGAAATATATCTTCCAACATTTCTGAAGAGGTAACTATTCATACTTAGGGAAGCAAAGGAAGTTGCTTGCTAATACACAGAGACGTAAGGTCTTGGGTAAGAAAATAGCAGCTGGGCAATCTTGTTTGACATTTATTAGCCAACTATTTGTGAACGTACAATAATTAGTAATGCTACTAGGAATCTACTTTTCAACTTTCTCAGCGGTTAACAAAGCACTCATATATATGAACAACTGATGGCTGGTACTAGAATCATCAGTGACTGTATTTCATGAACTAAATTCAAGAGTTCTCTGCCAACCTGTCTCTTGGGTTGCAGGAGCTACAGATGCAGAGGAGGCAAGAACATAACACACATCTACATCAGAACAGTGCTTTCTCAAAGACAAATGCATAGCCTTGCATCTCTCACCCAGGATAAAGCAGTTATCTGATGGGGAAAGGGACAGGAGGACCAAAAGAAGTTGTTCCTACCAAATTAGGAATAAAGAACTATATGAATGTTGCTTGGCACAAATTTACTTATGATCGGAAGGAACCAGTATGAACCCAACAAGCTCCCAGAGATAACAGCTCATTGATTTCCTATTTCAAAGGCAGTATGATAACTAAAAGCATCCAGATATATCACACGGAAATCAAACTTGTAGCAAACAACAAACATTCTGAAAAAAGCCAAGCTCCATCGAAGTCAGTGGCAAACCCCAGTGGCTTTCAATAGAAGCTGAGTCAGGCTCGAGGTGAAAAACCACTCCGAGACCAGTTATAATCACTTCATCTCCACTTAGGACAGAAAAAAATGTGAGAGGATGCTTCACATGAATGGTGGCTGGGTTTGGAATTCACATACATCAAGTTGCCAGGATTTCTGACAGTGCTTTAAGGGAGTTCTGCAGAAGCTGATATCTTGGCAAGGTTAGCATGTCCCCAGTAAGCATGGCATTACCCTAGCCTGGCCAGCTGAGCGCTTGTGTGGGACCTCATAGCAGTTACCCTGTTTGTTTAAGCTCAATCTCTCCACAGACTGTCAGCACAACCTACAGCAAATGTTGAACTGGAGTGTAAAGTTACACGGTGGGGCTGATGAAGCAATAAATAGCATGAGCAGGCAGAGGGGCACCTAATTTGCCACTGCTTTCTAAGAAAGTTTAAGGAGTGCAAAGGAAAATACATTGCCAGACCAAAGGCCTGGCCAGCACAAGACATGAGGGAAGCAGGCAGTAGACATACGTATACTGTGTCTGCTCAGCTCTGAAGCTGAATATGTCAGAATATGACCCAGCTCTGATCTACAAAGAGTCACTACACTGGGTCACACTATGCTAGATAGACTCCCAAACTGCAGAGAAACACTCAGAACACCCTTCTATCAGTTCTGTGCCATGGCCAAGGGGTACTGCCATTTACACAGATTTTATAAGCAACTTCTTTTCTGTTTTTCATAGTGCAAAGGAAATGGATGGGAGACATGTTTGTTCTTCAGAACCGTTAGTGGTGGGTTTATAAAGCAGTCACTTGTGCAAAGATTATTGCGACAGATGAAATACAAGCAAACAGGAAAGAACAACAACCTTTCTCTAAATCCTTGTTAAAAAGAAACAAAAAAGAAACAGCAAAAAGAAACCCCAAACAGACAAAAGGAGGAATGGAAAGTCCCAAAGTAATAATCACCCCCTTTTCCTCCTTTAAATGTGAGGTTAAGGCAGGTAGTAATTAAAGGACTTATGCAGCATAGTCAGGATTTGAACCCAGAACTTCTGAAGCCAAGACCAGTGCCTGAACTACACATTCATTTTCTTCTCCAAGTGGCCACTACTGGTGAAATGAAAAACAGGTGCAGCCCCATGAGCAGATGGGAGCGCAGCCCTGGCTCATCTTGGGAGGGGGATACAGGGCTGCCTGCCTGTAAGGAGGATTCCAAGGGCTGCAGAGGCAGCCAGCACCCCTGGAGCACAGGAAGCACCAGCTCCCCCAGCACAGCAAGGCAGAGCAGTGAAGTAGGGGCTGTTGTCTGTCAGCTGTTTTACTGACCTCTCTGACTTCCAATATTGACTTCCCTGTTTTTCAGGCATCTCTATAAAGATCTTAGAAGACTAATTACAATTCCATTCTTTGCAGTAACTGCAGCCAACACTTCTAAGTTGCTGAAACATTAAATTTTTTCCCTTGAGTGGACAATTTTGGAATATCTAATGCCCCCAAAATGCCATTAGTCATATGCAGAATCTGTCTATGGGAAAGTCAGTAGTGGTGTGGGATAAATGAGTCAGGTAAGATGAATAATGTATTTATTCCGGATCCATAAGAACAGATCCACTTTTGATTTCCAGTTCTTGGGGAACTGACAGCTTACTCCACAATATGTAGTTAAACAAAGAACGTGGACTGCTTTTTTACCCGGAGGGTGATACAAGATTACCAACAGGGCAGTTGCCTTCTCCTAAGCACAAGACAGAAGTCTAACACAGAAAATACCTCCGTTGCCTACCATGACCTACAGTTGCAGTCACTTTATGATACAAGTCACATTTTCCCGCTATCTTACGGAGAAGTCAGGGCAGTGAGTACACCCTGGCGAACTTTCCTTTAGTTTCCACAGACCACACAGCAGATGCCAAACCCAAGAGGAAAGATGGTGCAAGAGGACAGACCCAGTATTTATCATCTTGGATGATTCCAGTCCCAACCTTTCTAATAGGTTTCTGTTGCTTTTTGCAGAAACAATCTCTGTAGTGCTGTGTCTGAGAGGGAATGGTAGTCCTTGTTAAATGCTACTTTTATAGCAAAAAATATATGTCCGTCTGAGCCAAGAAGTTCAAAGATTACTGTTTCCTTAGCCTCTATTGAAATTTGGGGCATATATCCTGGTTTGTAACTTCAGGCCAAAAAAATAGTGTTAACAAATATGTTCTGCTCAGGCTAAACTGTAAATCAAGCTAGTTGGGAAAATCTCTTATGCCAGTTTTAGTCAGGTTTTAAAGGAAAACATTCTCCACAGATGACATTAATAGAATCTAACAGCAAGGACCACCCAGGACACTACTGGGAATCTCAAACTGCTTGGCCACAGGTTCTCTGATTTGTTCCTCACGGCTTCATGTCTGCTGTTTGAGAGGCAAAGAAGGTGTTTCCTTCATTTTGAACTTGGATTTCTCTTCCAGATGAACATTTGTGAACACATCCAGTCCCAGAGGTGGATTGTTCCAAACCCCTGTTTGGAGCCAAGTGTGGATGTTATGGAGTCCATCATGATACCACTTTATAGAGAACAGACAAGGAGTTTTGGATCTTGTACGTAGCTTTTCTCCCTGTAAAGAAGTTCCCTTCCCCCTTTCTTTTAGAAGCATCTCAGTCTGTATTGGAAACAGAGGATGTAATTTATTTTTATCGCCTTCCCTGTCAAACTGGCCAACTGCCACAGGTTTCTGCTTTCAGATACACCAAGAGGCAGGAGAATCACCATGAAGCGCCATTCATTTCTGTGGCTCCTCCTTTGTTATCTTATTCTGAGGCTACCTACTGTGCTATCTTATCACTGCTCCTAATCCTGAAAAACTTCTCTGCAACTCAGTATCTCCCCTTCCCCCCTCAAAAAAAAGAGGAGAAAAAAAAAAAAAAAAGAGAACAGCCTTACTTAGGCCTCCCTGCTTCTTTACTCTTGATTCCTTCCTTGAAGAGCACACTACTCTTGCTTTGTTACTTTAGGCCCCCTTTTTCACTGTCTGTCTTACCCCCCTCACTCCTCCTTTTCCTAGCTTACATACATTCAGCTGTGTGGCCTCCGTGGGGTATGCTTAATTTCTCACTGTCCAGCCTGCCCTTTGATGTCTGATGAGCAAAAATCCATCTTCTTTTCCATCTCTTCACATGTGTCTTTTAATTACTCTCTTCAGAGAGGCTGTTTACTGACTATCACTCTGTTTACAATTGAATACAGCTAAACATTTGGTCTTCACAGTTCCCTCTCTTCTACACCACCCACCCAGTTACTTTCCAGTTGTTACAAAATAGATATCACTATAAAGTCACTCAGGCAATGTACTTGCTTTCCCACACCCATCCTCCTGCCCTTAAACACTGTTTTTGCTTCACTTCCAGAGAAATACAGACACTTTATTGGTGTTTTTGGTCTCCAGCTCTCTAACAAAGAAATAAGCAGTGAAACTTAACAATTCGATCTTTCTGTTGCACATGTCCCTACCTGGTGTCCTGAAGAAAACACAGAAAGAGACATAAGCTTCAGACTTCTGCAAAAGACCTGCAAAAAATAATATGAACTCAATGTGAAGTATGTAAGTATAACCATTGAAATGAGAAGAGGATCTTGTGCATAAAGACAAAACTGTGCGTATGTCATCAGGGGATCAAGGGCTCTTGGGGTAAGGGAATATTAATAATATAGGGGGGTATAAACATTAGTCTAGCAAATGTGTAGAGGGGAAGAGTTATATGGTTATGATGCAGTAATTTGGATCTAAGATGAAAATTCCTTCAGATGTCCTCCTCATTGCTCCATATGGAGTTCAAAACAAATAATATGAAGTAAATTAAAAACAAATGTGTCTAGATTATGTTTTTTCCAATGAAGAGATTATTGTCAATCGTTTGCATTAAAATAGTATTTGGGAGAAGGAAGGAAGGAGATTGCTCAAAGAGGCTCAGAAATGATTTATGACAAGGTATGTGAAACTCACGGAGTGTGAGCATGGGCAAGAGCGCATGAGAGGAGAGCTGTTGGTAAGAGGTTACACAGTCTAACAGTGGAACAACCTGAAAGCCCCAAATAGCTTGTATCAGCATGGCAGCCTTGTCTGTCCCGTTAAGATGGTGACACTTCTCATGGGTAAGGCCTGATGCTTTTCAATTTCACCATCTGCCTTTAGTGGCTTATTACTTTACAGTTTTAACTATGGAACAAATTTTTCACTCCTGAGTAAAAATCTAGGCTGAAATATTTTATGATTTTTTGACAAAAATAATCCAACCTTTCCAATAATGAGAATAAGAAAAATTTTAAGTTTGTAAGTATTCCTTTTTTTGCTATTGATGAGAAATTCTACTGCCCACGTAATAGAACTTACAGTTCACAAAGTAGAACAGTAATGGACTCTGATACGCATATACATATTTTGGAGTCCTTTGAATCCTTATTTTTGAATTGGGCATGTGCATTTTCCTTTAGAACTGCCTGTGTTCCTATGTGCTCAGTATGAACTCATTAGATTGGCCTGTGATCACTCCTGCCAGCCCTCAAGGCAGCTGCCCAGCCGCATGCTGGGACTGAGGAGGACCCATCTCTTCCTGCCTCCTGGCCTGTCCTGGCCGCTTGCTGCCCTGTGCCAAGGAGGAAGAGGAGGAGGAGCTGCCCAAGCCAGGTGAGAAAAGCTGGAGGGAACCCGGGTTTGCTGAATTTGCCCCTCCTCTCCGAGTGGAGCAGTGAGGCTGCACCACACTAGCCCTTCCGCAGCTCAGCGGGGAGGCGGGCGCTTGGGGTCTAGACCTTTATGTCTTGCTCATGACCATCCCAGATTGGAGACCGTCTCTTCTGCAGTGGAAATGAGTGCAAGGTGGCAAGTGAAGGGGTGGCCCGGGACAGAAGTGTGTGCAGAGAGCTCAGTTTACACAGCCTTACAGTTGAAAATTCATCAGTTATAGAATGATAGGTAGTGAGTGGTTGTGCTTATTTCACAGAATCACAAATACCCCCAGTATGGAAAGTAGCCAAACCAGAAAAATACAGTGAATTATAAAAACAAACATGTCATTTTTTGTTCCATTCATGCTCTTTTCCCAGATTCCCCTGAATGATTCTTATAAATGCATACAAATGATTCTTACAAAAGCATGGATTATAAATCCATGAAAACTTCATAATAAGATCTTTATTGACACATTTGTTATACTTTTGCAACATGGAATAATGACCATCTGGCTACCAATAGTGACAGGCACTAATTTATGTTGGTCTGATATTCTCCTATTCAGTAGATTGTCACTTTTTGTGTCTTTTTTTTTGTTTTCATTTTAACAAGTATAACCCTCTGTTGTACTTGCATCTCGTGAGGCTCACATTTAATGTGAGGAAAGGAGTGAGCATTTAAAAACCTTGTGTTTAATTACACTTTCTGCTATAATTAGGCATATAAACAAATTAAATGGACATTTAATTAAATTTTACCATTTTAAAGCTAGAAGCAGAGCGTAGGCCCTTTAAACTGATGCTGTATGCATTTATCTTAATTAGGTAGTGTTAGGGGATTAATGTGTTTTAGCTGCTGTATTTATAATCAGATACATTATTATTTATGTAGCTTAGAAAAAAATCTGAGCTCTCGCATGCAAGGTGCTCTACAATTGCAACTTAAGGAATATCTTCATGACTGACCTTTTTTCATTGCCTCTAAAAATATAAATTATCACTACACCACCTTCTTCAGCTTTTGCAGGTCAATCTGATGACAATTCACAACATGCTCCCGAAAGTTTCCCTTGCTCATCACTTTATACTAAGATTTCTTGCCTGAACAATTGGTTTTCAGTATTTTGGGATGGGAAGCTTGTATTTGACCACACTGAAGTTCTAGTCTGAGTGCGTTGACACCCTCACATCACTATGTATCTTGCACACAAATACTGCCAAGAATTTATCCAGTTTTGAAAGTGGTTATTTCCCTGGTCAGGGAGTACCGTCTCAGAGCACTCGGGAGCAACCAATCTGATTGTGCAGCATGTAAAGTTAAAGAAGTAATTAGAAAGAGGCAACAGCACATAAAAATGTTTCTTTTTCATGAGATTTATAAAAAGCTTGTTCTAATATAAAAATCAGAGAGAGGAGAAAAAACAAAACAAAAAAATCTACCTTCAGTTATGAACAACATTTTGAGAAACTCTATCTGCCTTGATCTTTAGTATTTAGTATTTTAGTACTAAATTTTTGATAATTTTAGCCTCCTCCCCTCCTTTTTTTAATTATCTCTTACTTAGCAGGTGCTGTTCTAAAATATATCAAAATACTTGAATATTCAGGATGAGCAAAGAATTTTAAAGAATTCTATTTACAACACAAAAAATTTGCAGTGGCCACGGCCTAGTCTATGCAAATTATGACCAGTGCAAACATTCCATGTGACTGGAATCAGATACTTACACCTAGTCGAGTACAGTTGATGTGTGCTGAGCAATACATTCATGTCTTAAAGGCGGTGTAAGTGAATCCCCGTTGAAGGTGACATTGACTGTTCACTAGTACAAATGGTGCGGTAACGGTGCAAACCACGTCTGTGCCCACGCGTGCCCAGCAGCTCCTGAGTCACCTCTCTGAGAAAGGAGCATCAGGGAGGAGAAGGCAGCTGCTCTGCTGGAGCCTCCCGCGCCCGCCAGGGAGGCCCCACTGGCGTCACCTGCGCAGAGCAGCGCTCCCTGCGGAGCTGCAGCGCGAGGCGGGAGACGGGGCTGCGCCTCTCCCTGGGCCGCAGCTGCCAGGGCAGAGGTGCCGTCCGTGCGCCGGGGACGCCGCCGCCGCGCTGGGGCAGTGCTGCGAGCCCCGGCCGGCAGCGCTCCGAGCTCCTGCCCTGCCGGCCCCGCGCGTGACGCTGCTGCTGCAGCGGCCGCCTTGCCAGCGCTGGCAAGGCCCTGGCCAGGACGCCCACCTTTCGCACTGCGTTGCTGGTGCCCTGCGGCACCAGTGGCAGCCCAGAGCTCCCGTTACTGCTCTGGTTGGCTCTGGAGTGCTCCCAGGCACCAAAATTGGGACAAATGATTTCATCTTTCTACAAGACATTTGAGAAACTACAGGTTAAATATAATTAGCATGAAGTGTTAATGTTATAAACAAAAATATCAACACTGCCTACACTGTCCTTTATAACCTGTTGCATTATGTTCTGCTGTGATTTCCTAGCATTAATGGCAAGAATGTTAGTTCTTGGGGAGAATGCTAATGCTTCTGTAAAGAATCCAGACTCTTTTAATTTAAGAGTATCTACTTGGTGCTGGAGAAGGAAAGATTGAAGTTACGTCTTTCCCATTGTTTTAGGAGCTTTCCCGTAATATTCCTCACATGCTTAGAGATTTATAGTGGAATATTATTTAACAAAGGAATCCCAACACGCAACTCCTACTTTCTTTCTAAAAAAGAAAAGAAGAAACATTAATGGAGAAACCGAAAGACGGGACCGTAACAAAGCAAGCAGAAAGAGGAGTAGATGATGGGGTAGTATACACAAACAGGACGGCACAAGTTCTGTAAGAAATGACAGTAAAAAAGTCTTTTACTCTAAAAGAAGTGACAAATTTGGAGCTCTCACATTCAAAAAAGGGGGACAGGACTAATGATGAATGCCAAAAGTCTAGTTTACAATCATGTATGGTCTATTAAAACTGAAAATCTGTGCTGGGGAAGGTACCAGGGCAGTAATAAAAGTTGACAGCCAAAAGACGTACTTACATGACTGAGTCTAACCTCCAGCATTTGGCCAGGCCATGTTTAAGATTTGCCAGTGATTAAAGTGCTGGTAGCTTAAAATAAGAAACAAAAAAAACCTTACCAATATAACCATGCCAATGAGTCTTTTATAATGTAAACTATACCTTATCATAAGATTTTTTTTAAGGACATTATCAGTAAGCACGTTATCAAGAGTTGGACACAGTGCAGTACACAGTAGCTATACTGACTGACAATACAAATTTTCAGTTAGAAAAATCTACAGGTATTCGTCTATCTATACCTTTATTTGCCTTTTTCTTTGATGTCCTTTACCTGGGGGTATCTTTTTCTTTACAGAAGTGCTGGAAAAAAAAAAAAGTTCTACATAATTGATTTTTTTCCATTAAACAGTTTCAAATTAGAAGTTGCATGAAGACTTCACCGCTGTCCAACTGTAGGCCTGGGATGCTGCACGATACCACTTCTTTGGTTTGCATTGGCAGAAAGAGGTAAGAACTGTAGAAAAGGTGAAAAATTTAATTTCAAGCTTAAACTACCTTTTTTCTCCCACAAGAACTACAAGGGTGTGAGAGTTATTCCGCAGCAGCTCAGCACTGTGCTCTTCAAACGCTGCTGTCCCCACTGCCTCTCGGCCTGTGTGCAGCCGCAGGGGGGCCCTGCGGCGCCGCTCGGCCTGCGCGGGCGCCACGGCTGCGCAGCCCTCGCGCTGCTGCGCGGGACGGCACTGGGCACTGCTCCTCTGCAGCTCGCGCTGCCGAAAACACATGGCTGTTTGTATTCAGAGAAAGGAAGCTCTTTTGCCAGTAGTTTTCAAGCAACACATTACCTATGAGAAGAGAGAAATTTAAAAAACTCACTGATTTACCATGTTAAAAAAAGATGGCACATTTATTGCTACATAAATGTTATATACATAGTGTTTTTCTGTTACATTGACAGAAATTTTTTTGAACTTCTTGCTGCTGGTTGGAAAGGTTTATCAGCAATACCTTGAAATTTGACACAGGGTACAAATCTGCAATAAACCAACAATGGAAACTGGAGAACAAGATGAGAAGCAATTCATCTCGGACAATTAGCTCTTACAATACTCCATAGGTACTACACGGTATGCTAGAACCCTACTATGGTCTTACAATGCTATTGTAAATTTCTGATATTAATGAACAGGTTATGGTAAATAACCCTACATTTTTACTACCTAATATAGTAAAATAAAGTAAGAAACTTTTTACTGAAAACTTTTTCGATTTCAAAAATCTAGAAAGAGTAATATTTAGAATTCAAGAAATTTTCTTACAAGATTATTGTATAAAAGACTAGCTACAGTGAAAAATAAGCCAAATGTTTTTTTCTTTCTATTTTATGAAGGAAAGCTTCTGGGCATACTGCAAAGTCTAATATAGCCAAAAAGACAACAAGCTTAGAAGGAAAAAGGCCAGGCAGTGGCACGTGATCACTTTCACACGTCAAAAGCAACAAATTTGTTTAGCTGATAAACACTGAAATGAAGAACAAGGCCACAGATATAATCATGTTATTTGATGTATATGCAAATTAAAGTAATAGAAATGAGTCCACTAATTTCACAAACTGTTTTGTTAGGAACCATCCAAAACATGAGCTTAAATTCATTAGTTTATTTTAACAATCCATCCTTTGTTCTTTCAAATTAAATGACTTCATAAAAATGGTTTTGTTCCTTTTTTGTGTGTGCGAACCAATTGCCAGTGATGCAAGATAGAAACAACAGCTCCGACAACCTCAGCTTGGGAAGTTTCCTCCCATGGTCATTGCAGTGGAAGACAGTTTCCATGGAAGTTCAAAGGGATTTTAACCATTTCAACACATTTGTGACAAAGGAATACTTATGGACACTGTTCTGGTGGAGAAACATTTAATGGTTTAATGCTAATATGGCTTGGGAGGGGGTCATTTGTTTGCATTTGATTCACACTGATTTTTTCCTCCACTGTCAAGCCATACAAAATGACAAGATAATTAAGGTATACAATAAGGAAAGATTGGTGACCATTGCTCTTATACTCCATTAGGTATGTAGTCCACCTTACTGGTGGTTGTATCATCACACTACCTGCCACGGTGAATTTAGGATTTTAGTATTCACCAAAATTACAGCCTGAAAAAAATCTCCTTTGTATTTTAATGCATTTTGTGCTTACGTACAGCTAACACTTTACATGTACTATATGTAGTACTTACTGCTTGGAAAACAAAGCAACTCTAACAAAGTAGATTCTCCCCACCCAATTTACACTTCACATTACAAGCTTTACTATGAAGCCTAGAAGCCTAAAAAGGTTTTGTTTATAATTAGAAAAAAAAAATGTTTGAGGAAAGTCTCAGGGAAAATAAAAATCACTTTTTAAATCCAAGAAATGTTATGGTCATAGTATTGCTCCTGCCTGCAGCCTTTACTGTATCTCCTACTGGCTTGAAGCACGGAGCTCGGTATGGAAGGGTAACTATGACCATAACTGTTCAGATTACCAGAGACCAAAAATAACATAAAAAAACCTATACCAAGGAATAGTTTCCTATTGCATGGAAAACACTAGTCATATGGCAAAAGGAGAGGAAAGGACAACAAAAGACTTTTCCCTTCCTTTTTTAAGACACTAATAGGTTTGCTGGGAATGCTACGGGTCGACGGTTGTCACTGCTTTGTTCTCTGAATGTGAACAGCTTTAGTAAATGCTGGCATCCAGCTGAAATTCTATCAGCTTTTAACATGTTAACTTTTCCCTTTATACGTAGACCTTTACAGTTCCATAACAATAAATAAAATTTGTAGTTACAATGCATTTGTCAATTCAGTTTAGGCACAAGGCAACTTCCACAACGAGTGGAGAGATCACAACAGTCTCTGATTGTGCAGAAGCGACACACTGCTTGCAACAGAATGATATGTTCAGAGGATTTCATGGGCTGAAATTCTGCCTGAAGATCATGTATCTTCAGTCCTGATGCAGGTGTTGACCAGTAGCTTTGATCATAAGATTGCATTTGGGTTTCTTGCTTCAAGTGTTTTCTCCTGTCAGGTTTGTGTCTTCATATAATGTTAGTTGTCTGTGTCCTTGTGAAGAAAGGTCACCTTCTGTGTATCCTACCAATAATTCTGGAATTCTAGCATGAAATTTGGGATAAAAAAGTGACATTAGGAAAAGAATCATTAGGAAACACAGTATCAGCACCATTAAACAAATTTAAATGCATTTTCAGTCAGTTAAGTACAAAACAAAGTGACATTGAGAGACCCGAAAACCTTTCTCAGAGTGAATCCTGCACAGGTGACGATACTGTAAAAGATGATCAGATCCCTCCAAGGTCTTGATGGGAAAAGTGAGACAGCTCCATGTCCTCCTCACCCGAAATACCAAACACCAGCAATCTGTCTGCTATAGTCTGAATTTAAATCAACAAACCTGCTCTATCTGCACCCCAAGAAATTGCTAGAATCTCCAGATACTAAAATACCAGGGATGATTATTACAAAAGCAGGAATCCAGTCCTTATTTTCACTATTCTAACGGAAAGGCTGTTAAGAATCATCTACCCTGTACCTCCTTACAGTTCACCAACCTAGTTCCAATTACAGAAAAATATGACTGCTGGATCGGCTCTCTAGCAAGGAAGTAAATGAGTCAACTAATAAAACCTGTTAACTCTCTTCTGAGAGTTGCTGGGGTTCGAACTTTCACTCTCAGGAAAATTAGATTTACTTGAGATGAATAAGAATCTGCAAAAGTCAGACAAAAAACAGTAACTTGATTTGTCTTTGACATTTTGCATTGGTATATACTTAATAACCCTCTATAATCTTTTCATGTTAATGTTACCCTTTAGTCACCTATCAAAGTTATTGATATTTCCTCTTTTCTTTTTGAAAGTGCCTTGTAAAGCATCAATATAGTCAACTTTCTTAAGTAGTTAATTTACATAATAAGATTCATTCAAAACTCAATACAGAAATCTGCTATAAATCAAGAATTATCTGACAAACTAGAAGTAGTCTATTGCACTGGTATGAAATAAAACAGAGGAATTTGAAGCATAGCCAAGAAAAAAAAATAAGAAAAAAAAAGAATTTTACTCTAAGGCATGAGAGAAAAAAAAAAAAAAATTACAAATACTGACTCCAGCAGGGCTCAGTTTAAATGCCACTTTGATGCCAGTTTGTTGTTTTGAAAAGAGCACCTGGCAGCAATAAACTTCCATGTGATTCAATATGGCAAGATGAGTGCCCTTATCTGAAGTTAAAATTGAAGCAAAACAATCCATACACAGTATAACAATAAACCCTCGCAAAACACCGTAAAACTGAACCCCAGGTGAACATCACTCTTGATTAAAAAGCGGCAAAATTCTACTGATATAAAGACATGGAATATCCTTTTTTTTCTTTCTTTTTGTCAAAAACATTTTTTACACTTACAAAAAAATATCCTGTAAGACCTCCCCATCTGCATGCTTTAAATTAACTCTGGACTATTTGGAGTACTACGAAATACCCTTGTCTTGCAATGCTGAAAGCACTGCTTTTTAAATCTCTTAGCTATCTTCACTGAAACAGTTTGCAAATTCAGACAGTTGGTAATCTCCACTGGACAAATGGTATGAATTGAAATCATCATTTGTTTTCTGGGTGAAGGGAGAGAGCAAACCTCTGTGTCTGAGATGAGAAGTCTCCCTGTTTGAATCAGCACTGGAAAACCATACATGGATTTTTAAATGAGCTAATGTGATATTTAGACCATTAAAGATGTGTAATTCATCTCTATTATTCTTGGCTTATCTAGCAGAGCCATTAGCTGTTCTTCTGCTGTCATACCAAGGCGGCCACCTGAGCCAAGAGATGGAGCCATCAGGAACAATGTGCACAAGCAATGAGAAATTTACTAAAATTTCTTTTTTTTTTTAATTTTAAAACTACACACAGACCTGCATGCTTTTGCTCAGAAGTATAGCAGTACACAATTTTTGCTAGCGGCGGCTCAGTTACCAAAAACAAGCACATCTGGCCCTTGAGCAACTTCTCCCGCGTGCCGCGGAGCCGCGGCAGAGCTGTACCTGGCTGGTGCTCACATATGACCCATAGGGTTGGTAGTTTCACTCAGGCCAGGGTGGCTTCCTGGGTGCGGTGTTGGCGGCTCTGCCGATACGGCAGAAACTTTTTCTTCTTCCCTTCTCTTAAGGCAGGCTGCTTTAGGGTTTAGGTTTCGTTCTGTAATAGAAGAATATTTCTTAACATCCTACACGAATACCAGGGGAATATCGATACATTAATCACTGTAGTAAAAACCGCTCACGCAGCTTCCATTTCCTAAGCACCTCCAGGCACGTGTTATAAAAGCAGGTGTCTAAAGCAGCGAAGGAGCACTACTGAAAACCCTACCCAGCACCTCCTGACAGGCACATCTGTAGAAACCTTGATAGCACCTACAGGAGTCTTCAGGAGCCTTAGAAAAGTGCCTCTCCTTGTCACATAAAGTTGCTAAATTGCAAACTCTGAAAGATCTGTGATTTGTAGTGCAATAAAAAAAGGACAGTTGTGTTTTGCTGCCATGTTAAAGCTCTACAGTCCTGCTGGCATCACACTGCTTTTAATAATGTCACCGCTTCTTTCTTCACCTTCAAGCCTTGGCTGCTGCAACAATCCAGGAGTTGGAATTTGTTGATTCTGAACTTCTGTTTTCTCGATTCTTTGTCCCCAAGTCTATGAGTCACCTCATGCCCATCTCCCTCAAAATCAAGAGAATATGATGATATTTATCCAGAGTAAAATGAATTTTTACTGTATTTCTTTTCATATTATAAAGGCAATGATTGCCAGCTGTGGACTAGCAATCAAAATACTTTCCATCAGTATGATTCCACCTCCCCAATTAGCTTCAGAGACAGAGATTTGGATCCATTTTCCAAATAATGGCAGTTTCTGAAAGTCAACCATTTGTTCTTCAAAATGGCTTTTCATCAATTCAAAAATAAAAGACTTAAATCTCAATGGCCAGAAAGAGACATGTAAAGGATATGTAATATATTCTGTCAATTAAAACAAGCAATTTTGATCTCGGTGCATGTTGAATTCAAACAACATTTTCAGCTATTTTTCTAGCTGTCAGTAAATTCTATTTTTGCAAGTTCAGATTGCAGATACAATTTTAACTGTGAAGAGGCTGCCAGCGCGGCGAGCAGACAGCAGGAGCTCAGCTCAAGGGCTCCTGGTGCTTCTCTTCCCTTGTGCAGATGCCCCTTCAGCACTCGCCGCTTGCTGACCCAGGGCACTGGACATGACAAAACCATCTGGCAATTCTGCACAGACTTAATTCTGCCTTTCCCCAAATCCTCCTCTGAGAACCCCCAAGACTGATCGCTCCAAAGAGTCTGCTGCATAAAAACTGCTAACTTTTCCTAATTATAGTTTTCTTTGTTCAAATGTGGCTGGCCTTGAGGTTTTAAAGAAGATTTAATTATGTGGAAATTTTGAAAGGAAGCCGATTTCAGTTATTTAGCAAATGGAGACGAAAGCGGTACCTACAGTTCAAGTTTCAAATCTAAGCTGTTTTAATTTGGATAGCAGCAATCAGAGAGGAAATTGCTTACAGCATTCTGTAAATGCATTGGAGAAAACTAATCTGGAAGTGCGCAGGAAACTCTGGCCACTTGTTTCAGCAAACTTGAGTGGGAGCAGAGCAGGTGCCAACACT
Organism: Nothocercus julius; assembly: GCA_013398735.1. Lineage (NCBI taxonomy): Eukaryota > Metazoa > Chordata > Aves > Tinamiformes > Tinamidae > Nothocercus > Nothocercus julius. The sequence goes on from VZSV01000070.1 coordinate 2,649,592, forward strand.
GGCCGGCGAGATGAAGACGAAGCGGGAAGGCAGAGCAGCCCCACGGGCGCCCGCGGCAGGCGCCCAATGCAGCGAGCACAGGCAGCCGTGTAAATAAACATGGAGAAGGGTAACTCTCCACGTCAATAAAACATAAATTTAACATGGGATTAAAGGTCAACAATAGCTTCACCAGCATACAAGGATGGAAGGATTTCTAGAGAAATATCTTTCCTTAAGAGAAAATAGAGGGAAAAAAAAAAAAAAAAAATCCCCTTCTAGTATCAGTAAAGGCTATGATTTCTCTTCTGGAAATTTTAAAGAAATAAAGAAAATCCATGCAACCCCCACCTCCTACTCCAATTCAATTAAAGTACCAGTGGGTTTCCTTCCTCCTCCCTCATATGACTAATGCAAAACTGAAGTAAATGAAGTTAGTTTACTGCATTTTAATATTCAAATTATGTAGGGTTAATCTTAAATTAGATCTCTTATTTTTACTAAAGTTTCTGTACTATTAGGAAAAGATTTCTTACAATTTAAAGCAAGATATGTCAAGGTTTTAATTAACCAATTTACTTTGAAAACAGGCCAAGACAGCTAAGTGCATAGGGGAAAGGAGCAGGAGGGAAGCACAAAGCTACCGCCCTCTGCTCTTCCTGAAGCCCTGACCCTGCGGCAGAACGTCAGCCAGGCGAGGAGTTCGGGCACCCCTCAGGAGCCACCCCGCAGAGCAGCCCCGCGCACTGCGCGACGCCCGGCCCCTCACCTCTCACTTGCTGCTCTAAACTGAGGATGACGGCCACAGCCTGGTGAAGAATAAGCAGTTTTGTCTGCGGTTTTTCACTCTTCAGATGAAGCTGACACATGCGGCCAAGCTCTTTGAATGCCTCGTTAATGTCTCGCACACGCAAACGTTCCCTGGCGTTATTTGCCATTCTCCTCTCCTTTTCTCTCTCTATTTTCTGTTCTGGGTTTAAATCCTCATCTTCATTAGTACTGCTGCAAGAAAGGATAAATAAAAGTATATTTAAATTATCACCAGCATTCAAAACAAGTGTCCTTGTTCAATGAAAACTCTCATTTGATGAATTTAAATTGCTTGCCATTTAATCTGATTCATGTTAAAATATATTTTATGTAACACATTCAACTATATTCTCACCAAAAAAGTTAGATATCTATTAAGGATAGATATTTAAGGTCTTGAGATGCTTCTTCATATTCCTGCATTTCCTGCATTTTTTCCCTGAAAATAAAAATTCAATGGTTTCTACCTGGAGAATATCCACAGAGCATTGTCTACAGCTGCTTCCAGCAGGAATGGCAGTGGGATCGTGCTGCCCCTTGCTGAAGCAGCTGTGCTCAAACTGCTGAACTGCTGCTGCACTCGCTCGCTGACGGCCGGCCCAGGAGCCGCTCGCCGTCTTTTTCAGGTGAAGAATAAATACTTTAACTAACAGATACTGGAAACCGGCAAAAACTCATTTCATACAAAAAAAATATTCAAATACTGTCAATTTAATACACTTTTTAAAAGTTTAATTTTATTAAAGATTTGCCTGGTCAGCTTTAGAAATATTTTCTTCTTATCATAGTCAACATAAAGGTAATGGCTGCACTTAGAATTCTTGTATTACTTAAAATTAGGGTATCAACTTGTTCTTTTTTTTGACATAGGATTAAAGCTGTGCTAAAAAAAATACTAAAATTAATACATGAAAATGCTATTAGATACAAATGATAGTATAGGCTCTATTTTTTGTCCCCAAACTCTTACGTGTGTGTGTGTTACAATCATGTCAAATTTCAAAGCTTGTTTCAGGCGTACCCAGAAGCATTTATTCCCTGTTCTGTCCAGGTTACTTGTCTACAGTTTGGGAGAAGAGAAAAATGTTTCAAACAGTATTTCCATGTGTCACTGATCGCATCCCCGGGGCCATGAGGCTGGCGCTCCCCATGAGCGGGAGGCCCTGGAGAAGCGCAGCCCCGACAGGGGTGCCAGGGATTACAGAGATCTCTGGCACTCCCACATCCTTGGCACGGGCTGAATCTGATCTGAATCTTTTACACCATTTATCTGAATGGGCAGATATGAGGCGTGGCAAGAACACAAGCGAATGTACAGTTTTCAGGGAATTTTTAGAGGAGAAAATCCACCATCCTGTATTCAAATGGATAGATACACTATTTATCTTCAAGTTTCAGCTGCCTATTAGTATGTGCACTAAGGTCACAAACAAGCTTTGAAATACATTTATCAGCGTTAAGGACAACACCACGCAGCTTATATAGAACATGAACTAAGGACAAGCTCTCTGTTTCGTGTAGGCAACACACCTTGTTCTGCCTCTAGATGAAACCTTGATGTCCTTCTGGGAGGACTCATCGTCTGATTTCATGTCATCCGATGAGGGCGGTTCATGTATATTTTCATCCTTCTCCTTGTGTTCAGACTTGATTTCTGTAGGGCCTATGGCCACAGACTGGCTCTGTAGGCCCCCTGGCAAGGCTGCAAGGAAGCAGAGTGCCCGGTGAGTATCGAGTGGTGCTTCACACGGGGACACGCAGGACACTGGAGCCGGGGGCGGCAGACGGAGCAGCAGCCCCCGAGCGAGCACAGGGAGGTTTAAAACAGAGAGCAGCTCTGGCAAAACTGCTGTACTCAGACATGTGTCATGGGGCTGCAAAGGGATCATAATTTATAGGGCAGGTTGACTGGTAACTAACAGACACTGTAAAAGACAAATATATTTAGAGAAACAGGAAAACTTGCACGTCTTAGATGAGAGGCAGATCTCTTAGGGAGAGAGCTGCAAGTCTAAGGGCATCATCTACACTGAGACAGAGGCTTCCATCTCTGCCAAATGTGCAAAATGCACCACCCTAAATGATGCAATCTGGCCAATGAATAACCTGACTTCTCTTTTCTAGTCTTTCCAGGCTAAAAAAAGACTATCATAGGCTGGAGTGGAAAGGTCTCTTTCTACTGGCTTGACTGAAATCTGGGGTCAGTTCCTCTGCAACTCCCCTGGCTGCAGCACTGCAAGTGGAATTATGGCTACTCCAGCTGGAAAGCACAGCTCTAATGCAAAATCTCCTGCTGAAACTATATTAGCAGAGGCCTGGCAAAGGGCTGCCCTCAGGAGCCTTGCAGGAATCCCCAACTGGGGCAGTTCATAAGCTTTAAAAATTTAAAAAGCTAATTTTCATTTCTCAACATTAGTCCCAAATTTATCAAGATCAACAGCCTTAATGGCTCTAGATTATCACAGACTTGTTTGTTCAGCCATTTAACATTAAGCAGGAAAGTTACCTCTGTAGCTTTCTTGTGTTTTATGATTTAGTTCTGTGCTCTGACCAGAAACTGTACTGGGAAGAACTGAATGGTTGCTGTTGAGGCTGACACTTTCTTCCCGATGAGTCCCAACCTGAAGCAAAATAAAATAAATGTTTCTATTAAATTTCTATTGAAAGATGTGATTCAATGAAACCATCCAAAAATAGAAGTTTAAAAGACAAAGTATTTGCTCGATAAGGAGGCTGAGTTAAGCTCTAGCTCTGTAAAGGAAAGATGTAGCTGAAAGATACTGTTACACTAAATCACTGGATTACACAAGAGTGGATTAAGGTGCGATTCAAGCAGTGACCAACACCTGTTTGCAATAATGCAGCTGCCAAACATTTTTTTTCAAAATTATACACAGAATACTGCAGAATTTTCTTGATTTATACCTGAAAAGTGAGAGTTTGGGTTATCTCAGACAGCCTTAAACTAGTGGATCTATGAACTCTAGGATTTGCAAAATTTTGATCTTCAAAATAAAATCCTGAGAAAAGACTTCCATGCAAGAGACGTGTGCATATGTGTCTAAATACACAGGGGTGTGTATGTGTGTGTGTACACAGACACACAGGTATGTATATATAAACACACACACACACACATATGCACACACAGAAAACATATACTTAACATTTTCCTCTCATTTTTTGTTCTCTGAAACGGGATTAAAAAAACAGATCTATTTCCACAATATCATTATTCTACTCACTTTAATAATTCTCTGTTCTTCCTCCTTTCTCAGCTAAACACATTTCTGTTAGTCCCATTACAGAATCTTATCATACAAAAATAATCCTGGCATTTAACTATTCTTACCATCCCCTCTGTATTTTTTTAATCTGCTCTTTTATAATATAACGTCTAAGAAGCAAGCATTGAGATGAAGAGCCTTAAAAACAAATCTAATTTTGCATGAACTTGAATGAGTGCTACTTATATAAGAGTGATAAGTGCACATACATAGCTCAGAGAGACACGCTGCTCAGGGCAGAGCACTTATCACTGTTATCAATTCAAGGTTCAAGTTAAAAAAAGGAGAACATTCTTTTGTTTGAAAAGGGAAGAGGTAAAGACACTGCCCAAGTTTAAATAATTTGGAAGATTGGCCATTAATGCTCTGATTCCTAAAGAGGTCCTTTAAATATTTATAACATTACATAATGCAATTAAACAGTTAAAAAAAGAACAAAGATGAAGGATTCTACTATTATTTGTATAGTTACAAAATTGGCTACAGATGAAGCTTTTTATTGGAACAGTAGCAAACATGTCAACTAGAAGATTAAGCCTTTAATTAAATAGGTTTATTGCCTGGAGTTACACATGAGAACCACTGTTTTTCAATAAATCCTTCAATCCTAGTAAACTGCTGAGCTTTGAATCCCTCTTGAGTAATTAATGCAGCTTTTACCTTTCATGTCTTAGTATGGGTTTTACCCAGAGAGAGATAAATACCCTTATGCAAGTTTATCCTTTGTTTAATACACACGCGCTCCTGGAAGCTCAAGCACAGGAACAAGAAAGGGGAAAACCCAGGGGCCAGGAGGAGCCGCGGCGGCCGCGCGGAAGGGCCCCGCTCCTCGGGGCGCCCTGCGGGCCAGGCCCTCCTTCCTCTGGGGGACGGGTTTGGGCCCCTCCTCGTGCTCAGTCCCAGCACACGAGGGGCTTCCATGCAAGCTATGGCCTAATCGCCCCTTGGCGCAGGTTTGATCCCAAATCCACTCCTTAAAAAAGGCAAACGTTTCATAAAGCATCGCAAATCCAAACTGCTGCCCGGCAGGGTTGGGCTGGTTGGACAGTGACAGAGAAGCACATCAGTCCTGAGAGAGGCAGAAAACAGATTAGAAGTAAAAACCGAACTCAAGTCCACAAAACAGCTCACAAGTTAAAAGCATACCCTCTGGATTGGCACCAGTTGGAGCATTTTAGCTCTTAAGATTTTTCTTTAATGAAACTCATCACAACATCAATTTTGGTTAATGGTTTGACTCCTATCTGTGATGTAAATTAAAAAAAAGAAAAAAGAAAAAGAAAAAAGAATCCAGCAGTCAAACCAGCTCCAAAGCATCAGAGTGGCTGCAAGTCGATGCACCTCACAGGGAGGCACGAGCTCTATGCAGAAACGTAACGTGGCATCCGTGACTGCTGGCAGGTACCGCGCTACAGGGCGATGAGCGCCAGCCCCGCCAAGCCCGCAAGGCGCCGCTTTGTTTCCCTCCTCTTCGCGCTGCGGCGGAGAGGAGCTGCCGGCAGAGCCCAAGGCTGCCGGGCCCAGCCGGCCCCTCGGCGGGGCAGCCCCGCCGCACGAGCCAGGGCTGCGAGGAACACGCTACTCCAGCCGGGCCGCTGCCTCGCCGGGGCCCCCGAACAGCTCGTGGCGGGGGCCGCGGGACCGGCACCTCGCGCGGCTCCTCCCTCACCTTTGCGTCAGCACATTCTTTGCTGCGCTGCTGCCGTGAATATCCCCGTTACAAAAACCCTTGTACAACCTGCGTGGCAGCGCGGGAGCCTCCTTGGCTGGCTCCCAGCTGTGCTCCCCGCGGGGCGGCCGTCGCTGCGCCCCGCGCGACTCCCGGCCGCGCTTGCGGGACGCGGCCGTTCCCCCAGGATAGTGCCGCTGCCCCCCAGCGCAGAGCTGCTGCCCACCAGCGGCCACCAGGCCCTGCTCCCTTCGGAAGCCCTTGGGAGCCGCAGCCACCGGTCAGGAGCGAAAACACCTCCCTCGCCGCCCTCCGCAGAGCCCCCGCGAGGGGCCCGCGCGGCCCCGCCGGCTGCCGGGGCTGGCCCTGCACTGCTGCAGGGCTTTAAAAGCAAACAAACTTTGAGTTAGTTTTTCCTTTCACGAGCTGCTTTGGCCTCATTCACGTCACTGCTCTTAGGGAAACCTTAAATACTCACGGGGCACATGAGATGGAAGGAAACGTGAAAAGCTAGGTCTGTACCATAGAGAAGCATTAGAGAAACCTAAAATTTCAATTGCAAAACAAAAACACTTCAGAACGAGCTGCGAAGCAAGCAGCCCAGAAATGTCTATGCTTAAACCGTATTTAAATCACTGGCACAATCACTGCTGTGGGGAGGGCCCTGTGCAACCTAAACCACAGCGGGGCTCAAGCAAACCAAAAAGGCTACACAGCCCCGCCAGTCCAGTCACACAGGACCACTGTTCCCTTCACACTACGCAAGGCTACCAGGCTCATGCAGTCTAGTGGGGGAGCTCTATTCCTTTTAACGCGTTGCAGGACAATCTTGCTTAAGGGATGCAAAGAGCCAGAGCTTTGCAGCGCCGAGGTAAAATGAAAATTAAAAAATAAAGGAGGCAAAGCTTATTTTAGCTGATTTAAACAACAAATTTTGGTATCTGAAGGCAGAAGTACAGCTAGGAGTGTTTTTGGAGCTAAGTAACCACCAGAGAAAAGGGGGCTGCGCAGGGGCCCGGGAGCGAGCGGGGAGGGGGCGACCCTGTGCCCGCCCCCGGCCGGATCCGCGCGGCCGGCAGCGCACGGAGCTCAGCGCGCCGGGCAAGGCGGGCGCGCCGCGGCGGGACGGGGCGGCTGGCACGGGGGGGGGGGGAACAGGTTTCCCCTGCTCCGTTCCTGCGGTACCTGGAAAAAACCTGCTACGTGGGGAGTGCGCTACACCCCGACCGCTTTTCCAGGCCTTTATGTATTTGCTTTTAATCAATTCATGCTGTTCCTTTTCCGTTGTATTGCAAGGACAAATAAAAAGCAGCCTGAATAAGAACAAAAGGAGTATTCCTTCTTAACTGTGCAGCAATGCACAAAACAGAATACAACCCAACTTCAAAGGCCACTTAGCAAGTACTTGATGAGTTTGAGCAGGCCTAATGGACAGCGCGGCTAAAGGAAACGAGCCCGTTCGCGGAACAGGAAATGAAGTCAACTAGAGTTTTAAAATAAATCTGGCTCAAAAATTAAGCAAATGTTAAAATAAAACCATGTCTGGTTACACTAATTACATAAAAAGGAGTTAAATTACTCATTTCCTAGCTCCTTTTGCCAAGATCATCATCTTCTAGGGAAATTTAATTTTTTTTTTTTTTTTTTTTCGCTAAAGAACAAAAATGTCTTGCATAAAGATCTTTTACTCCCAGACAAGGAAGCTTCATTTATCGCTAAATCCCATAGAAATATTTCCTGACCAAAAACCACCCAAAAAGACCCTGTATCACCCCAAACAGAAGCCCGGATAGGGAAACAACCCTAGCAATGTTGACTTTTCTCATCATGCTAAGCCAATACCCATATCATTGCCTTAAAATTTATGGGAGGTCCTCTAAAATAAAGAGGTATTTAATTTCTGAACAAAAGTGTAGCTCTTACAGATCCAGGGTGTGTGTCAATTCTCTACCCTGCTACACTTACAGCTTCAAGAAAAGCAAATAGCAAAAGAAATCCTGTTTCAAAGGAGGTGACTCCTGCCTGCTGCGTCTCAGCAGTGCCCGTGGGGCTCCCGGGCAATTCCCCACAGGCCGCGGGGTCCCCTGAGCCGGGGACAGGGCCCCTCTCCCCAGCTCTTGCCCCAAGTTTGGTGAACTCATCAGCACCGAGCGATGCCCGGGGCCGATGCCCTGGCAGGAAGGCCAGGGCAGCAGCCGGCTGGTGGAGCCAGCTCTTCCCGTGTAATAAAATTAAGGTTAATCCAAGAAATTCTTTAGCTCACTCAATTTTCAAGTCAAATCTGATCTGAAAATCTGTTTTGCCCAGCCAGGATGAAGAACAAAAGCTTTTTTGTTTGTTTGTTCGTTTCCCTAATCTACATTTATTACGAATAGTTAGCAAGCATCCCTCAACCAGAACTGCAGATCCATCATTATACGATAAAATCAAGTCTATATTACATTTTAATCACACAACTACATTAAACTACAGCAGACCTAGGAACTTTTATTCATTTCGGAGAGCCATTTTCCACTGTCACCTATTTTAATCGAACCTTAATTAAGGCATTTGTCATAGGTCAGTCTAGAACAGAAACACAAAGCAGTTATGTATATTTTCTGCACTGCCTACATTCAACTGCATCTGACCGAGCAGCAGTATCAGAATGATTTGCAAGGCAAATAGAGAGAAATCTTGTCATTGCAATTTCAGTCACCTACTTATCCTACGCCTTTAAGATAGAAAAGTAGTACTCCTTTGTAAGACTAAATTTCAGTCCACCTTGAAATGCTGTAAAACTTTCCTCTTAGCAACATTATTTAAAAATTAAATAGGAGATCGCATCAAAAAAAGAAATCTAATTTTAAGGTATTTATTTATCACTTCATTACTAAAAGCCACTGTGAACTTCTATAGAAGTCTGAAGCTGGATATGCCATTGGAAACTCCCTGCCTGTAAGCCCCCAAACACACACAGCTTACAGAAACTACCCAGTTCTTTTTGATGTTTACTGCAGCGGTTCTGAAATTAATATAAATGGATGTGTGACGTGCGAATGGGAGAGCCTGGAACTAATTCTGTTTTATAGAATACAAACCCTTCAGCAATTGGGGTACCTAATTATTTTGATGATAGGTGAAATTTTGCCTTGATCACACGGTACCCAGCTGTGAATCCGTTTTATAACAGAAAATTTCACAGCATGTAACTGGTCTTTAAAATGACGCTGTAAACATGCAAACACATGGCACTGCTAAAATGAGCATGTTTTAAAAAAAGCTCTTTAAGCATTTTTGAGAAGGAGGGAATGAAAAGGAAGAAAGAGGGAAGTGAGAAACACTACAAATAGAATTCATTTACTATATAATAATTTTAAAATATTCCTGCTTTACGAAGGGTTTAACTCTTTTTTTTTCAGAACAGTTCACATTTTTAAAGAAACTGAGATGGATTGAATTATTTCACTCTTCTTGGGGATTAATCTAAAAGTTGTTTCCTCTTCATTGTTACTTACACTACAGCTGTGCTCGAACTCCTTTTCATTTGGAAAAAAAAGTTTAGATTTTGAGTCTGCACACACTATGGTTCCACATTCCAACAGCTTCCTCCCATCCTCTGCCAGCATCTGCTATTGAAGACTAGTTCCAATTTACAATAAACAGCTTTTCCAGACCAGAACACTTGAAATTCAGTCCTTCTTGACTGCTTTTCCCATTCAATCTCCCTATTCACCATTTCAAGGAGAAAACTGTTCTGCCAATTATTACACATCTGGAAAAAATGCATGTATAAGCTGAAATGCTCTCAGCAGAAAGTTTCAGCTTTCTGCATATGGTCACAGCAGGATTTTATGGGCCACTGACCAGGCCAAAATCTAAGTTTTCCCATCTTTCTCCTCCCCCTTATTTCTGTCCCCCCCCTCCGCAGACCCTCTAATTGGAAACCCATAGCAGGTGCAAGTTGTCTGCCATCTTCTCCCCCACAATCTCTAGTAGTTTTGTCCTGGTAAATATTAGTTTTAGTCTTCCAGTTTTAACTCACTAGGCTCTATTACAACTTAACGTTGGCAGCTATAATTACTGTGCACATATATGTTTTAAAACCTCATTACCATTGACGCTTGTCTGTTGGCGGTTACAAGGCTAGATGCTCCGTAACTGGAGTTGAGGCTTCCAATCGGCCCGTTATGGGATGGTCCCAGTAAGCTATGGATGTCGCCATGGCCACCCGAAAGGCTCGTCGAAGGCCCCACGGCGTGATTCCGTAGCACGTGAATGGCATCGTCCAGCCTGTCCAAGCGATCCTCCATCCGCGACTGCTGTTGGGATTTAAGGAGAACCCCGACAGTCATTACCGCGTAAATCCGAGGCCTTGTCACACTATATCAGTTTCTACTTTGGAGACATTAAAGACAAAAGATGAAGTGCAGTATCAAAAGGCTTTGAAAGCACCTACCAGCACTACAAACAAACTAGGAAAAGAAGAGGTATCTGGAGATTTTTCTCGGGATAGCACACATTCTACAAATAGGTGGCAGCTTTGAAAGTGAAGCTTATTATAAGGTTAATGTTACTTAGCTTCTATTACGTGGCATGAGCAAGTAAAAAAAGGGAAGTACTACAAAATAAACTATTATAGGACGAGAAGGAAAGATCATAAAACCAGCCTTGCCACGTTGGCAACAATTAAGAGGGGCAGGGGCTTTTTGAGAACCTGTATTACAAGAAGATTGGAAAAAACTTTTAAGTTACCGTTTTCTAAATATTGGTCTACAAACATATATTTCAGAAGCAAGCTCTATATGTTAATGTAAGTCTCTAAGCCTTAGATTTTTTTTTTTTTTTTTAAAAAGACAAAAAAAAATAACCAAAGCACAATTGATTCTGACATTGCAGCTCTCTAGAAACCACACTAGCAGAATGTTGGCCCAAAGCTGGGTCACACACTACACTAATTAAAGCTTTTAAGGGGGAATCCAAAGGAAGCATTAATTGAAACACAAAAAGGCACCATCTAAAGAGAAATAGTACCTCACAGACATCCTTTAAGAAGGACATTGCATCTTGCAAATGCTCGTGAAGTTGCTGTTCAACTCGATTTTTCTGGCAAAGTCAAGACAGAACAGGAAGCAAAGCACAGGTTAAGATTAATTCAAAAAAGAGGTGAGGAAACAGCTGATGTGCATGTCAGCAATAAATTGTTAGTCAAGTTAATGCAACAGAGATCTGATTATATTAAGATAAGAAAGGCTAATATTTAACACTGCAGTTTTGTTAGGATCCTAAGATGTACATACCAATCATACTTAATTGCCAAAATTGTGAAGAAAAGAAAACTGATTTAGCTTAAACTTATTCCTGTTAGTTAGAAAAAAAAAGAAAAAAGAAAAAAAAAAGAAATCGTATGTGCGGAAGCTAGAAATATTAATAGGCAATCAAAATCTTTCTCAATGTTCCCTCAGATTTTTCCCCTTTCCATCCCAAAGGTGTACCAGAAATTTATGAAACTAGTCAGTAACTAATCAGTCTGCAGAACCTTCGAATCAAAAAAAAAATTCCAGTAACAGATGTATATTTTATGTGTATTTGTTTCTAAAATGTTTTTTATTTATAAATGAACATCTCTCATTAATAAACATCATTATTACAAATAAAAGATATTAATACTTGAATGATAATGTAATGACGACAGGCCCAAGGGAATACCACATCAGGGAGAGAATGGGAAGGACAAGCAAATGCAAAGGCATGAAGTCTTTATCTTTTCTCCAGACTGAACTTTAGATAAGAATTAGCTATGGATTTGTGAAAAGGTACCAAAATCTCGTAACAGCGCTTTAGCACCAGCTGTCCTTAGCATAGAAGCCTGATGCCCAGGGAACAGATGGTGAAAGACACACCCTGCACGTCTTATATTGTTCAACTGAACAGGCCATTTGTTAGCAAAGAATTCATTTGTAATGCTATCCTACTGTTTCCTTTAATGATATGCAGGATTTATACAAAAACAAGCCTTCAACTCTAAAATAAAAGTGGAATGTTGCTTTCGACATTTCTTACCAAGGAGTGTAGAGAGTTTTCATAGTTGGGAGATGAGGGGGCTTGTCCTCCGCTCCTAGACCACTGACTGGCACCTGTCAAAATTGTCTAGGTTACTCACAGATCTATGTGGCATGGGCAGGAAGCAGAGATGAGGTTTTTAACATAATTAACACCCACATATTCTGCACAAAGGTAGGATAACATATGGGTTTGCAAAGGAGAACAAATTCCTTCATTCCGCCTTACTGAGGGACACATTACTATGACAAAGCAGTGACATTTTCAACCTCCTTCAGCATTAGAAAATAACAATAGACCACATGCACTGTAGTTGAATTGACACCATACAAACATAGATGAATCCTTTTTTCTTGATATTATATTCAGTATATGCAAACATATCTTTAACTGCATGAAAATATACAGAAAATTAATATTTTTAAGAACATTACATTAAGGATAATTGGAAAAACATTTTTATATAATACCTCTCTATTAAACAACAAAGCTTAAAACTTCACTTTCCTTATCTTGTCTAGCTCCATTCTGCATTCTTTTTTTTTATTTCAATTATTAAAAAAAAGGAAAAAAAAAACACTAGATTATAATGCATGTGAAGTTTAGAAAAGTAAACAAACTTTGAGTTATTTTCCTTTTGTAATATCAGGTATATCAAAGGTAATTTGGAACAGGTCTCATTTCAGCTAAAGAAACATTGACTATGGAACAAATCGGCAATTATATCTATATTACTTATATACTACAAATTCAAATATATAACCATTCTAATCTGACCCAGCAAATATACCTAATTACCATGTAAAATTTAGAAATAATTAGATGTGAAATGCAGTAACTAATAAAGCAGTACTTCTAGAACAAAGCCTGAAGTAGTACGTGTATTTTTCTCACCAACTAATAATGCATCTTTTATAAAGATACTACATGAAATTCTATGTCCATTAGAGACAGCTTCCTTTCAGCCATACAAATGTAATAATAAAGCAATTACATTAATAAATTATGGACATACAATCCAAAGCAGCTCATTAAAGGAAGAGCCTGTGGGCTTGTTCTTTCAATAGCAGCCAGAGCTGCATGTCTGGAAAACTGGGAAAAGGTTTAATAACATTACAGTTCCTTTGTTCAGAGAGCTGCAAGTAGTTACCTTTTAAAGAAAGGATTTTATTTAAGAAAAAGAGTGCAGCTTGCATAGCTATTAAAATACCCAAATATTTCCTTTCTAATTAAAAAAAAAAAAAAAAGTCATCTCCAATTTCATAAAGGCCCAGAGCTGCCAAAACTGTGCTGGAATTCTCTTTTAAAATATAATGGCATCAGTGAATAAGGATATAATTACAAATTTTCACTTCACACAGATACTTCACGTTTTGGATCTATAGTTTCCCTTTACACTATTCATTCCCAAACTTGGCAATAATGCTTAAGAGTCCAACTTACTTCTGCAAAGCACTAGAGAACTAACTTCAGACTATTTTGACTCAGCTGAGCGTTCAAGTTTTTATCTGGCCAAATCTCCAGTTTTAGAGACATGACCAGAGTTGGGTTTCAAAGAGCGCTTACGACTAAGAGGTCTGAGTGTGCTGCTTCCTACAACACAGCATCAGCTCAGTATTACGCAGAAGGGCAAACTACTATGAAAATAAAGCAATCCTTTACTTAGAATTACTTGAAGCCCATGTCCCTAGCTTTGATGACCCCTTTTAAAAAGTCCTACTTCCTTCAAGCAAGCCCAGGGCAAAACTATTTGAGTGGAATTTCTCGCAAAGAAGGGAAATAAAAAGAAATAAATAAACAAAATCCATTCTCCTCTCCTTCAAAGAGCCCTACTGCAACCTGCAGTTTTAAATCGCACCTCTAGCAACGCTGGCGCTCTTCATTAGGGCGATGGATTGTGTTTCCAGGCCTGCGCAGGTTGCCAGATGGCTCTGATTTCCTGCCTGCCTCCTCCCACTACCCCTCCTGGAAGTTTGGGCCTGAAATCCACCAATTATGTTAAAAAGCAGCCTGGCAGCGCCAGCCCCGCAATTAACAACTGCAGCTTTTAGTGCAGCACCAACAGAGCAGCACGAAAAAACAAATAAGCCAGGCGAGCGGTCGGATTTACAGGGGTCATCGCTGGTAATCGCTGTCGCGCGGGGCGGCCACCCAGCACCTCCCAGCCCTGATTCGCTCGCTCCGGTCGGACACGCGGGGCTGGCAAGGGCTGTGCCAGTCCCTGGTCACTTCTCAACACCCCTCATCTGGCGGGGGCTGCTCTTACCATATCCAGGCTTTGGACGTTTTTATGGAAAATTAGATATTAAACGAGGGGAGCAAAGATGAAGCATAGACTACTGCCTCATCATACCTCGGGGATTTTGTCCAAGCCTGTATCAGGCAGGTTCAAAAGCTTAGTGCTTAAAATAATAAAAATAATATTGTCAATCCATATGCAGCAGCAACCAAAAGGCCAAATGCTCAAACATGAACTTCTATATTTAAATGGCTCACAAAGCTACAATCGCTAGTGCTTGAAATGGGAAATGGGCTCCTACTCTCATGTATAATTAAAGAGGAGGTAAATCAAAGACTTAGTCAAATCTAAAATACGAAGACTGACAAATAAACAAAGAGTTGATTACAAAAAAGGACAATTGAGAGGAAGGCTAAAATGCTCCAAAATATATTATTTTAGCCTACATAAAACATTTGTGCTATCTATAACATATTTTTTTTGGGTCAGGACAAAAAATGGCTACCAGGAGTATAAATAGCAATAAATATAGTAGTAATTACTTTACATTGTGCTTCACTGTGTTCTTAGTGACTCATCTGGGAATAAAGATAAAAGTCCAGATTCATAAATGAAGGTAATTAACTACTGGAGCAATTTACCAAAGGCTTGATACATTCTGTATTACTGGAATTAAAGGGGGGGATATAATTGTACAACAGATGCTAAATTTGTGCCTGAGCAGGATTTCAGTATTACTTGCTTGTATCTACTACTGCTTTACTCACTAGATTCCCAAATGAGGAATGCAAATCAAAGTGCCAATTGTGGAGAGTTTTACATATGATAGAGGTTGCAACAGGCAGGCATGGAGAAATACACATTTTGAAGACTTCAAATTTGTATTCTGAAAACACAAATTAGTTAGCGCTTTCATGTTTACAAAGTTAAGTGTGGCATCTAATCAGGGAACTTCAACTGGAATCTCTAAAACTCTAAATGCTTTGGAAAGCACTACTTTTCTCCACCCATAGCTCTTTTCAGTATTTTTCTTTTTTGTTAAAGAATAACTTTTGGTCTGACCTGTCTTTTCAGCAGAACAATGATACACAAGACATTTTTCATTGACTAATCACTAAATAATAATATTAATAATAATATAAAACACACACACACACACACATTAATTCCTTCATTAGTCAATTCAACATGGATTTTTCATCATACAGAAAAAAAATGCCCAAAGCAGCTGATCAGGTATGTCTGGTCACATATTCATTAATCCATTAAAGCCCACAGAAAACCAGAACAGTCTCCATTAAACATGAGTGAAGTCTGAACAATGCAAGTTTTTTGAGTGACATTATATACATCCATATGCATATATACATACATTTGCATATGACAGTCCTTTACATCAATAACTTCATTAATTTATTCCTCTCACAACCATTCTGCTAAGCTCACTTTCTCTGTCCTTGACTATGAGCTGATTTTATTCAAGAAAACCTCTAGCAAAAAGTGATCAGCAGTCAGGGGTCTGCAGGGATATATCCAGCAGCAACGAATGGGAATACAGTCTATGATACGAACTTTAAATCATTTAACAAATTGCACTATAGGAAAGAACGGGGTTAAAGTTACATCATCTTGCTTGTAATTCTAGTTCTTTGTTAAACAACAAATTTAAGTCAATGGAGCTTTCACAGTGCTCTCTATATGGAGAACAGCTGTTCAACTTTTACTAGACAGCTGAGGCCAGGGCGTCTGCGAAAGCTGCGCTGGCGCTCGGCGCGGGAGGCAGCTGCCCGCGGCCCACGGCGGCGCTGGAATGCTCCTGCCCGCGCGCACAAAGCGCAGGTGACAGAGGTGGCTGCAGCACACGGCGCTTGCTTTGAAAAATGCCAGAAATTCTTCTCCCATAGAATGAAAGCATTCATGGAAGCTATGAATGAAAAGCTCTCCTGTTTTCACATGGAAGGATCTCGCAGACTACTGCACTTTCATTAGAGAGCACGCGCATCTGCTGCGTTTGTCACTGAGAGCTGCTGCACAGGTTTTACGTGTGCATGTTGTTTTTCTCCAGTGCTACAGATCAGTACACATATTTGTAATAGCTGGGACAATGTATGATTATTCTAGGTTTTCAGTTATTATTTTAACAAGCTAATTTTCAGAGCCAGTTGCTAAAACGTAAATGAATGTTCATACCAAAGTATGTAAGAATTTGGATAAATTCAGATTTAAGACAGAAAAATAATACAAAAAAATACAAAAATAATGTAAAAAAATATGCAAGGAAGCAACTACCAATTCCCTGTCATTACAAAGAAGATGTTTTCAAAACAGCAATCAAATTATTCACAAGTAGTTGGTCTTTACCTGTAAGAGGCGATGGTGATCCAACTGGTGTCGATGGATTTGATGGAAAACTACTGCTGGTATGATCAGGAGAATAAATCTAATAATAGACAAATAAATTTGTTTATCAATACACATCACAATACCCA